>JAMXBD010000396.1:147500-747500 GCA_024138025.1 Combretum micranthum | reverse complement strand
TCTTAACAATCTTCCCCTCAAGTTTAAATTTCCACAATGAACTTAGTACTCTTTCCCAAATGTAAATCTTACGATCTTTTCAAAAGCTTGTTGAATTAACTTCACTAGACCAACTTTGTCAGCGGTCTGCTATCTACTTGTTCACCTTATATCATGATTTTTTAATATAAGTTACCACCACAAAACTCTTCTTTTCACACAAAAGGACCAATCATCGAATTGTCTCGGCTAAACCATCAGCTTTAATATCACTTGTTAAGAAGAGGGAAAGTCTTCAATAGGGAAAAATTATATAAACGGACCATGTGAAGGAATTTTTAAATTGACCTAACACCATATATAATCAAAAATCTTAAAACATTAGCTTAATGGGTCTTCTCTCTTATAAATCATTCACATATTTTCCATGTAAGATTTTTATAACATCACACTTGTACCCTAATATAAACTTTATTTGAGATCAAGCTTAACTCGTTTATAAATTGAGTTTGAATTAACTTGATCTTGAGTAGCTCACATGTGGCTCAACTTATGAGCCAATATGGACTCATTTGCAATTAAAATATAAAATAAAGTTAAATCTTGGAAGTTAACTATGCAAAAAATAAATAAATAAATAATAAATGTTTAAATAGATAGGTAAATGAATAATAAATAGAGATTATATTACGTATATTGTACAAATTAGGCTTTGGTTTTAATTATATTAATATAATATACAAAATATATAAATTATAGGTTTGAATTTTGCTTGTTTACAAACCATGCTAAAAGCTAGTCAAGCTTAAATTAAGTTGAGTTAAAGAGCTCGTAATCAATTCAACTTATTCGTAATCATATTCATGTTTTGCTGATTGATTTATTGGCATATACATTTTAAAGGTTATTTTTACAATTATCATTTGAAAAGGCATTGAATTGTACGGTAATGTACCAATAGGGTATATCACAAACTTCATTGTGCATATGAATATAATACTTACAGCTTTTACTGTTGTAAGAAAAATCTGGTAATATATAAATATGTCCTGATCCCACCATGACCTCCTCAATCGGCAGCATGTTTGTGCTGGCAACTATGGAGTTGTTTATTTTCTCTTCAAAATTTTTAATCTTTCAAGTTGAATTAATATATTAGAATTGATTGGTAGTTATGCAAATCATATCTTGAATAATAATAACAATAATAATAATGGCATAAATACTAATCTCACAATTAAAGCTACAAACAAACCGAAATGAACTTTTGAAGGCTCAGAATCCACTTGTTTAAGAATGCTTGTTTAAAAATAATCGAGTTTGAGCCAAACTTTTTATCGAGTTTGAAATTTTGGCACAAGCTTGGCGTTAGGGCTGTGCAAAAAAACCGACCGAACATAACCGAAATTTCGATTCTTTTTTTAAATAGTTCAGTTCATGGTTCGGTTCGGTGAATAGTAAACGGTTCGTGATTCGGTTCAAGCCCTAAACAGAATCGAAAAGTTTTCATTTTTTCTCAAATTAAACATATTTATTTTTACTCTTAATTGTTTCATTAAAAATTAATTATTTTTAAAATTTGTGACTTAAACATGTATCATTCATAAGAATAAAATTATATTTGTTATATTATGTTTTAATTGTTATGTTGTCTACAAATAAGATAGATTTTAGATTTTAGCATCTAGTATTCTAACTAATGAAAAAAAAAAATTTCCCTTAGTCTTACTAATTCTATTATTTAGTTACTTATTGATTTATATAATTAATAATATGTTAGCTAGAAGCATTTAAAAATTAAATTTTGTCTTATATTGGGATAAAGTCTAGTATATCATTATAGTTTAAAATAATAATAAAATAAGACTAATCACGATTATAATTTTATAATGAATGAAATCCCTCATTCCTATAAGTTTTACATGTTTATTTGGTAAATTGTTAATTTTAAATATTGTTATTTATATATGCATTAGTGATAAGAAATATGTAATTGAAGTTTTTTGATTGAATATATTTTTTATTTTACAAATAAAAATGGTTCGAACCGCAGACCAAACCGTATCGAACCGTTTTTTTTTTCGATTCCAAAAAATTATGAACCAAATCATATGGTTAGAAAAAGAACAACCGAAACATAAAATATGATGCAGTTCGGTTCGAGGTGCAAACTGAATTGAACTATACCATGCACACCTCTACTTGACACATTTAGTTTAACAAGCTTTATTTCGAGATTGAGTTTGACTCGTTTAGATGACTCATTTTTTTTTTTTTGGGAACCTATAAATAATATATAAGAGTTGCTAAATATATATATGTATATTAAATAAGAATTAGTTTTTATTGTTTTGATTATATATTAATATATAATAATATAAAACTCATAAATCTTCTAATGAGCTTATTCATGAGCCTATTAATGGGCTTATTTGCAAGCTGTCCACAACTCCGTTCACCAACCAGCTCGTGGCCTTGAATCAAAACTCGACGTTGGCTCATCTTGATAAGTGAGATTTATTTTAAGCTCAAATTCAACTCATTTACTAATTGAGCTCAAGTCAAACCAAGTTTAAAGTAAGTTGAGCTCAAATAGCTTGTAATTAACTTTGCTTGTTTCTTGCCCCTATTCGCAATTAAACTATAAATTCTCTTTCGTCCGAGGCGAGGATGACCATATAAACTTTTTGGTCCAAGGTGGACGCTCGATCCAACTAATCTATAACAAGGGCCAAGTAGCCCCCCCTAGACGAGCTGGGGAAGATCGGTAAAGGTTTTTCAAATTCTAGTCTCAGCATTGTTAAATATAAACTAAAGACTTATGTCTTTTTGATGCACAAGATATGCTGAGAGTTACAGGTTGATAAGAGAGTAGTAAAAGAAAGAAAAGAGAATGTTGATAATTCTTTAGCCACAGTAGAAGGTACACACAATTTGTTGCTATTAACATCTCTTTCCTTTGTTTGTGTGAGTGGAGCTGAGATGATTCATCCCAATCAACACAAGAGTCGAACCATATTACATTGTCATAATCCATATTGTATATTTGAAAGATATTGATCTGATTGCTTCTCTGATGATGGAATCCCTCTTTTCACTAAGTCCCGAAAAGCTTTATTAGTATTAACACGTCATGTATCTGGATGAGTGATATATAAATACCAATAAAATCTTGACATATAAATTATTTTTTAAAAGTTATCCTATTATTACTGCTTATGATAATTATATTAGTATTTTATACCACTTATATGAACTCATGACCTATTAATACCAATGATTTTTTTTTTTCCTTTTCTCGTCAATCCACAGAGATCAGATGAATGGGTGCCAAAAATAAAAAGGACTCACTAAGCCAAATCACTAACTAATCCTTATAAATAAAATAAAAAAATACTAATAGAAATGAATGAGCTATCTTTTTTGTATCCTTTCCTTTATTCCATTATCATCATGGTTTTAGGCAATCGAGCAGGCCATTTTACTTGTTAAAGTAGGTTTATCACACACACACATATATATCGTGGCAATGGGTTGTATTCCAAAGGGAAAAAAAAAGAAAAAAGAAAAAAAGTTTTGTTTATAACCTGGAGCCCTCAATCCAAGGTTCCTAAAGAGTTAATCAGTCCACTTTTCATTGTCTACTCAAGAATTGCAAATAAGGATGTGTACGGTACGATTTGGTTTTGTTTGCACCTCAAATCGAACCGCACTATATTTTACGATTCATTTTTTCTTATAAATTCGAACTTAATCATACAGTTTGATTCATAAGTTTTTTGAATCGAAAAAAAAAATGCTTCAGTAACAGTTTGGTTTGCTGTTCGAACCATTTTTATTAATATAATAAAAATATATTCTATCAAAAAACTTAAATTACATATTTTTTATCACTAATGCAAATATAAACAACAATATTTAAAATCAATCATTTACCAAATAAACATGTAAAACTTATAAGAAGGAAATGTTTTCATCCATTATAAAATTATAATCGTGACTAGTCTCATTTTTTTTAATTATTTTGAACTATAATAGTATACTAGACTTTATCACAATATAAGACACAAAATTTAATTCTTTATATGTTTCTAACTAACATATTATCAATTATATAAATCAATAAGTAACTAAATAATAGAATTAGTAAGATAAAAGGAAAAAAAAATTCATAAGTTATAATGCTAGATGCTAAAATCTAAAATCTATCTTATTTGTAAATAGTATAACAATTAAAACATAATATGACAAATCTAATTTTATTCTCATGAATGATACAAATTTAAGTAACAAATTTAGAAAACAATTTATTTTTTAATGAAAAATTAAGAGTAAAAATAACATGTTTAATTTTTTAAAAATATGTAAAATAATTCGGTTCAGTTAGAACCATACGGTTCGGTTAGAGTCTCAAACCAAACCGTGAACTGTTTTTGCTCTTTACTGAACCGAATCGATCCGAAAAAGAACCAAAATTTCGATTTGGTCTGATACGATTCACAGTTCAATCGATTTTTTTTTTTAACAACCCTAATTGCAAATACATTCCAAAAATATAGGGGCAAATGAATTTTTATGTATTCAAATTATGCATTTATTTTTCTTTAATTTTTAAAATATATATAACTTCTCAAGATATTAAAAGTTTGCTCTTTAATTTTTATATTTATGATAAATTTTTTACATCATTTTTAGGTTTTAATGGTTTCAAGTATTTGTAAATTTTCAGATATTAAAAGTTTCATTGAAGCATATCTCTACTTAAGTAATAATTTCGATTTCAAAATGCATATACCATCATTCCAAATAGGATTCAAAAATCTAAAATCATATACACTTTTCCACTCATAATTATTATTCCATGTGCTTTTTTTTTTTTCATGTTATATTTTGTAACATATCCTCCCACATGACCTTAAGAAAATTACAACTCTGGAAAAAAGATTGAATGGGTATAAGGCGCTATATGTTTGGATGAGTGGCGGTCGGTGGACAAGTGTTAATATGTTTTAAACAATAGATGAAAATAGTGCATACTTTCGTAACATTGTCAAGAAAAATTTACGGATATTTATGCACCACAAATCATCTTATGGGGTCTATCATGTTTATTAAATCTATCTTTTCTCGTAACTCTAATGGACGACGAAAAGCCAATGAAAATATTTTATTCATTTCAAGCTTACTTTGCTTATTGTTTGTTGCATCTCTAATTAGCTTCCCATATGCCACCATTTTTCAAACTCCATGTTACCTTAGCTTAAGCCTGAAGACACTTTCACTCATCTCAAGGTCAACCTAATTCACTAGAGCCAGAGGAAGCAGAAAAAAAATTATGTATCAAAATTGTGAAGAAGGACCATTATTCTTGTGGTTTTACAAAACAAATATACGAAAAGAACACACTAAGTACAATGTCAATGAGAATAACTAAGTTGCATCTATGTGTATATGTCTGGTTAATTGGATCATTGAATTTGAGCTTGTCTCTTCCTTGTGATGATTCTCGATGTCGAACCGGGTCTTGTGATGAAGATGGTGCTTGTATCTGTGATCTTCCTGATCCTTCCACCGTTTTAGATGGTGATCGCCGGTTTCTGGGGTAATTGCATTTCCATTTGCATATATTTTTTGATCTTTGTATGTACTTAGTAATCAGGATGGTCTCGAAATTCTTAGGATTTGAATAAGACAGCATTGAGTTATCATTACATGAGACAGCATGTAAATGGTTAACAGGCATCGATAACTAGCAGCATTCTCATGTCAATGGTTAAGACAACTAGAATTGAATCTATTAGAAATTGTTTCTTGTTAGCTAGACTTGCTATTAGTTCTTATTAGATGAATTGTTATATCTAGCTATCCTAGTGCCTGAGTTTAACCGATTTTTCTGAAGATATTGCTTTTGATTGGTGTTGAATCCTTGATGGCAGGGGAAAATATTGTGATCAAGAGATGACAATGTGTGATGGGACTAATTCCTTCTGGTGTGAACATGGTGGAAAGTGTGAAGAGATTGTGCAGGGGAGAAGTACAAATGCAGTTGTCCGTCCAGATATGGTGGTGACCGATGTGAACTCACCGGAGCACGGTGTGGTAGCAACTTGTGCTTTAATGGTGCGGAGTGTTTGGATGAAGAAGTTTGCGGATGTCCTTCCAGTTGGAGAGGCAGTGCTGATTGCTCAGTTCCAACCAAAGCTTCCTCAGGTTGATGATTTCTTACATATTTCATAGCAAGTGCTAAGTCATAGTCATTAGATTAGGAAGTAAAATGTTTAATTGAGTATGATACTTAAAAATGTTGAGGTTGGGAGTGAAATTCAAAATCACCTCATGCTTAGACAATGATCATGATATCATCCCATGTTTCGTATATCCTGGTGATTGAATTTATGATGAGATACCATGAAAAAAAATTCCCTGAAACGTGTATTATATACCTTTTACTTGTTCCCAGATCACTCATTTCAAATATCTAAACCTATTCCTGCAGATTCTGAGTCAAATTCATCACCACCAAGATGGTATCATCCAGACAATTCCTACCATACAAACGTAAGCATGATTACACTTTCCTTAATAACAGCAGACATGGTTTCAACTTAGAGATGACTTATTTTGCTTCATTGTCACAGGGAATGGTGGTGGTTTTAGCTGTATTATGTTCTGTAGGAGCAGTTGTGGCAGTTGCATTCTATGTGAACAAATTTTCAGACAAAAGGCATAGAGTTGCTCCAAAGTTCCAGCAGTTAGGACAAATGCAGACAAATCGTGCACCGAAGGAGGATGAAACTAATCTAATTGTTGGTGACAACATTCATAGTGATCATTCACATCTCTAGCTTGAATCATCTCCTGGAACTTCACAACACAAACTAATGAAAAATGAAAACAAGAAAACATGGTTTTTAAGTTACTTGTTGGGTGTATGATATCGTTTTTAGGTACAAAGAAATCAAAGTTTCTCTACATGGTGATGCTAGTGCTGCAAACAAGAGAAGCTGAGCTGCTAAGACTGAGCAATAGGATTGCAGATATTGTTTTTGCAAGAACAATGCTGTCGAGAATATGCTAGTAGAGTCGGAAGTATTAACTGAAAGGAAAATATTGTCTGTTTATCTTGTTATTTTTAGATTTATGCATCTTCAAAAGGTATCGTTATATTTACCTTTTATCTTTTTGATCTTGAAAGTTTGGGCTCATAAGTTTATAAAAGGAGAAATTTTGAATTTGGCACCTTAATTTTACACACAAAAATTCATTTTAGTACAATAACTTTAAATTGGTTAATTTAATATCCAATCAAAGTTTTTGTAGCTATTTTTACTATCTTACTAACTCCGTTTAATCTATTTCTTAATGTGGAAGAATTAGGTGCTATACGATGTTAGCAGTATTAGTAAAAATTAAATAATATGCTACATTTTGGACGTCTGCAAATAAAGCAAATTTTATTAAAGAGGTATTAAAAATAACTATAAAAAATTTGATTAAGTATTAAATTGACCATAGTCTAGTTTAGATACTAAATTAAAATTTTTATATAAAATTCAGTTATCAAATTTGATATTTAGCCCTCGTAAAAAACAACTGATTTGTTGTCTAAATCAACAAAATTTTTATTGCAAATTGCAGTCGTATAAGAGAATGGAAAGTTCTCTCTAAACAAACCAAAAATCTGATTTCGATTTCATAAAGAATAGTGCAATAACTAGATCACTGCTTCAAATTAATAACACACACTCAAACTAATTTTATTTCCATTCTTCAATCTCTCATAAACCAAATTGTGTTGTCATTTACTAGACGGGTCTGTTTGGATAATCCGTTTTTCATCAATATCTGCGTCTTTTTCAAAATGATACATGTAAATATATCCGATTTACATTTATATTTAATCTTTTAATAAAAATTGTCAACTTGTTTTTATCTGTTTTTAATTCTTTTTAAATAATTTATTAAAAAAAAATTTTTAAGTATTCATATCTATAATTTGTCAATGGATAAACAGATGTATCCATTATCTGCCAGAACCTACGAGAACCATAAGGTTTCTCCATTTTCCCTAACCTAGTAAGATGTTTTCTTGTTTAACTAATTAGCGAAAACTATCAATGTATTGAATTGCTCCTTACAAGGCATATATAGGATCCAGATCTCAATAGCAGAATGCCGAATTCGTCTAAAATCTGCTTGGTAACCAGCAGCAAATGTAGCCATGTTCTGGAGGGTATTGTTAAATATAGTGCCACTACAATTGATCTGAAATATTAGGTATGTTGATATGGTTTGGACTCTAGGATAAATCTATTTCAACCATATTATTGAATAGTTCAAATCTATTCTAATCATGATTAAAATCCTTAAATCTTTTTATACTAATTTTTTAATAATCAATGTAATTATAATATTATTAGTGGTATGATCCTATGATTAGATCAGAGAAGTTCTTGTGCTATAATATACTTAGATAAAGGCACAAGAATGAGAAAGAATTCAAGCTTCAAAAGCATGCTCAACAAAATTAAGACCTTTTTCTTTTATCAGCACAAAATGTTTTGGCCAGGCTTCGACATTCTTCCTTTCTATGATGTATCCACAACTGATTAGTAGTTCAAAAGATTTGTGTTTAATTATTTGTTTTTGGCTAACAGGCCAATGAGTTACAAACTTTGTAAGTCATGCACTTAGGTTAATTTTATTTGTGGTATCTTAACTTTTTCGATTTTTATAAAATTATACCTACACAAAATTTCGTTATAAGAAAAACTTTTTAAAATTTTTCACCAATGATGGATTCCGTCCATTTTTAATCCGTTAAAAAGATGACGTGGCAATAGGACTAATTACATTATTGGTTTTTTTGGGTTTCATGTTGGCTTTTTCTATTTTTTTTTAATTATTTTTATTTTTCCTCTCCCTTTTCCATCCCATGCTTCTTCTTCTTCTTCCGCCTCCTAACTCCAAACCACAATATATATATATATATATATATATGTTATATTCCAACTAAATTATTTACAAACTTCATAATTCATAATTCCAAAAATCAAACTGCTAGAAGAATTTACAAACTTACCAAAAAATATTCAAAAACAAAATAAAATTTACAAACTTAATAATTCTTAATTCTCATACATTTCGTATTGAAAAAGCTTTCTTTACTTCTTTTTCGTCTCTATTTCTAAAACCCTAGAAATTTTACTTATTGTTTAGATTGTTGCTCTTTTTTTTTTTTTTTTTTTGGTGAAATTTTAGGTGGGTTTTTTGGCGCTTTTTTCCTTGGTCGTAATGCGAATGATATCATCCATCTATCATCGCCACATTTATGATATACAAGTCTCAAAAACACTTTCTTTCTTTTTTCCCTTTTTTTCCTTCCTATGCTCTTTGAATTTGAGATGTCATGAGAGTCCATCAAGTCTATGAAACATTCCTCTATACCCACTAAACAATTGATGGAAAAAGAATCTAAAACATATAAAAATACAAACTTTTACTACATGAACAACTCTTCTCTCTCTAGAGTTTCAATGACTGAACCTAAAACTTCTGTCTAGATTATCTCATTCCACAAGCAGATTTAAAAAGTGATATTAATGTCAATAGGTTACTGTTAGTTAGTAAAAACATAGAAATAAAAATTTTTATTATTATTCTTTGATAAAATACGGATCAAAAAACTTCATGGTACAAATAGATGGGAAAAAAAATATTTCTTCTAATGACACTAGTTTCTAAGTTTATAAGAGTACAAATATCTTTTCGAAAAAGGAGATGAAAAAAGATATGCAATCATCACTTCAATATCTTTGTTAATAGTTGATTTATTTATTTATTTATTTATTTTGGGGTTAGGTTAAAAAGAAGAAGAAGAAGAAGAAGAAGAAGCAGCATAGAAGGGAAGAGAAAGATGAGAGAGGAGAGAGAGAGGAAAAGTAAAAATAATACCAAAAATAAAAAAGCCAACATGGACCAAAAAGACAATAATTTAATCGGTCTGCTTGCGATGTCATCTTTTTAAAGGAAAAACAAATGGAATTTGTCCAAAGGTACCGTAGATGAAACATATAAAAAGTTTAGATGTTTTCTATAACGAAATTTTATTTATGTATAATCGATAAAAATTGAAAAAATTCAGGTACTACAAGTAAAATTAGCTTCCATGCGCTTATGCTTTTCTAGTGTCTATATTCTTTTGGATGAAATACTATAAAAGGACTTAGGAGGTCTATACTATATGCTAATACAACAAGATGATCATGGAGAATAATCTATGAAATCAACTCATATTTTCATACATAAAGGATGATACAAATTAAAGGACATGGGTCCATTTTATAGTTCATAAAGTCGGCTAATTACAAGTAGTGGATGTCATAATTCTTAGGTCATTATGATAACCCATTTTTTCGTGAAAGGGGATCTGTATAAGTGTCATAAAATAGTTTTAAAAGAAAATTGCACTTTCAAATATGGCCAATTTCAATAGATTATGGGATATCGATTTTGAGCTTTTGGGTCACCACATGAAAATCTCTATTTTTCAACAAAAGGACATTCCAACAAGTCCCATGAAATAAATTTGGCGAATTCTCACACATTTTAGGCTTCAAAAAGTCTACCAATCCATATTTTGTTGAAAATAACTTATTTCAGTGGATTAAGCTCAATATAAAACCTCCACCAATCCATCTCATAATCCATAGGTTATGAATTTTAAGCTTCCAAGGTCATGCAGTGAAAATCGTTATATTTCATGTAAGGACATCCTTATGAGTTTCTGTAATGGTTGTGCTATGGGTGGAATGGGGAGGCTTATATGCATGTAAAAAGGGTTGAGCCAAACCATGTGGGACTATCCTTCACGCCATGTGTAGCAGAACCTGACTGGGTCTGTAGTACCCAAAAAGGGGAATTGGGCAGGTCAGATACTGTGAAGTGGTAACGCTGCGGACCCACATGCAAAACACCCAACCCTTTTTACATGCATATAAGCCTCCCCATTCCACCCATAGCACAACCATTACAAGTAACCATTACAAGTAACTTGTAATGGTTGTGCTATGGGTGGAATGGGGAGGCTTATATGCATGTAAAAAGGGTTGAGCCAAACCCATGTGGGACTATCCTTCACGCCATGTGTAGCAGAACCTGACTGGGTCTGTAGTACCCAGAAAGGGGAATTGGGCAGGTCAGATACTGTGAAGTGGTAACGCTGGGGACCCCACATGCAAAACACCCAACCCTTTTTACATGCATATAAGATACTATGGGTGGAATGGGGAGGCTTATATGCATGTAAAAATGGTTGGGTGTTTTGCATGTGGGGTCCCCAGCGTTACCACTTCATAGTATCTGACCTGCCCAATTCCCCTTTCTGGGTACTACAGACCCAGTCAGGTTCTGCTACACATGGCGTGAAGGATAGTGCCACATGGGTTTGGCTCAACCTTTTTACATACATATAGCCTCCCCATTCCACCCATAGCACAACCATTACAGTTTCATAAAATGATTTTAATGGAAACTTGCATATTCTATGTCTCAAAAAATTCATTAACCCATATTTTGTTAATAATGATTGATTTTGATAGACTATAAGCTATGGATTTTAAGCTTCTAGGGTCATCCTATGAAAATCTTCTTTCTACATGAGAGGACATTCATATAAGTGTCATAAAGTTATATAGGATGAAGCTTGCATATTTTAGGCTTCAAAAAGTCTACCAATGTATTTTTTGCTAAAATAAGCCAATTTTTGTGGACTATGGCCACGGATATTAGCTTTCAGGGTTATTTAATGAAAATCCCTATTTTTCATGAGAGCATATATGTACAAGTATCATCAAGTGATTTTGGTAAAAACTTGCGCATTCTAGGATTCAAAAGTCCCTTAATCCATTTCTTTCCCTAAAATTGACTAATTTCAGTAGACTATATGCCATGAATTTTGAGCTTTTAAAGACATTTAGTAAAAGTTCCTTTTTTTTATGTGAAGATATTCATATAAGTGCGATAAAGTAATTTTAGAGAAAATTTGCACTTCTAGACCTTAAAGAGTCTATCAAACTAATTTGGCTAAAAATGAACGATTTTAGTGGAGGCTAAGAATTTTGAGCTTTTGGAGTCTTCATATCAAAATCCTTATTTTTTATGAGAGAAAACACCTATGAGTGTCATAAAATGATTTTGTTGGATACTTAAGCACTCTAGGCCCCAAAATGTCCACCAATCCATATGTTACTAAAATAGTCAATTTCGATAGACTATAAGCTTGGATTTTGAGCTTATAAGGCTATCCTCTGAGTAATCCTATTTTTCATGAGAGGATATTCCTATAGGTCTCATAAATCGATCTTGGTGAAAACCTATGTGTCATAAACCCCAAAAGTCAACCAACCCATAATTTGTTAAAAATGACCGATTTCAGTGGACTATGGGTCATCGATTTTGAGTTTTTAGGGTTGCCCATTGAAAATCCTTTTTTTTTCCCATAAGAGGACATCTGTAAAAGTGTTGTAAAGTGAGCTTATCGAAAATTGCATGTTCTAGAAAGTCCACAGATCCATACTTTACTAAAAATAGCCTAAATTGATGTTCTCTGGGCCATGGATTTTGCGCTTTCGAGATCACTCAAGGAAAACATTTATTTTTCATGAGAGGACATCCCAAGAAGTGCTACAAGATTTTGATAGAAGCTTGCATGTTCTAGATCTCAAAAAGTTAACCAATCTATATTTTGCTAAAAATGGTTTATTTCAATACACTATAAGCGATGGATCTTAAGCTTATAGGGTCATCCAGTGAAAGTCCTTTTTTTTTTTTTTCATAAGAGAGCATCCGTACAAGTGTCATAATGTGATTTTCAAGGAAAAATACGCATTTTTGACTTTTAAAGGTTCATCAATCCATTTTTTTTTTCAATGTTAATGTCGGTGGACTATAGAACATAGATTTTGAGCTTCCTAGGTTATCAATTTAAGGTCCATCTTTTTCATGAGTTGACATTTGTACAGTGTCATAGAGTGATTTTGGCGAAAGCCTACACACTCTATACTTCAAAAGTTCCACCAATCCAATTTTGCTAAAAATGGCCAATTTTTGGTGACTTATGAGCCATGAATTTTAAGTTTTTGGGATCACCCAGTGAGAGTCCCCTTTTTTTTTAAGAGAAGACATTTGTACATATATCATAAAGTGATTTCAGTGAAAATTACACATTCTAAGCCTTATAATGTTCACATGTCTTTTCCCCCCTAAAAATGACCGATTTCAGTGGATTGTAGGCCATGGAATTTAAGTTTCTAGGGTCACTCAGTGCATTTTCTCTTTTTCATGAGAGGACATCTCTACAAGTACCACAAAGTGATTTGGGTGGAAACTTATCTAATTTGTACTAAAAATGGTCGATTTCGATGGACCAGCTATGGATTGTAAGTTTCTGAGTTCACATTGTGAAAATCCCTTTCCTCAAGCTATAAAGTGATTTTTGTTAAAATTTTAGCCTTTTATGCCTTAAAAGTCTACTAATCTAAGTTTTTCTAAAAAATGACAATTTGGTATGCTGATCATAAATTTTGAGCTTCCAAATTCATCGATGAATATCCCTTTTCTTCATGAGATGACATCTATATAAATGATATAAAGCGATTTTGATAGAGACTTGTTTTAGACTTAAAAAAGCAATGTTATCAAACCTGAACCGACCCGGTAGGTTTGACTAGCTTCACCTGGAACTGACCTTGAAAGCGAACTGATTGGATTATAGAACTATTTTTCAATTGAACTAGACGGACCCAACTGACCTGGTTCAACTACTCGGTTGACCCGAGCAAGTCAAACGGGTTCCAACACTCCGCTTATTTAAAAAAAAACCCACAAATCTTAAACAAATTATACCTTTGGTGTTTGACAAGTTTATGGATTTCAATTCATGTTGGGGAGTAGTTCACACTGTGTTGGAGAATGGTCGTTTTTGGCTTGGTGATTTCTCGACACGATGGATGTTCGATGCATTGGGGATTACAGTTGAGGTTCAGTGATTGGGTTCGGCATGAAGCTCCTGGGTAGGTGAGCAAAGGCGGCAGCTTCAATGAAAGAGATGGGGGTTCGGTGCGAGTTAGAGACTAGTGTTTGGCGAGTTAATATGCGGTGCGGCTCAGTAGCTCTACGAGCTCATGGTGGTGGGGCACTCGATGGAAGTTTATGGGGGTTTGGCAACTCGAGGCTTAATGGCTTGATACGGTTGAGTTGATTCACTAAGCTTGGTGAGTTTGTTTGCAGCAATCACTTCTGTGTTCAGTGGAAACTATGGGATTAATGTTGGAGGGGATTGGTTCGGTGTGAGGTTAAAGATGAAGGCCTCCGTGAGTGTTATCTTGTGAGTTTTGAATTGGTTTGAGAGCTTCTGTTAATGGTGGTTCTTGAAAGAGAGAGAGTCTACTGAGGAAGATGAAGATAAACCTTGCAAGGGATGAATTATTCATTTTTTCTATTTGATATATATATATTAATCGTGACGCTATAATTATATTAAGAAGTGTCGGCATCTTTGACCCATACTTGTTGATTTATATCCTATTTTGCTTGACATAAAACAGCTGTTGTTATTTTAAAATTAAGGACGGTTGTCACTAGTAAAGAAGCAACACATTAAAATGGAAAAATAAAGTATCAATTGCTGCAGGTTTAGGATTAAATTGAAAGGAAAAGTATCACTTACTATAATTTTAGGATTAAATTGGAAGGGTAAAGAGCGGTGAATCTATTGTATGAAATGTTCCTCTTCACTTAGTGTGTATGGGTTTGGTTCAACTAAATCAATGAAAGACAAGGCAATAAAGTGAGTGTGTGCACTAGTATGATTAGGATATAATCTAGATTTTCATTTTTTATTGACTCTGGTCCGACTTTCCATTGAATCCAGTTCGGCCCTTTAATCCCTAACCCTCTAGTATATCTGGGTCAATACCTGATCCGGTTCTTACAACATTGTAAAAAAGTCCACCACTCCAGTTTTTACTATAAATGGTCGGTTTAAGTGGATAACAAGCCTTGCTTTTTTAGCTCTAGGGGTCCCCATTTTGAAAATCCTTTAAAAAAAAAAAAAAAATCCAAACAAGTTCCATAAACTAATTTTAATGGAAACATGTGGGTTCTAGGCCTTAAAAAGTCCATCAATCATTTTTTTTTTTTCTAAATAGGATTATAGGCCATGGAGTTTGAGCTTCCAAGATCACCAAGTGAAAGACCATATCATTCTTGAGGGACCTCCATAGAAGCACCTTAAAGTGATTTTAGCTGAAACTTGCAAGTTCTAGGCTTTAAAAAGTTAATCAATCCAAATTTGCTAAAAATGGCCAATTTTAGTGAATGTTTAAACTATAGATTTTGAGCTTTTAAGGTCACCGGCGAACAAGTGCAATAAATTGATTTTGGTGAAAACTTGTGCGTCCTAAGATTTAAAATGGTCGATTTCAATTGATTATAGACGATAGATTTTGCACTTCTAGGGTCACCAAGTGAGAATTCCTTTTTTCATGAGAAACATCTGTACAAGTATCATAAAATGATATTACTAGTAACCTCGTGTTCTAAGCCACAAAAAGCCCACCACTCTAGTTTTTGCTAAAAATGACCAACTTGGTTGGATAATAGGCCATGATTTTTGAGTTTTTTGAGTTGTCTTTTAAAAATCTCTAGTTTTATTTTTTTTTTTTCTTTAGAGGACACCCATACGAGTGTCATAATGTGATTCTAATGGAAACATGTGCATTCGAGACCTTAAAAAGTCCACTAAATCAATTTTTTTTCCTAAAAAAGTTGATTTCAATGGATTATAGGTCATAAAATTTGATTTTATGGGGTCACCAAGTTAAATGTCCCTTTTTCCATGGGTGGACTTTTCGTGCAAATGTCATAGAAAGATTTTGGTTGAAAGTTGTGCTTTCTATGACTTAAAGAGTCCACCAATCCAATTTTACTTAAAATAGCCAATTCCAAATGACTATACAATCCAAATGTTTTGCGGTCCAGGAAACTTACGTGTCTACATGTCAAAACATCCACCCATCTAAATTTTACAAAAAAGTGTTTGATTTTGATGGACTTTAGGAGCTTACAGGTTGTAATCAGTGAAAGTCCTTTTTTCTCATGACAAGGCATCCATATAAGTGTGATAAAATGATTTTGGTGGAAACTTATGTGTTCGAGGCCTCAAAAAGTCCAATAATTCTATTTTTTTTAATTTATTAACTTGAGTAGACGATACTCCATTTACTTTGAGGTTCAAAATTGCAAATTAATTGAGTTACATATTATGAAAATTGAGTTCAACTCAACAAATTATTCAAATAATTTAAGCTTGAATTTGATTTAACTATTCTTTGACGTAAACTCAGATCGTTTAGAAGTAACTTGACTTGCTTATAATCCTATTTTTTATTCCTCTGTCTTTTCTCTTATTTTAATAGAAGAGCATTAGAACGAGCCCTTATAAATTTAGAGTGTCTCATAGATACTTGTTTTCACTCTCTTTGAGTAACTTCAAACACTCTTAAAAATTTTAGATGAGGGAGAGCATTTTTCCCAAGTCTCTCTCAACCACACTACGATTCTATTCTAAATCAAAGCTATCTTCTTAAAATCAAAGGCTTTATGCTTTTTGAAGTAGTTCACTGCAATTTTTATTTAAGTTTTAAGTGATTACAAAAGCTTAATGCTTTCATATTAGTTGAAGTAATAATTTAACCATGTGTTAAATATTCCACAAGCATGTTATATTCTTTAATCTTCCTTCCTTTTACTTTATTTTCAAATAATTTTAGGAGTCCAACTATAAATATTTCTTTTCAGTATCTAGCATTACAATCTTCTTTAGTAAATATTTAATAAAGAAAAATATCTTTATACTATTTAAAATTTGAAAGAGTTAGACATCTTAAATTTTGAAGAATTTCCTCATTATATTCACTATATTGAGATGGATCGCCTATAAAATGTTTCATGATAGAAAAGAGAAGATTCATAACAACCTCTTTCTATGCAATTGTATAATTATTCATTTGAACTTCTCTTTACAATAAAAATACATATTCTTTTTTTATATTTGAGATTAAGATTGCAAATAAGTCAAATCGAAATAGTATAGTATAGTATTGAGCTTGAGCTCGACTCAAAATTTCAAAGTTCCAACTGAATCAAGCTTGACCGAGTTTAAAATTTTAAGCTTGAGTTCGAATCAAAGTAGTACTACATAAATTTGAACTCAACTCAGCTAAGCTTGTTTAGACTCTATTTATATTAAAAATTATTTTTAAATCTAATTTAACTATCACGCCCCAAGAGTACCCTAGTAGTAATACATATATTATGGTACAGCCTGATGACCAAGATAGTATCACATACACATATTATTACTAGATCTACTTCGGAAAATGACATAGGTTTAACAAAACAGGATCTTTTTTGTTGCGTGATAAGAAATGATGAAAGCAAATAAAATCACAATAACATAAATAAAACTTACTGTCTTAATAATAACTATTACAAACCATGAAACATATCTAAGTTTTCAGATAATAAAATTGATGTTCTAACGTCACTTAACACATATAAGTAGTAAAAACTATTCTCCCTATTTCCAAGACTCTTCCAGCATTAAAAACATACCGATTCTAAACTCCTAGAGGCAACCAGCTAAGGCTTTAGCGTCATCCTATAAGTACTGTAAGAGTGTGAGTATAAACCACGGGCTCGATGAATAACCAGAACTTATCACACAATAAGTAAGTTATTATCAATCATATATAATGCAGCATTCAAACACATGAACAATATAAGATTGATCAATCCGAAGTCCAAACAGGATGGAGATTTATGCCCACTCATCGGGATTGAAGGAAAACCGATCTATAAATTACCTACCCAGGAGAAATTAAGTACACAAGAAAGCGACAATTCTCACGATAGTTATCTCTGTATGTTAATGTTGTTTAGAGCACTCATTTCCTATTTTAAGCCTTAGAAACTCCACTAAGTGTTAGACATTTTATAGCGATACCATGGGTGGTGTCCTTCATTACCAGTTAGTTCCCATGGAATCGAAAAAATAAAGGTAATCTTGAGTAGAACTAATAGCCTATTGCCTAGAAAAACCAAGCATTACTAGATAACCGAAATTCTAACACGTGGTAAGCTATCACATAATTATAATGCAGTATAAGCAATTTATGCAATGCATGTTTATTTTATTTATAATGCCAATATTCGTTAGTCAAGTTAAAGGTGCTCAGACTTCACACAAACAGTCAACATGCCATGCACTCAGCAAATTCATAAGCATTCCATTATCACTTTTATTCAGTATTGTTTAGCGATCAAGTAATTCCAAACAGCAGGCAATATCCATAACCCATATACACACGAGTTCATTATTATTATTCTTGTATTATATTACAGCTAAATTATAACCACAAATAATGTAACAAGTCTGAGTTACTCACTTGCTCATATTGATCAATCGCAATAATCGATCGGAAAGTCCTCAACAGTATCAAAATTACCTATTGAGATGAAAATATTCATCAATATTACTTACAAATAGAATATCAAATTCCTATGAGAGTCCAAGTGTCCTATGTCCGTATTTGATATTATTCCTACTGCTTATATCAATTCCTAAGGTGTTGAGTCTTATAGAAAGAGGATATTTACCATTTAGTTCCATCGAAAAAAAATTAATCATTCTATATCTAAGATAAGCTTAACTAAATTTTCTTTTAGTTTTCTATTCAAGTCTTACATTGGTTAATGTCCTTGTTATTAGTAGTCTTTTATTTATTTTATTTTTCCTGTCAACCTTATCTGCTCTCTTTAGTTAGAATTTGTATTATTTTAGAGGATCTTATTTCATGATCTAATATTTTTATTCATTTCCTTAGCTCATTCATAACTTGTGAAATTGTTAATATGTGTAACTTCTATGAATTGTTCATATTATTTTTCTTGTAATTTAGAACTCTTAATCATGCTTTTGAAGCTTGTTTTATCAAGTTTTATGTTCATATAAGGTCCTAGGAGCATTAGGCATGAATTTAAACTAGTTTAGATGAAATTTGAGCCTTGTTTTGGCCACTTCATTCCTAGATCCGAATTTACTATTAATAAATTTATAACATTTCTAAGTTGATGTTCTTCTTAGCCACCAACATTTAAGCATCTCTAATACAACAAAAATTCATCTACTTAAATTCATCAATGGAATAACCATTTCTCCCAATCGCATAACATTTCTCCAATGCTACACATTTCAACCTAATGTCTACACACACATGTAACAAGACTATGTTGATAGTTTAAGAGTTACCTTGGCTTGAAGTAGAAAAGGATTCCTGACTCCCTTCCTTAGTAAGAATCAAACCTATATCAAATGTTAGATGATAAGTTTTAAACTATATTAGAAGTTACTAATTCTAACTAAGACTTCTTACCTTGTTGAGCTTAGATTCCAACTTGGATTTATGCCAAGGGCTATTTAACTTGGTTTTTATGTTGTTTGTAAGAGGTAATAGATGTTTTTGGATGTGGTTGATGGTTGGATAGGATATAGGAAGTAAAACAAGGGTTATATTTTTTTTAAGAGCTCCTTAAAAATTGTCTAAATGAAGAATGGTGAATGAAAGTGGCTGATTCGTATCTCCTTTTGTATCTAGAATTTCAGCCTTTTTTGTGGGAGTTATGAGCTGATTTTATGGCTAACTTAAGGCTATATATACGTACTAAGGTTAGGCTAAAGTTAGGAGGCTAAGGAGGGTGTTTTGGGCTTGAGAAACTTGCAAATTGCACCTGGGAATTTTAGCTACGAATGTGGCTGTCTTGGATGACGATTTTTAGCTTTTGTTTTGACAGATTTGTGGCTGATTTTGAGGGACATTAATTGTATTTGTTTACTAGTTAATTAGTTTCATTTATATGTGTGAATTAGGGGCTCTACTTACTTAAAAATTGGATAAAAAATAAGTTGAAATTCGTACTAAAATAGAAGTGTAGAAAATTTTGATATGTGTTGCACTGTTCTAGACTTTTTGGACTGATTTGTTGGTCTAATTTTTAACTAATTTTTGGTAATTTAAGTATCCATTTATAGGCCTCTTATTGGTGCTCTTTATTCAAAAAAAGCAACTCAAGCTAGTCCTATATTTTTGTCAAAACAAAGCTGGGATTGGTGTGTATGCTGGGGCTGCTGCACAGTGGATGAAGGATCAATTTGCAGCCGATATACACTTGAAGTTGATCTGAAATTCTTGTGCATTTAATGAGGATTATAGGTGGAGTTTTTGGATTGGTTGGGGTGTCTTTTTCAAGTTGAATTTGTGTGTTACAATTTGGCAAATGTTGCACGTGAAGCCTCCTGCTGCAACCGAAATTCTCCTATGTTCGTGATTCTTCAAACTGCAACTCGTTTTTTTTTATTTCCTTATTTTCTTAATAGTTAACTATAATATTTTAACAAATATTAGTTTACAAACGTATGTTTATAACGGTTAGATAAGAGTTTTATCGGAATAAAATCATCTAAGTTCTTATAAAAATTCTATATTGTTTATATATACAAATTTTTAGTTTAAAGTTTACACGATTAATTATTTTGAATTTTTTATTTATGCGATTAAATTTTTTCAAATCCTATAAATTAAACTAGGGACTAAGTCTTAATGAATTCAGAATTCCCTAGCAAGTATAACAATGGGTTTGAAATTTTCATTTTAGATCTAGATTAGTAATTATTGATCGGCATTAGTATCTATTATGTATTATAATCCTAGTAATTCATCTTTGGATTATTGTTTTATACCAATAAGTTCTGTTAATAGACTATATCTTATCGGTTTTGAAATTTAGAGCTACTTTTAATTATATCTTGAATTATCAGTTCAAGATACGAAATCTCGTTTTTGGTATCTATTAAGGTCAAAGAAATTTTTATTCGGGTTTTTTAAACTAGGAATGAATTTATTACAACTCATAGATCTATTCTAGGATTTTTATCGGATTTTAAGTTCACTATCTAATTCACGTTTTCTATTTTATTATCTTATATTATTGTGAAAAATTTCGGGGTTTACATTAACAATACTAATAACCAAATACTCGACTTTAACTCGATGGTGCTCAATTAAGCTTACGAACTAATTGAGTTAAATATATGAAGCTTAAGCTTAGCTTGATAAACTACTCAAGTAGTTCGGGCTCTATTGGGTTTTAGTGATTCAAAAATCAAATTTTGTAGCTTTTTTTTTTTTTTTGAAACAGAATCTCTAAAACACAAATGGGTCCATGTGGTTCATATAAATTGAGGAGGAGTGAAGATTTTACTTTTAAGTGCTTTTCAAAAACGTTAATGAGGTGGATTTGCTAGACAAACGCCCTCTACTAGTTTCCAAACAAAAGAACACACTGGAAAATGGGTATCAATGTGCTAGCACTCTTTAGAAACGTTCTAGATTATCTTAGGAAATTCCTCATACAAGCTCTTATGTTATCTCCAATTTTAGTCTCATGAAAAGGTTCATACTCCTTATAGGAGATCACTTATACATATATAGGAAGAAGATGGACTTAACCTCTTCAGGAGGTTACTAAGTTACCTCTTTTTATAGCTTCTTCTATTACTTCTTTAGGAAGTACTTCTTGAAGACGTTTTTTCCTTGTAAAACACCTTCTAAAAGAAGCTATCTTTTTTCGAAGTTTTCTCTTCCAAATCAAGAAAATTATTATTTATTATTCTAACTATTTAAGATTAATAAATAATTAGGAACTTCTTGCTGGGCTTATAATAAATTAGACCTACGACCCATTTGGTTCATTCTTTATATGTGACCCTATAAGTTCACTTAATGTGGGCAGTAGACTCAAAACACTTTTCTAGCCCACAAGATATAAGTGCTTCTAGTAAGACATTATACCTACTCAAATTAAGTGAAAATCAACAATTCGACTTTACTTGATCCATAACTTATGTCATAACCCTTTTATCGTATGATATCTAAATTGAACATAAGGCATGGATAGTATCACCCTTATATTGTTCAACCTTATCATTTCTCGATCTCCAAATGGACCGATAAAACAAACAGCATTTATCGTATTATCAATTCATTTGAGTAAGGCCTTGCATTTATTAGTCTTACTTATCGAGGGCCTAGAGATATCTCCCTCATAATAAGAGAGATAAATCCCATCTTAATCATTCATCTCCATGTACATGATTCACACTATGTTCAATCTCAACCTTAATAATTGTCTACTTAAAGATAACTTTTGATTAAGTTAGATCATATTGTTTTACATGTTAGAACCCATGGTGATTTCAGGTCTAAAGATACAATGACATCATTATTATAAGAATCACTTGTGACATTAATCCATGTAGTGATCTCATAGTGAGTCGGTCCGATACTTAGTTTTCCAACATGTATCCTTGAGTTTGATTTGTATCTCCATACAAACAAACATCTCATGATTATCAATCAAACCTCATGCTAGATTTAATTCATTATTGTTTCCACATAATGAGCATCTAGGACTTTTAGAATAACTACATAATTTTTCAATGACATTATTATCAAGTAAACATGCAAGCAATATAAAAATAAATGCCTCTTTATTTAAAAAAAAAAAATAAGATTGGCAATATCAAATGATTGGTCCAAGGCACATGTCATACCCTTACAAGGTATCCTAGTAGCATCCATATAATATGTAACCAACTAAAGTCATAGAAATTTATTATGTTATATCTTAGGCTTTCAGAAAGATACATGAATATAGAGCTACTGTCACGCCCTAAAAAAGGGGCCTAGAAAGATCAACCTATGGTTGTCATATTAAGTATGCATCCAAGATATGATAATCGTTCTACAAGTAAGAATTTTGCAAAACTCTACTTAATACTTGCTATACAAGTTTTAATTACATTAAAACAATTTAATAACTAAGAAAATACAAATTCCTACAGTCCACCAGAACTGTTGAAAATCGGTATCCCACACCAAACAGTAAAAGAGAATAGATCATATATGTATCACAAGGCCCTGAACTATTTCTAATCTAACCAATCAATTCTAAGCTTATCACATCTAATACAAAACAAAATAATTTTATTACAAAACATATGAATTCTATTATGAGCTAATTTTCAAATCTCTAGGGACTTCACACTCTCTTAACCCATTCCCGTCCTGAGATACCTGAACAAAACTAAAGGGGTGTAAGCTTCTCTATAGCTCAGTGACTAACAAGACCTAATCACATAACAAATAAATACCAAACAAATTTTATTAACATACATATGCAATGCTATACTTAAACATATGATATGCACAATTTGGATGACCAGAATCCAAACCAATGGAGATTTACGCCATCTCTTAGGGGTTAAATGACTAGCTCTAGTATCACGCTTAGGAGAATTAAGAGCTAAGGAAGGGGGATTTCTTTTCTCAAATTCCTTGTCATGCATTTTTACTATCAACATAACCTCTAACTACTCCTTAGATATCACTGAAAAGGAAGGATTTCCTTCGAAATTGATTTTGTTGAAAAATAACCTCTAACTACTTCTTAGATATAACTAAGGAGAGAGGATTTCTTTTAAAACTCATTTTAATGAAATATAGCCTCTAACTTCCCCTTAAAAAGAATTAAGGAGGGAAGACTTCATTTGAAATTCATTCTACTCCCAAGTACTCATACTATTAAAATGTCCACCACTTCAACTTGGAACCTTAAAAACCCTTTAAGTATCATCATTCCATGCCAGCTCTCATCAAGCGACATCCTTCAAGCCTATTTAGTTTCAGTAGAACTAGCAACCCTATGGTAACCTTCACTAGATTTACTGGATTTCCCTAGGCATTACCTATAGAATAGGAATGATAATACGTGACGTACATACTTCATAAACGCTAATGTAAGTATGTTGTCGTGCAATGCATTTCTATTTAATTAAATAGTCATATAGTATTAAGTTCATTTATTCAAGTAACCAATCAAAGTGGCAGGCACTCATCAACAATAACAATATAATCATTTCAAGCAATGTGTGATCACTTTGATTTTTAATGTTTTATCAAGCCATACAATCAACAAACAACAGACGGTTACCAATCCCCACACATAATCAATTGTATTTATCTTAACTTTAAATGCAACTATATTACAGGCACAAACAAGGCAATAGGTCAATGTTATCCCCTGACATCCAAGCTAAGTCTTCACAAGCTTCTAAGAAATCCAAAACATCATCCCCATCCACATCAAATCATCAATATCATCATTACCGACATCAAATCATCAACATCCTTCATATAGAAATCCAAACAAAATAGAAAATTGGCTAGGGCTATCACAAGGAATAAATCAAGGGCAAACTTTTATTCATGAAAATAAACTCATTATAAGATCTTATTTGATCAAACACTAAGTAGAAACCCCGCCATGGCTGCGAAGATCGCCCTATCAAGATACGAACAATTGTTCATTGTCTGTAAAAGTATTTCTTTTCTCTTTGTTTATGATTCATTCGTTATAGGAACATCATCATGTCATTCATATACAAAAACATTCATTTCCAAAGCACAAACACATTTGAAATAACATATTCCTCATATTAATTTAATTTCAACATACTACAATTACATCTAAGCCATTTATTCATTAAGTTTATATTGATATAACCTAACCATTTAATCCAATTATTAAGTTATATTCCTTTTAGCTTCTGGTAGTCTTTCAAGTTAAACTAACTTTAAGTCCATTAACTAATTTATTTTATATCCAAATTCCACATGAAGCTAAGTTTAGTTGCTAAATTATATTCGTTCATCTCATTAAAACAATACTAATTTTCCTACAAGATTTTAAATTAAGCTAGCTTATTCTAACTCACCATGATTTATTAAACTATAATGAACCTAATTTTATTAACTAAGTTCATTTGATGAACTTAAGTCTATATTAACTTAATCTTAACCAAGTTGAACAAACTTAATCAAATCTAATTTATTTAAGTCCATTTAGTCGAGCTAAACTTAGTTTTATTAGCTAAGTCCATTTTATATTTAACCATACATATTTAACTAGCAAACACAAATTTTCAACTTTGTTTGGATATATAGCAGCTAAAAACAATTAAAATTTAGGTCTTGATACTTTTAGAATTTCCAAAAAACTTAAAACATAAAACTTTTAGATCTCTTTTTAACCTTTCAGTAACATCTTAAATCACCTAAATCCGAGCTCAGATGAAAAAGTTGCAGTCATTTTACAAAATAGTATTGCTATAGGGGAATATATATAATTCGTGTATATCAGTAGTGTATATCCATGCTAAAGAATTTTGCTTACTGTGGAGTCATGAGTAGATATACACGACCTGTGTAGGGAGTAGTGTATATATACACGACTTATGTAAGGAGTAGTGTATATGTACACGACCCATGTGTGGGGTAGTGTACGACTAGAACATTTCATTCCAAGCTTCTGATCAGTCACGAATCCTCCTACACGACCTATGTAGCCCATGTTTCGCTTGCACAAAATTCTTTCCCTTCTTTTACATCTTTTTATCAATTTTTACAATCTGACATCAAACAAAGCATCATAAAAACAACATACAACTTCTATCCACAACTTCTATACTCCATTTACTCTATCAACATCTCCAAAACACTTTATCAAACTCACTTCACCAAACCCTATACTATTTATCATCTTCTTCATCCACTCTACATGTATCAAGCATCAAACCAACATATACAAGCATAAACAACAACAAAACAAAGGAAAAAGTTAAACTTATCTCTTTTAGACATCATAAACCTCTTGATCTTCTTTATTTCTACTTTTCCTAGGTTCTTGAAGCTTCCAAGTTCATGAACTCCATCTTCTTTCATGTTTTCCATCTTTATTTTTTTTGTCAATCTCTTTTAGACTTGAGATTTGAGTAAGATTTGAGAGAAGAAAAAGGGAGGAAAAGGAAGAACGAGAAAGAAAGGGAAAAGAAGAAAAGGATGTTAGCCAAAGGAGAGACAGAGAATAAATAGGATAAAACAAAAACAATAAAGGATATTTATGAGTAAAGGGTTCGGTTTAAACTAGATGATTTTCTTGAGTACCGAAAATAATTAGAAGATAATTTTATGATATATAATATATAAATAAATAGTTTGAATTGAAACTCAAGTTTAAAAATATAATTTTGTGAACATTTGGTATTTTGTTTGAATTTGGGTTCAAAACTGAAATTTTTATATATGCATTTGAACTCAAGTTTTTCATTCCACTTCCACACTGCCAAACACAGCATAACATGTAACCAGAAGATGACTCAAGTTTTTCATTCTAGCTTTGGACTTGTTACTTGAAATGTACTCCTCGGATTCAGAATACAATGCTCATAATACGATGCCACATCTTTTAATATTTTCCAAGTAATGGTATTAAAGCTCCATGTTACAACACCAGCATCGTTGCCTTCATGAATTCGGTGCTTGTGCTTATTTCTTGTTCATTCTCCTTTTATTGCAAAGGAGATGAAACAAAAGACCGCACCTCTCATTCAGTTGATTAACCCACTCTTCCTGCCCCAAGAACACTAGACTCACATCCATATCTTGTTCCTGCTACCTTATTGGCACTGATTGCAATGCCAAAGAGATTCGAACGCATATGTTGCATCTTTTGGATCAGAAATCCTTCAAAATGTCCTTCCATGTATTCAAAATATCATTGCTCCTAGTACTTGTCTTATTTTTGGATGCTTATTGTCTGGGCTTGTCGTACCTATCATTTAAGAGGTTTCACAAATGTGTCGTACAAGACATTACCCTCCCATAGGAGAGAAGCTTATGTTGTGCTCTGCAGGAACCTGTGCATTCGCTAGTTACATTTATTGTATTTACACTAATGCAAGTGACTGCAATTTCATATTTCTGGCAGTTTAGCATTGTTCAAATTCCATATGATATTATGTTCGATCTTGTAGTGTGATGATGATTGCACCATCAGAGAGTGTGGAAGCATTGGTAGCAAAGACAATGGAAGTATTTCAAAGGAAGACATTCATAACTTTTTGAGAGAACTTCGGATATTTCCTTGTTTAAAATTTGTCTTATAATCTTAGCATTAGTATGTGGGTTGATTGTGCGATCACAAGTCATCATTATTTGTGGTATATATAGGAGTTGATAATCACCACCACTGTTTCTCTAAACACAATGATATTTTGTTACATGTATCTTAGACTTATAATTGATACAATATATCATCAATCAAGAGCAATTGTTTTTACTTTTGCTTGCCAATTCTCATATGTTGCTCAATGGTCCAATGCTACTAGTTTTATCACCATATTTTCTTCTGGTCAAACTTTTTATCACTAACCATGCAATTAGTGAGTGATGCAAATATCTACTTTCCACCTTCTAATTCTTCTCTTTGTGTATTTGCCATCAAAAATGCCAACAAAGTCTAGTATATAATTAGTTGTTAAGACATATTTGAAATTGCTTGATTGAATAAACATTAACTTCATCAACCTCTTATACGATGCTAATGTATTGTTACACAAGCTTAATATTTTTTTTATATGAGGTTTTATGACATGTGTATATATTTTTTGAGATAGTTAATTATGGCTCAATCCAAGACCATTTGGAAAGTTTCGAAACTGAACAATAATATAATTCAAATGATAAAATACTTTTATATTTATTTTTGTGAATCTATAATGAATTTGCATTGCATGTTTTGTAGGTGGTTGAGATTGAGTCGCATGTTATTGGAGCAACAACATTGGAGTAAGGTTAGATATTTGGGAAATTCTATGGTCCCGTCACTATCCAATGGCTTATACCATACTCAACCGTGATCGAATCATTAAAATAGTTAATATTCCAACTACTATATTTATTTTAACTAGTAGATGGTTGACTAGATGTCTTCCTCTCTTTCATGTTTGATTAATGTTGCAGAACAATAGAATTAAGCTAAGGAAGGATCAAATTGTGCAATTTCATTGAATAAAAATCAATATAGTTTCAGTTTCTTCTATGGAATTTGACTTGAGTGATTTTTAAATTTCCATTAGTTGATATTGCCAGGTCCTATAATTATGCCTGTTGAACTATGTAGTTTGAATTTCAATGCTAAAAGGCCAAGAGAGTTTACAAAGGGAGAAATAATTGAAATTAGGCCATGTTTGGTTTCTATTTCCAGTTCCCAATTCTTAAGATCCGATTCCTACAGTCCAATTGCATGAAATTAGATTACCAATTCATTGTCTAGAAAATCAAAATGAATGAAAACATTACCCATTTTATCTTGTTGATTTTCAATTTTTTTTTTTTCACTGATATAAATATTATCCTTGATGGTGTCGGTGGGGTTGATATGGTTATAGAGTTGTGGTGGTGGTGTTGGTGGTGATGGTTGTGTTGAGGTGCTGGAGGTGGTGCATTGGCAGATTAGTCTAAGAAGATCAATTATGTTGCAGCATCATGTAGTTCATAAGGGAAAAAAGTGGCTATTGTTTGGTCAACCTCCTGTTGACAGAATGAAGAAAGCCATGGAGGGAAGGATAGAGAAAATAGTACTGTTTTGTTCTTAGTCTTACAGAGATAATGATTGTAGAGCAAAAGCAGTAAGATCCTCTTCTCTTGGGCCTCGTTGCTAATATCCATTAAAATTGAAATTTCATTCTAGGTTAATTTCCATATATCAAAGATATCAGATATTTTCTTTTTTTGGCTATTGTATTTAAGGTATTAAATGGTATATACGAATTTATATATATCTAGACTGGATAAAAAGATGGTCGCTTAAAAATAATATTTGATTATATCTTTAATTAACTACTATTTTTTCAAAAATTTCACTTACATTTTTATTTTACTAGTCAATATGACGTGTTTCTTATATGCAAAGGCGGCCCATGAATCGAATCCTTCGCCAAGGGAAGCAATAATCTTCAAGACACGCTTTGATAAACGATGGACGGAATGCTAGTGATTTATGGACAATGGACTTTAATATCTTAACAGATCTAACATGTTAACATATCTGCATCCACACTGTTGATGATGTCTGACTTTTACACGGTAATTGATAATGAAATTGAACGAACCGTTTATAATTGTCTGATTTTTACACGTTTAATCATAAAATATCAAGCCTAGATTTCACCTTTGGTTTCTCGGGTAAAAACTGTCAGGTTTGAATTCCTCTTTCCATAGTAATAATTAAAATTTTTTCACTATAATGACTTAAAAAACAATCCTAGGCTTAAAGAAAAGGGTTGGACGCATAACATACACATTTGCTGAAATTTTAACTAAATTGTGTTTGAGTGACTGATATAGAGCCAACTATTTGCTTTTGATTCAATTAATGTTGTTACAAAAAGCCACATGATCAAAAGAAAAAGAAAGGATTCGGTAGGTATTACACACCACATGCATATTATATGGTATGTAACTATCAATGATATTAAAACACATAATCGTATGGGTGGTGGTTGCTTTGAAAACTATCCACTATTCTGTCCACATGTTAATATATAGCTGGTAGTTACATACCATATGTCCATATGTATATATACGTTATGTGTATTACCCGTTAAATATTTTTCCCACAGTCAAATATAATTGACTTCAATGCATTACTTTGGGTTATAATCAATTTTGCTCCATCATTACGGTAGGAGTTTTAAAGAACAAGTTAGATTCTCTGTTGTACTCACATTACAATTGCCGTTAAATTCGCACATGGCATTTGGAGAACTTTTTAGCATTAGCAGTCATTTACTCATCGCTTTACACCAAAGTATGGCCACTACCAGATGCTTCCATCCAGCTACACCCGGGAACCTTATAACCACACCTCCCCCTCATTTCTTTACGCACCCTCACCACATCTAACCACTGGCCTTCAGAAGCATACACATTTGACAACAGAGCATAATTTACAGCCCTGTTGGGCTCCAAAGAGAACAGCATTTCAGAAGCTTCTTTAGCTAATTTGGCATTTCCATAAACGTTACAAGCATCGATAAATGCTCCCAAGGTGCTTGACCCTAGATTAGGAATCGAAGCCAGTAGATCATAAGCATTATTCAGTAGACCAGACCGCCCAGCAAGGTTGATTATACATGTATAATGCTCTGTATCGGGTACAAGCTGATACATTTCATTCATTAAGCTGAAATAATGAAACCCCTCGTGAACTAGTCCTGCATGACTGCAAGCAGAAAGGATGGCAAGAAATGCAATTCTATCTGGCCTTGTGCCATAGGATAACATCATGTCGAAAATCTGAATAGCCTCCTTGGCTAATCCATGAGATCCATATCCGCGGATCATTGAAGTCCATGTTACAATATCAGGCTCTGAAACAGACTTAAAACATTGACTTGCACTCTTGATATTACCACACATAGAGTATGCACTAATGAGAGAATTACCAACAGACGAAAAGGATTGAAACCCAAGCTGAATTGAATGAGCATGTACTTGAAATATTTCACAAGAGGCAGATATTTTACCACATGAGCTGATTACACTAGGTATAGTCAATTCATCGGGTTGAAATCCCATCCGAAGCATCTTCTGGAAACATTTCATAGCATCCTTCCCATTTTCTACAAGTCCATATCCAACAATAATAGTATTCCAAGAAACAGCATTCTTAGTTGGCATCTCTTCAAAAGCCTTGCATGCATCGCCTATTTGACCATTCTTAGTACACATATCAACAATTGAACTTGCCACTTGGACATCGGCTCCAAAACCAAGTTTAACTACAACACTCTGTATCTGCCTCCCCAGTTGCCAAATTCCAAAAGCAGCAGCAGAACTAATCAACCGAGAAAACGTGTATTCATCACCCTTCAGACCTTCCAATCTCATCAAACGAAACGACTCAAAGCCCTCCTCAGCAAAATAATTTATCAAATAACATGATAACATTGCGTTCCACACTGCTAAATCCTTATAACAAGCTTCACAAAAGACTCTCTTCGCATCTTCCACCAGACCAAGTTTACCATAGAAACCAATAAGACCGTTACTAACAAAGCAATTCACATAAAACCCAAACTTGAAAATATAGCAATGCAACCGTCTACCAATCTCAACATCACCCAATTCAGTACAAGCCCCGAGTACTGCAGTAAACGTTAGGTGATCCGGGTAAACCAACCCTTCTTGTCTCATCCTCTTAAAAGTGGTAATACAAAAAGGTAACAAAGACCCAACATTTCGAGCCCCAACAAGAGATCCATGAATCAATGTATTCCAAGTAACAACATTTCTCACGGACATTTCATCGAATAGCTTCTGTGCATGCGAAAACTGTCGTCTTTTCACATAAGCATCCAAGATTTGATTGTTTAGCGATAATACATTGCATCGTCCTGACTTGATTACGAGCGTGTGAATCTGTTTACCACATCGGAGAGAACCCGAATTAGCCGCAGATTTGAGGGCGACAGAGCAAAAGGAAGGTACTGAGTCGACCCGAGAAAGGTCCGCATGAGTTGGATTGGAAGATGAAGTGGAGAGGTGAGTTAAGGTTAGGGTTAAGGTTTGATTTGAAGAAATTTGAGTTTCGTATGTTTGTGAGAAAGGGTTTGGCGCCAATGTTAGCGGTCGTTTGAAACGGACGGTTGAGATTGGGTACCCGATGGTCCGGCGAATAATGAACATTGGATTGTATTATTCAGATGTCAGGAAAATATGAATTATAACAATAAATAGCCCCAATGTTGAAATTCCTTATCCATGCCCGGTCTCGGTTCGGATCCATGGCAAATCAGAAGAAGTTCAGAACCTATGTCGGCCCAGCAAACCTCTAATGGGAAATTAGCAACCGAAACTGTCAATTTAAATGGGTAATTATTTATGGCCAAAAAAGAAAGGGTAATTATTATATTTAGTATCTAAATTTTTTTTTATTTTTACAATTAATTGCCTAAAGTTTATTAGTATTAATTTAATGTCTAAACTTTGCATGTTTTTTTTCGCTTAACTATTGAAAATTTGATCCATGTAAAAGGCTCTTTTGACCTTATGCTATGCTTCACATAAAAACTCACTTGCTTCTCTTTTTCTTTTCTCGTAAGTGTTCTTTTCCTCAATTTCTTTCCTCTCACATTCTCTTCTCTATTCTTTTGATCTCTCATGTTTTCTCGCTCTCTTCTTAACCTACTCCTCGCTCTTCATGATCTTTCTTTAATCTCATTTTGTTCTTTCAATGATTCGAGCTCTCCAGGCTAAGCTAGGTTGATTTTCACTCCCAAGTTAGTCTCTTCTAACCCATTCCTTAGTTAGTTTGCTACCTAACCCAAAAGTTGCTCCTCAACACAAACTGAAATGGAATTGATCATCTTAAATTTGGCCTCTAACAAGTTCTTCAATTTGTTTCCAATTTCATTCACAAATGCAATGTGAAATCCATTAATGCTTCCTCAATCTTCTAGGCTTTAGCTCATGTAACCAATCCTTAAGGTATCTCTAATTGGTTCATTAGATCTTTAGCCCGTGGAATTCCATCATTGTACCAAGTTTGAACAGCCTTACATAAGGTTATCTATAAAGCCTTACAATAGACTACATCACAAAACTTGCGCAACATCATCACATTTCGATAGTAAGCTAGATAGTCCTCTAGATCTGTAAAGACCCGACATGCTCAATTCTCAAATTAAGCATACCAAGTCCCCAACCACGTATAACTCTTATGAATTATACGTAAGGTTGTCTTAAAAGAAGGTGTTTATGTTGAACATTGCTATTCGATTTTAGATTGTGAAATCGTTTAGTTAGATTTTCAGATAACTGGATTTAGCAGTGGAAAATAAATTTTATAAAACAATTTAGAAATAAAGACATTTCAAAACTTCCACTCTTCTCAAGTGGAGAATTATTAGATTAAACAAAGCTTTGCAAAAGTTAAATTACAAAACATGGGCTCTACTATTCCCTTTAAAGAAAATAACAAGTTTAAATCGTAAATCCAGCTCTCACTAATACAAAACAAAAATAAATAAATAACTAACTACATCCACGCTCCTACTTACTTCACTCATCCATAAATTCTCTCCAAATCATCACAAATGCCCGAAACCCGAGTCAAGCATCATCAATAGCAACAACATCATCATCTCATCATCCATCATTACCAACGTCATCATCATTCACTTCATCAACATCGTCTTTATCAACAACAAAACCTGTAAAAAGAATAACAACAACAAGAATGAGCCAAAGCCCAGTACACAGCAACACAATCATACACGGAGTGACACACGAGCTTAACTAAATGCAAATGCGACAATCACAAGTTATTATCTTTCTTTAAAGTAAACAAATCAACACGGGAGTATTCAAACTCCGGGCATTAAGGATATTTGGGGGTCCTGAGTAACGATCACGACGCTCAGGGGGTTGATATAAGTAGCTCGGATACTTATACCGTTCTAGATAATTTTACAGAAAACACCTAAATCTACCATGCCCAATCTGAGCAGGGTGCCGCTCCCCGAACCGGATACCAATTCCACCCCAGGCTCACCCAATCTGTGAGGGGGCGCCCCTAGGCACTCATGCCACCCTGAGCAGGGATTGGATTTAACGGCGTAAAACACAAATCAACACTCACAATTAAGTTTTTCTTAATATATATAGTTTTCATAAATGCCTATCCTAACACAGAGACAAGCTGGTTACTGCGTACCTTGAATATGAAATCCAAACAGAGTCTCAGAAGGAATTCCAAAAGATAATCTAGAAGATAAATCAGATATCCACTTCTGTTAAGGAAAGAGCTCGTATAAGAAACTAAACTAAATTAATTATCTACTTCATCAAAATCATATAAGAACTTAAGCTATTTATCCATTCATCTCAAACTCATTTTATTAAATCCTATTTGATCAGACACTAATGTGGAACCCCACTATGGCTGCGAAGATCGCCCCGCCAAAATATGGACAGTTGTCCTTTGTCTGTCAAAGAATTTCTTTTCACTTTAATTATAGTTTATTATTACAAAAGCATTAACAAAGAATTCATAAATCAAAACATTCATTTTCCAAGTGAACACACATTTGAAACAACATATTCACCATATTAATAAGGATCATCCTAATTCATTCATCTAAGCTAATTAATAGCTATTAACCTATTTCAGCTTAACCTTAGCCAAATTGATTAAAATTAGTCATTTAAGTCATTTACCAAGTCAAATGGATTAACCTTAGCCATTTAATTCAAAAGCCAAACCAAGTGGATTAAGCTTAAGAAATCTAGTTCATTTTAGTTTAATTGAGTTCCTTAAGTCAAACTCATTAGAATTAATCATTTAATCTAATTACTAAGCCAAAGTAATTAAACTAACTCAAGCTAATTTATTTTAACTCATTCAAGTTCATTTAGTCAAGTTGAACTTAGATTAAGTGACTAGATTCATTTTATGTAAAACTCGCATATTTAACTCAATTATTCATTAAATCTATAAATCTATCTAAGTCATGTTTAATTATATCACTAAATCATCATTACACATCAAATATTATTTATCTATCTCATTTTAGGTCAAAAAGATCCATTTACACTTAACAATAACATTTAGAAATCAAGAACAAGTTTTTATTTTGTTTAGGAAAACATAACAGCTGGAAAGATTCAAATTTAAGCACTGATACGTTTCGAATTTGTAAAAACTCAAAACATGAAAGTTGTAGCTTTCTTATCTTTCCAACGCAACTTGAATCATCTCAATCGGAGATCAGATGAAAAATTTATGGCCAAAATACGAAGAGGCTGCAAAACTGGGAAAAGTTGCAAAACGAACGTCGGCTTTCAACACCGGCGGCGTAAATTGAAAATTTGCCAGCGTTAGAGGTCCACCAATCTGGTCACCGTTGGACTCTTCAACACCGCCAAATTTTGCGCGTACACCGGCAGCGTTGAATGCCGGCGTACATGCATTACGCTGCTGTCAAATTTTCCCCTGTTTTCATTTTGCAAAAACCATTTGTTCCAATTGTTTCAAACTCCTCCAAATTCATTTCAAACTTCTTAAAACTTGTTATTTGATCTTACTACAATCTAATAAACACAAACTCCCACTTCAATCCATCAAACATCACTATAATCATCATAAACAACTTCAAACCCCATTTTCACTATTCATTCTTTCTCAATAATTCAACTTCAACAACCATAAGCTTATAAATACAAACTCAAACATCACTTCTCAACTCATATACATCATCTATACAACATTTAAATTCGAAATTATAAATAAGACAATAAATAGTAAACTATACTTAGCTTTTAGAAAAGAACACAAGTTGAAACTTCATCCTCTAGCTCGGTTTCCTCCATCTAGTTCATCTCCTAGTCTTGATTCATCCTCTAGTTGGCTTTGATCTTGAGATTCAAGTCTTGAATTTGGAGAAGAAGAAAGAAAGAAAGAAGAAGAAGAAGAAGAAGAAGAAAGAAAGAAAACGTAAAAGAGAGAAAAGGAAAAGCAAATGGCAGCAAAGGAAAATAAAAAGAAAAGGAAAGGATAAACCTAAATATATATATTTTAGAAATAAGGTATAGGTTTAGAACTATCAGATCAATATCTATAGTTCCAGAAGTATTTAAAAGTTGATTTCTAAACCAATAGACTATAAATTAAGATATTAAAATAAGAACTTAATTTAGGAATTTAATTTGGATACAAAGATATTTAATTTGAGTTCGGGTTTAAGAACTGATATTTCTATTCAAGCAAATGAACTCAAATTTTACTAAGATTTAGGAATTAGTGTTTAGGCTAAGAATCAAGGATTTAGGAATTCTCTAAACACTTTGATGACATGTTTAGGGAATTTGAAACTCAAATCTCAAACCAAACTTATTTAGCTAATTAAATTATATCAACTTGTCTATTTAAATCCTATAATTCAATTTTAGTCATTTAATCTATCTAAACTCAATTTCTTATCTTGGTGAATATTTGGGATATTTCAAGATCGCCAGTGCCATCGCAAGTTTCTAAGTAAGGCAACTTGGAGCCTAATGGTAGAATTTCGTCCTAAATAATTTGGACGAAGGATGTGTACATGAAGTAGCAAACACATGGCATCTAATAGGTCAATCAAAGTGCAAAAGAGCATGATTATAGATACCAGTAGATCATGCTCGCAAGTTGGAGCACCCGTGTTAGTCATCTTTGCCATTAAGGAGTATGTTAGTAGAGCTGTGAAATACTAGTGGTAAAAGTTTGTTCTAAATAATTTGGATAAACGATATGCACATGAAGCGGTAAGCATGTAAGATCCAATAAGTCAATCAAAGTGCGAAAGAGCACAACTACAAATACCAATAGATCATGCATGCAAGTTTAACCGCTCATGTTAGCCATCTCTTCCATCAATGGGTACATTGGCAAAGTTTTGTTCATCATTTACAGGGTCTCTTACCTACTCAAGCCCTATGATTCACTCTTGTAATTTCTTCTTATTCTAGAACCTCTCGGTTCTATTGAAGCAACGCTTTATTTAGGAAAACCAATTGTTAGATTATGGCCACTATGTTAGCAAAGTGTTGTCACTCCTTAGGTATGGTAACAATCATATGGGGATCGACATTAAACAATCCAATTGCCTATGCAACCACCTAACTAGTGGTTTTTTATCCAACAATTTTGCTTTTTGACTTTTGAACCATTATGTACAATGGTTTTCAAACAAACTTAGTGCTGAAACAACAATAGAGCAACAAGTATTAAAGGTAGATTGTGAAAAAGATCTCCATATATGCCATCAAATGTTCGACTTAGATCTTCGTGGTAAAAGATTACTAAGGAGATAAGTTAAGATTACTTTGTGCCTATACTAGTAGACCAGTAAGTAAAGGAATGGCAGGCTATGGGTGTTACTCAGTACGATTACTCCAATGCTTAAGTTGAATGGATATAAGAGTATAAAGTACTAGAGTGTGAGCAAAGAAAGTTCATATGGATCATACTAGGGCCCTCTAGTAGCTATTTATAAATGAGGGCGGAAATTATTATTGAGGGTAGTTATCTTTGATGACATAATTTCCCCTGAGAATATACAAAGATATAACTTTCTATTATAGCCATTCTAGGATCTTCAAGGTTGTGCTAGAAACAACTAACAGTTTTTCTCTGTTAAGCTGTTAAACAGAAACCTATAGAGTCAAGTCGGAAGAAAGCATATAAGTTTTTTTGTCTTCTCCCCAAGGCTTTTTGAAATTCGAACATGGGTTCCAATAGGTTAGCCCATAGATCAAAGAAGACGGATTGGACCTAAGAAGTCTATTCCTAAAACTGTGTATCAACACTTACAAAAGTGGAGATAATTTTCGTTCAATCAACAAACTCTTCCTTTAAAATTGAGATTTCAAAGATAAGTAAAATTGAATCAATCAATGTTATTTTTTAGTGAATATATGATTACTAGTCATTTTTACAATATTTTTTATATGATTTACCATATTTAATTTAACAAATATGATACACATAACATAATCTATCCAAATCTTCTATTCGGTATCAAAGATGATGTGGATGAGAACTTTAAAAAGCTACCTAACCTATAAACTCAATATTAACTAGGTTGTAAAAGTCATCATCCAATGGCCACTGTTTAATTTTTTCAACCATTAGTGTATAAAATATGTTCTTCAAAATAAGTAATTACAAGAAGCTCTTAAAAGGAGTCATAACAATAAAAGGATAGTATGATACCACATTGTCCTAATAACAAGTTTGGTATTTGAGAATGACTCCATGCTTTCAAATTTCATTTATTTTCTCATATTTGAAAGCATTTTTAGAAGTCATAATCATTTTTTTTTAACTGGTAATCTTTGATTCTAGAATTAGAATCCTTTTTTCCTTTTTTTTTTTTTGCCAATAAAATGAATTTCATTCAATATGAAAAAATTATATCAATCGAACTCATCGATACAAAATGATCCATAGAAGAAGGAAAAAAATAAAAAGTTAGAGGTATCAAAATCCAATTGGATAAACTAGCACATCCCTTCAAACATTAAATATCCGAACTAAGGGATAAAATTCCCATATAAACAGGACTCACCCTATTGGCAAATAGAAAAAATCTCATGATAGGGATGACATAATCCCATATAGGAGATGACAACAAAAGGAAAAGAAAAAGATAAATACTTAAAATTGAAATTAAAAATAAACCACTTATTCAAGAAGTTTTTAATAATCCAAAATTCGAAATACCACAATCTCTCCATATTCACCAGATCTGTTGAAATAAACATACAACAGTGGATTATGATGGTGAAAATGATTGAAAAAAGATAAATCTAAAAATCTTCTATTCACTGAAAAGATAAATCCATGGATATTGAACCAACGAAAATGGATTAGCGGTTTTAAGATGGTAAATGGGAGATGAAAGATTGGAAGGAAGGGCGGTTGGGGTGGCTGCATGACTGCCCATCAAAAGCTAAGGATTATTAAAAGGTTTTTTTAATATAACATATATTTGGACAAAATATAATATACATATATTCCATCCATATATTAGGGAGACTTTTCACAAATTCCACTATAATATATTAAAGAAATCAAGTATTCCATGATATTTGCAAATATAGGATTCAATTTATCACTCCATTCACAAATTTTTTAAACATTTATTTTATCAACCAAATTCGTCTTTGGAGACAAAAAAGGTAATATATAAATATAATGAAAAATGTCATCACATAATTAGCCATAATTATCGTTACATTTGGGCTATGTGATGTATTTGCAGATTGAGTCACTACAACAAACCAAACAACTTGATGGCCGCAAAATTTAACTATATTATAACATTATTCTTATTAAAAGCTATTGTGACATGTAATTAACTATAATAAGAACAAAAAATTGAATTTCATTCATTAACCAAATCTATTAATATCAATTCCATGTCGAAATTAATTTTTTCAAAAATACCCTTATTTAAATAAAACAATTAACAATAAAAATTTTATTATAATTTTATTCTTTCCTTACTAATATCAAGCCTCTTACAACTTTATATAATTACGAAATGAACGGGCTAATTTTTCTTCTGACAAATTTTGAAAATATAAAAGAAAACCTTAATACGAACTAAAAACCATATGCAAGATTAAGTTTCTATTTCATTGAGCTTAGAATTTATAGTCCAATTTGATGAGGGATTATAACTGTACGAGTAACTTCTTGAATTAAGTATTTAATTTATTTACTTTTAGATGAAGTTGCACTTTAATTGGTTAGTGGTGGTAGTCTAAAATTTCATGATTATGCTTTTGACATCATCTTGAACTTGAAGTATGTTTAGCTGAAGCTTGATGCGATGTCTAGTAGTTATGAACCTTCCAAATCATTCATACAAATGTCAACGTACCTGCCTAAAATTGGTGGAAAATGCATTAGGAGAAGGTATGGAATTTCTCATCCAATTACCTCAACAACCATGCAATTTATTAAATATATAAATGCATTAAATTATTAGAGTTATCAATCAAATCATGTGGCAGGGGAATGTGAGTGTAAATATTTGGTAAAGCCAGGAATAAGAAAGAGCTAGTCAAAATGAAAATTGATTTTGAAAGTCAATAGTTCGAGAATGGTGGATAAAGTTTGAACAAATCAGAAAATGGACATTAACATTTGTGAACGCAATTGAATTTGAGCGTACATATGACTATTATCGTGCTAAAAAGCTAATTTTAACAGACAGAAAGGGCTATGAATGATAATTTAATAAAAGGATAGGATACAAAACAAGCAGCTTGAAGTCCCAACTTTAGTAAGATGAAATTTAATTAGATGGTAAATTCAGCAATATAAAAATTAAGATCTAACGTTAAGAAAAAAAATATTGTCTCTTTTTTTTCTATAAAATCAGTTTCATAATAATCATAATAGACCATTAAAATACCTATTGTATTAACTATTACAATCATTTTTATGATTGCATGATAAGGTGGATAGTTTTACCATAAAAATACCCGATCAAAGTATAGACACAATTAAAAAAAAATTATTGCAATGTTATCCTTTGGGTAGTCTTAATTTAGCAGGAACAACATGTATACCACATAGAAAAAATCCAAAATAAAGGTTTAAATGAAAAATTTACCAAAATTCATTGCTAAATCGCATCTATAATACATAATATATGATATTCCAATGTTATTGGAGCCAGATTTCGACCCGATTCAATCAGAACTTACCATAAAAGCAGGTTAATCCATGCATTTGGTTTGGATTTGCATCAACCAGATTGACCCGATTCAACCAGCTAACTAGGCCGATTGACTCTACCAAGGAGAAAAAAAAATAGAATTTTAAACATATATTTATATATTATAAATTTATAAAATATAATATTATATTATGTTTTCTTCTTTTAACGTATATACCTTGATGGATATAATCTAAATATAGATTTAATTGAGTGATGTTATAGACATTTATCTTTCATAATTAAAATATGTCTTATATTTTTACTATTTATTTACTATGGTTCGGCCCTAATTCAAACCCTAATCTTCTAGCGTCTAGGTCAAACCCTAGTCCAAATCTAAAAACACTGCGATTTTCTACACAAATCACATGTATAAGATAGATAACATGTTTTTTATCATCATTAAATCATGTGAAAAATGGCATATAGTATTTTCTACATATATCAAGATTGTTTTTGCGATATAGCTTTTATAGGGTGAGTTTTTTTCCACCTTAAACTTCTCAAGGCACCTTACATTTATTAAAGTGGTTTTAAGCACCCAAAAAATTGCTTTGATGGGTATATCATGCATATAACATGCAATATACATGTATGTTCGTTCACTTCGCTGAATGAATAAGTTGTAAGGAATTTCTATTACGGAAATGAAATAGAGTGTAATAGGATTTTTCTTTATTAATTTTTTATTTAAATGTAGTATTTTAAAAAAAAAAAAAACAGTTCCAACCTTGAATTGGTATTCATAGATTTGAATAAAGAATGGCTATTCAATATTTTGTGTAATAGGGATTCATTATGGAATCGTTATTCAGTGAACTAAACGGCGTAATAGCTATTCATAAGAAATAAGGCTATAACGCAATTGCAATTACAATGAAATGAACACAGGTAGTGTATAAAAATTTCCATATCCCATGTCAAATCACGATTTAATATTATATATTGGTAATTATTTTTAATTTATCCTTATTTAAATAATTATTACTAGTAAGGGTTCTAAAGAGAAATAATTTTCTTAATTTATATACCTTTGTTCCTGAATTTTTTCAATATTCCATGAGTTATGTAGTAGATTAAAATAAGGATGGTAAATGGTCGTAGGACAAGGAAATGAACCTATTTCATTATGTTTCAGAATTCATATTGATGGCGCAATTGTGTTATGAACAAAGTTCTATGTTGTGGAAATGGCAGTAGAAGTACCCCCTTCGCTAGGGCAGCTTCAAGCGTGGCGTGTTCCGATTTGTTTTGTTATTTTTTATCGTTTTGGCTTCATCTTTTTATCATTTTAACAGATGTTTGTCAAAAATATATACCAATAAAAATTTAATATTTTTACATATAACAAATCAAACAAACAAATACTAATATGAAACAAATATATACAGACCGATGAAAATAGACCATCTAAACAACCCTTAATTAAAAAATTCTATATTTTAAATTTATTATTCAGAATTATAAAAAAAAAAGTTATTCTATATAGTGTGCATGTTATATATTTTGAAGATTTATCATTGTGTCCTTTGTGAAGATCTAGAGATTTTTGTTGTCAATTTCAATCTTCTTTGGATCTCTATACTAAATTTTCAATTAAAGAAAATTTAACACCTTACATTATAGTGATGTGCTCAAATTTGACTCCAAGTAATTTTGTGTTGAACTCCAATTTCTCAATTTGTATGGCTTAAAATCCATAAATTTAATTCAATTTAAGTCAAATTAAATCTTATAAAAGGAAAATTTTGCCATATTAAGATATTAAGCTCAATACACCAAAAATCTATTACTTATCTAGAGTTGGCTCTTTAAGTTAAGTAACAAGATCCAACAAGTTTAGTCGTATGTATGATGACTTAAAGATTATTTGCTTAGCTCAAATCATTAGAATGGTCTATTTACATTATTTACCTTGAATAAAGGCCTAATCTACTTGTCTATTAAGCTCACAGTGTAACCATAACTTTATAAAAAAAAAAAAATGATGAATGAATAAATAATAAATAAGAATATGAATATGTCATAGTTGAATGATTATGAAAAATATTCCTCTCGTATTCGTGCTTATGATCTCATATTATGTTATGTATTTTGATTTGGAACCTTTACTTAAGGAATGATTATGAATAGATTAATTGATTGTTGCTCTTTTCGATAAATGTTATTGAGTTAATCACAAGCATTAACTCTAAGGTTTCTCTTTTATGAGTGTATGTTTTGCAAATAAGTGTGCAAAATTAAATTCGAGTTTGTAAAACTCCTCACAACTAAGGCTCTTTGAGGTAAAGATAATCCCCTCTCTCTTTTGTTGATTAGACAGTTAAAATAGCTAGTTAACCATCAACTGTCACTATTTGGAGGTTCTCTGACTTTCAAAATGTTAAAATGCTACTTCTATGTAATTTCCCTCAATAAGTCAGTATTGTCAAAGTCCTCCAAATATTGTGGCCTTTCTTTTGTCTATTTTCTAGTCATAACATGCATTCAATTTTCTTAAGCAACTTGTACACTCAACAAAGCAAGCCACTAACAACATGCTCGTTCAGGTAACTTTAAATTAATAAGCTTAATTCTATTTGTTGATTATCAAAATGGTTAGATAGATCTCGTCAAGTGTAAAATTGTAAATATTCAATAATGCCTCCCTCCACATTTAACACTTTTAGAAACTCTAAAGATCAAACTCTTAAAGATCAGCAAGTGCTCAAATGAAGAAGAGATCCGTACTTGATTACTAACAATGAATTGATGCTCAAGGACTCTTTCATCTGTAACAAGCGTGTTTGAGCTACTAAGATAATATGTTTTTAATCTCCAATATTTTCTCAAGTTATCTCTTCAAGTATCATTCACATGTCACCTTTAAGATCACATGCAGCGCAATATCACATGACATCAAAACACCACATCTTCAAATGTCACTCAAGTGAATTTTAGAATTTGATATTATTTTTATCAGTGAGAAGGATAATATTTATATTAATCAAGTTTAATCAAGTCAAATACAAATTTATCGACTGCTATTTCAACCAAACTCAATTCAAATTCAGCTACAAATCATTTCTATTTGATTTGTTTATAATTTTATTTTTATTGTACAAAAAAACAATAATAATAATGCATAAAACCCATAATTATCATCTCCCCAAAACCAACCCCAAATTAAAATAATGGCTATAATAAACATAGTGTAAATATCAAATTTGATACCTAAACTTTATACAAAAATTCTGTTTAGTTCCTAAAATTTGAAGTGATTGATTTAACACCCAATCAAACTTTTTATGAATATTTTTAATACCTCCTTAATATTTTTTTTTTTTTGCCAATAATACTCTTAATATTGTTTGCTCTATTTATTAACTTAGAAGAGGTAACATATCTAGTATTAACATATTGTTCTTCTATGTCATGAAATTGATCAAACAATGTTAGTAAGATCACAAAAATAATTATGTAAAGTTTAATTGAATATTAAATTTATTACTTTATTATTTATATATCAAATTAAATTTTTATATGGAATTTAAAAATGAAATTCATATTTTCCCTAAAATTAACACCCATATAGCTTATAGGATACTACCAAGTCATCACTGTCAGTTTCAATGCTGGGGATCAAAATTTTCAAACACTTTTGAGAATCCCATCATCCCAAATTAATGGAAAACCAGTAAACTACTCCTTTTAATTAGGCCGGTCCAGAGCTGTTGGCAAGTCTTCTTTTATGCAACCCCATTATCAACAAATGTCGAGAAACATTGAAATCTTAACCTTCTCTTTTGTTTAATTTCCACGGGACAAATCGTACACTAATTTTATATTTTATCCAACAAAATTTACCCATTTTCGTCACTATAATAATTGCAGGCATCCCCAAACCTAGTTTGTGGTGTTGGATAAATATATCTGAGGATGATCTCTTCGATCATGTAAGGAAATTTTTATTTTGGGTTGATGGGTGGATCTTTTAATTAATTTGTGATGCGATTATGATGAAATATTTATTATATTAACTTCTATTATACCTTCAAATGGCATACTAGATAGTCTTTAAGAAGTTTAAAAGAAAACTTTTCTTATTCCTTAAAGATTTTAATGGAAGTATGAAATTCAAATTTTATCTATTATTTTAGCATATAGAGTTACTATTACTATAAAAACAAGATATTCAAATATAATTTCTTGTGTTAAAATATTTGAGTTCATATTAAGGAGATCTTACATTATGTTATATTCATTTATATGCTCTCTTTTTTTAACTCTTTTTCTTAAGACATGATTAATGTGCAGTACGAAGATCAAAGCATGTCTCAAAGTCATGGGAGTCATGAGCTGCCAAACCTAAACCCTCCCATCTCCTTGAGCTCACCAACATTATTTAGGTCTTGCTAGGTTACATATTATATTATCTTATTTTTAGGCATGTCTATCTAATGACAGTGATGCAGATGCTAACTTCCATAGGTCTCAAACTAGTAACATATGCTGGTAGGCAAAAGGGGGCATCCTTAAATTGCAGGAATGTCCTATATAAATAAGATAAAGAGTAAAAGTTAAAGTTATGGTGGACATCCTTAAATTGCAGGAATGTCCTAGTTTGAACTGCCTAGTACCTCCAATGTTTTATTGGATCTGGCCCTCAAACTTTATTTTGAGAGATTATTAAATTCTTAAATTACTGTCATGTATAATTAATAGTTAAGAATACAAAATGTAAGATAATATCATAAATCTCGCAAATCTAATGAAGCAAATATCATCACAAATTATTTATTTATTTGAACATTTTAGAATCTTGAAGATTCTAGTTTTTGTAGCTATGAAATTAACGGCTAGTATGGCTGAAAATAAAATTACAAAAAATTAATAACCTTTGTTCAAGAATAATGATTTTACATTCACAGCTTACGAGTACATACACGCATTAAAGGACCGGTCTATATGTATATATACACTAGTATTTGGATGTAGCATCACAGTTGTGCAACCAAAATAGGTCATTGAAGTCAACTTGTTTAATCTGCAAAAATAAATAAATAAATAATTAGGCTAAAAATTTCAATCTATCCCGCATAATCCTCAAGTCAAAAGGGGTTGAATCAGACCACCAACCTATGAATTTTTTTTCCCTTTTTTAATGGGTAAATCCATCAAAGTTTAAAAAAGAAAATGAACAAAAAAAAAGTAAAAATTACTAACTATGCATCAGCATTGAATTAAAAAATAATTTAGCTAAATTAATAGAATAAGAAATTGAAACATCAATATTAAATACTAAATTTTTATCTCATTTTTATATTTTCCTATTTTTGTATATTTGTTATGATATATGTAAATAAAAATCTTTTTTGTTATCTCTTGTTAAAAACAATATCCACTTTTAATATGATTACATTATACTATAACCTACTAGCTCGCATATGGTCGATTGTATCAAAACTTTTAGCCTATTTTATTATATATTATATAGGCCAAAGCAAACTAGCCCACATGGCTTAGTACATTAAAGTTGGATAGGGTGAGTTAGCCTAGACATCTCCAAAGTCAAGTCCGAATCAGAAACCGATCTAGCCCGACCATGCTAGGTCTGCCTATAGGTCCTAGTTAGGTCTACCAACTAGACCTATGAACCCAATAAGTCCAACCAGGTCTTGTTTATTAAAAATAAATAAATATGTGTTATTTATCATAAATATAAGAAATAAAGATAAAAATAAAATATAAAGTAAAGAAAAATTGAAAAAATAAATAACATTTAATGTTTAAAATATTTTCTATATAAATAGAAATTATTATATATTCGCAAGTATTTAATGTGCTATTAATAACAACTCATTTAATCAATATAATTTAAAAAAATATCCCATACTTTATGGGAGCTTCTATAGTCCCATTGATGGAATCGTCTAGTCGATAATTAGTGTAAACTGTTGGATAGTAACTATTAAATTAATGACAGGACTATACAATTTCTATATAAAGTTCCTATCTAAGAGAGCAGTCCCACTTTAAAATAATATGGGACTTTCTTTGCTTTTATAAACTTTATTCTTTTAGAGTGTTACCCTGGATTTCACATTGATAATATTTCAACTCATTTAAAAGGGAAAAAAAAGTGATAGTTAGGACCTAGACCAGGCCCGATGGGCCCAGGTAGGGACCTCTCTTGGACTACATTTTGGAGAACAAATTCGAGAGGTCCATGCCAGATCATGCTGTCTAGATTGATCTACTTAACCTGCTTGCAAAGTTCTATGTAGCATTTTATTTAACATGTTGGGGCATGGCATGTTATAAAATGTGGTTTAATAAATAACTAAATTATAATGATATATCTTTCAAACTATTAAATATTGCATTCATACTGCTTGAATGGCACTATAGTTGAAAAAAACTTCATCTAATTAATCCAAGTCTATCTTTTTTTTCTTTCTTTTTATTGGGTTGTATTGTAATGTTTTCTTGACTTATTTAATATTTGCATCGATCAATCGTAGTCATATTGAGCAAAAGCAAGATTCCATCTAAAAAATAAATGTAAAGTGTCATTGGCTCAAATCTGATAGAAGCTGGATAAGGAGAACTTGGGCTTAGATTGTTGTGATGGCGTGCCTATAGAACAAAAACTCGATTAATGCACTCTAGTATTTAAGTTAGTAATCATGGTAACGATAAGCCCCTAAACTAAATGTGTATAATAGGCTGAGTGCGATGCGACATTAAAGTTTCTATGAGGATAAAGTGGATATTTATATTAGAAAAATCCGGCGGTTGTAAGTATCATGGGATCATGGATGAGTGGGTAAGTGGGTTGTAGGTAGTAGTTGTGAAGGACGTGGAGTAGGTCCAGTACTCCACTACTATGCATGTCGAATTCGACCAAGTTATATGTGCCAAGAGGCGCATATGGCAAGGCTAATAGAGTGTGGAGGGCAATAATCAGGTGTCAAGTAGGGGTGATGGATTGTCTAGACAAGAACTTATTCTATAGCTATCATGACACGAATTGGGCCTGAGCCCAGTTAAGCAGTCCAATTCGTTCGAGAGCTGGACTTGGTTCAGATAGCACATATTACAGTTTAGACTATCAATATAAAGATAATATCATAAATAGTACTTGAATTTTGGTAAAATATATAATTAGAAAGTTGGATATTAAAATTGATCAATTTAATATTTGAATTTTTAAAACTAATCAATTAAAACTTTTAAAAAATAATCTCATAATACTATAATTGAAATCTTATCTTCAAAACAAGATTTAAATTGCTAAATCACATTTTAACGATGCAATTTCTTCTTTCGAGCCAGATGCTTTCAACATGGGAAGTTTACATTTTGCACGGTGAAAATCTTTAAAACACGACACATGAAATCGTGTCTCTTGACAATTTGAAACTGTGTCTTAACTGCAGTCTTTTTGAAACTATTATCTAATTAAATTCTGTTTTTCAGATTTTCTTTTTAATTATATTTTTTATTTCCTTGGATGGGAAATGCATCTTCAACTTCAACCACACGAGCAGGATAAAAGCACTTAACATTAAATAGGGTGGTCCCGTTTTCCTCCTCGGTTTTTGGCCCAAAGGCATGAATTTTTTATATAACTCATGTTTATCGAGATTTTTATTGTATCGAATCTATATTAGTAACTTATCGATACTAAATCAGTATCGATTTGATTTGATTAATTTACAAATAAAATTATTAATTTTCGTTATTATTATATCTATATCTATTCAATTTCGATTGAATTTAAAAATAACATCAGAATAATATTAAATCAATGTATCCAAACAAGCGTAAGACGTCTTATTATAATCTCACATGTGAACAGTGTCCCCATCGATTTATGTCATGCAACATAGGCAAGGACAAGTGCCTGGCTTGTTCTGTCTAGTGTGGACCTAGCTTGATCTTGGCAAGTCGCTCTGAAATATTAGATTATTCTGATTCAAAACTTCAGTAGAAAATGGATCAACGAGAGTAAAAAGCATCGGATGCATAGAGTAGAGCATATTGTATATACCACATGCTCCTCCTAGAGAAATATTCTAAAAATTTCAACTGAAATCTTTCATCCTAACACTATAGTTGGCAAACTGTCAAAATTGAAAAGCTGATGAAAGAGAAGGAAATCAAATAGGAAAAAAGAAATTGTATTTGTTTGGATATAAAAATGAAAAATGGAAGGAAATGAATAGAAATTTATGTATTTTACGGTAAAAATTATTATTCTATGTAACGTAAAATAAGTAAGAAATTTATATTCTTATCTTTTATCAAATGGATTGCTAATCTTCATAGGAAAGCATTTTTCATTTTCTAAAGATACTTTTAATCATAAAATAAAATAATTGTTATTTCTTTCTAATTTTATCTCATTTCAATGAATCAAACATGAAAAATTAATTTAAACGAACTAATGTTGCACTTGTTTCCTTTTTTTTTTTAGGGTATCTTGGTAATTTCAATTGCTCCACTTCCAATTTCCCTTACTATCATCTTAATTTTAGTGAGAAAGGGAAGTGTTTCATATTTCTTTCTATTATTGGATGCATAAAATTTCCACCCCGACAAAAATACACAGACCAGGACACAAATATCCATCCCATTTTCCATGCTTTCTTTTGATTATATTAGATTTCTACTATTGTACACACAATGCAAAACTTTTAACTATAATATCTATCTGCGTGTTATTTTTTCTAACCTTATTTTAGTTAAAATATTATTAGCATTGGTGTCTAAAATCATTATATTTAATTATAAATTGATATCTTTTTTCAATGTGAATTATAAAAATATATATATAAATGTGATGAAATTAGATAAAATCATAAAATAATGGCGAATTACGATAAGTATAATCTATGACGCTGATTTAATTAATTGACTTAAGATAGATTTTACTATCTAAGTTAGTGTTGGCCTGGTCTAACATAATGATTATATACTAGGTCAAAGATTTTACTTCATTTATCAACTTAAATTATATGTAACTATGGTTCTGTACAAATCAAGTATAGACACTTTGTATATGGTGAAAAATTCTGGTGTATGTGCCCTAGGACTTGGAGTATGTAATATATAAAATACAAGTATTGGGTTGGTTTCAGTTCCATAGCGGATATTAATTTATATTGTATACTTACCTTATTACCTTAGATCCCAAAAAATTAGATTAAAAAATATATCTTGTGACATTTAAGATCTATATAATACTACTCAACGGTAGATAAATCAAAAGATTATAGAATCCTATGAGTGTCAATTCTCACATCATTTGCAATTTATTATATTATATCTAGCCGATGTAAGTTACAACTTACAAACAAGAAAAATTACCGAAATATTAAGTTACAACATGAATGTGCTTATTATTTGATTATTATTATTATTTAAAAGACTTGTCCCTCAAACTTTTGTTTAGATGTGGATTTATCTCCAAAGTTTAAAAGTGTATTTTGGACTCCAAACTTTTAACATTTAGGACAGTTAAACATAATAATATTTTTCATGAACAAAAGAGTGTACTTTGAAAATTTAAGAATAAATCTATACATAATCAAAGTTTGAAGGTAAATCTACACTAAATAAAAGTTTGATAGATGATTTTAATTTCTTCTTTTAAAAAAAAAAATTAATTATCGTCAGCTATATCAATTGTTGAGAACTTAGGGGTAAAAAAGTACCGATAAAAAGTTTAGGAATTGAATTTTTTTTTTTTTTTTCCTTTTTCTTTTTTTTTTTTTAATTTTTTTTTGGTCCCCCACCGGTGAAATGATACCACATTCTTTTGCACCGAAAATAAAATAATGGCAAGCTTCTCCTTGGCCCCTTGATCAGTCTTGTCACGTGTAGCATCCAAGCAATAGCAAAATGTTCCCATTATGCTCTTTAACAGTACCGGTAGACAATTTTATTTTATTATAATCTTTTTTTTTAATCCACTTAAAACATAACAGAACATATTAACAACGTAGATATTATAAAAAAAAAATCTTTTCAACATATTTTTTCATTTGTTTATCGAGATTAATGTTGGAGAACATAAAAAGTGTTTTTATAGGACTGTTAACAAGTTCCTCGAGCATGATTAATGATAATAAAAGATACATACTTTATTTGAAATAGGTATAAACGAAAGGTAGATGCTAGATAGTTAGGCACCATGGAATATTTCTTGAGCAAATCATGCAAATTCCAATAGATGAAGACTGTTGTGATGTATAGATCATTAAAAATCATTTGTATATGAATAGATAATGACCATTATCCTATGTTTCCTATTCATAGACCATGATAGGGTTAATACCAGCTACAATAGAAAGTGACTATTCACTGTATTATTGAGGTGATGAGAAATTTAAGGGTGGTGACCACATACCATTCTAAAAAGTAGAAAAAAAAGTCAAATCTATCGATCTTTTGTTGTGATGGTAAACTAGAAGCCACCAACAAGCTTGAGATGGGAGGCCAGTGCCAACTTTGATTTTTTTTTTTTTCCTCTCTTTAATTTTTATCATATCCTACTTAATTAAATATATATATATAATATGATGATTCCATTTTATTAAATTAATTATTTTATACTAATAGAAATCTGACATGTGTCTACCAACTAAGATGTGGTAAGCATAAATTACAAATTTGTCAAAGTAGTAAACATATGTCATGTTTTTCTAATTTTTCTCAAAAGTAATTATAATTAGCCTTGGTTACTGTAATAACATTAAGCAATGAAATGTCAAAATTACAGTAATTCTTCTTTCATAGGCATAAATGTAAGTTTTCATTCTAAACCCTAACGGCCCGTTTACTTCAATTTTGGAAACAGACAAGGAATAGAAAAGTTATTCCTTAGGAATGATATTACCGGTAATAGAGTAGGAATGTTTATTTCTATGTTTACCTTGTCTAAAGTTTTATTACGGGAAATACACATTCTATTGTTTACTTCAACTTATTAATTCTAGCATTAAACTGCTAATAAAGCTAAAAATACCATTATACCCTTATTGTGGTATTAATTCTAGCATTTAATTAAGGGTAATTTGGACAGGGTATTTAATTTTTTATTGCTTCTAGAGTGGGAATAGAAAAGGAATAAAAAGTTCCACCTGTTAGATGGAACTTTTTATTCCCTCTATAGAAGGAATAAAAAGTGCATGGTAATATTTATTACTACTCATTTAATGCAAGTAAACAAAGTAATAGAGGCATTCCAGCAATAGAAATTCTATTCCTCCTCTATTACCTCCAAGTAAACGGGCCGTAAGTGTTTTTGAGGGTTAAACATTTCGATGACTATAATGAGAGTTTACTTGGGAGTAATTGATGGGAAATAAATTAGAGTAAATTACATCAAAAGGTATCAATTTTTTAGGATAATTTCATTTAAGATATCAATATTTTGAGTGATTAAAAAATGGTATTAACATTTAAGGAGTAAGTTCATTGAAAGTATCAACATTTTGAGTTAAAAAGATGTATCAACATTTGGTAAAATAAGTCAAATAAGATATTAATAATTGACCATTAATAAAAAATTAAATATATTAAATATCAATATCTCAAATGAACTTTACAAAACGTGATATCATATTTGATACACTTTATCAAATGTCAATACCTCTTTTTAACTACTTAAAACATTAATACCTTAAATGAACCTATCTCAAAATTTAATACTTTCTAGTGTAATTTACCCGAATAGAATAACTATTCCCGAAAATCAAATTGTCATCTTGTTACTTGCAAAAAATGAACTAAGGATACTTATTCCCAATAATCTTTCTATTCTCTGTGTAGTCCTCTTTATTTCCTCTCTAATGAAAGTAAATATTCAAATAATGGTATTATTTTACTCCTAGTAAAATTAATCATTAACAAAAACAACCATTCAAGGCATAATTGTTTTTTCATTACGTAATAAATATAATAGTTCATATCATATTACAAGTTTAAACTTTAAACCAGGTCATAAGTTCAAATCTCTATACACTCGTTATAACCTAATTAAAATTAAACCATCTACATGATGGGAAATCAAAATCAAAGTTCCATCTCAAGAATGAGGAGGAATATTGCATAATATACCATTCCTCCCACATAAATTCAAGGTGGAGCTTGAGCTGACTTTTATCAAGTTGTGTTAAGGGGTATGCTTTTATTTAATTGATGCACATGGGTTGGAACAAAACAAGTATAATAATGTAGCTCATGGTGGAGTTAGGATTGCATGAGAACTGAGTTAGCCTGCAAATTATTCGAATCCGACTTATTTTTAAGCTTGGTTTTAAGTTTGGCTCATCTTAATTCCGGCTCAACTTAAGACTATTTTAAATTTTTATTTTAACTCGCAACTTGAAAAAAGTCAGCTCAAGCTCATAACACATTAGAACAAACCAAATTCGAGCCAAGCGACTTTAAAAATTTAGCTCAGCGCCATGCTTCTTTTTTTTTTTTTTCCTTCAGACAATTCTCATTTTGTTAAATTCGAAATTTTATGGTTGCAATCTAACCCATTATCTAATTGTTTGTAATAAGATATTTATATCACAAATTAAATAAACTCACCAATCAATCGGTAGCAATATCTCATGAAAAAGGCAAATAAAAACTAAAACCTAAAAAATGTTGATCATGCATATATGTTTTCCAATTCCCCAAAATTCCACAAATGTGGTTCTCCTATTCCTAGCAAAACTCTCAAAATCATCCCTAAATCGAAATCTATCGCAAAGTAGTGCACCTAATCAATATTTTCAAAGAGGTGAAATTGCACTTGCTTAAAGAAAGAAAACATTTGAATTGGATAGCAATTCATAGTAGAATGAAGATGTGTCCTTCGAATTGGGTTCAAATACCCCCATCTTCTTTGCTCTCTATTTTAAGCAATGACTCTTTAGATAGCCTTTTAATTTCTGTTGCAGTTGGAATGTCTGGTGTATCAAACTCTTGTTGTTTGTAATGAATTTCCTTTCCTCTGGCCAAAAAAAAAAAAAAAGAGAGAAAGAAAACATTTGGCTGGGGAAGCATCTTCTTATATTAACACTTTGGCATAGGAGGGACAAAAAAACACAAAGGCTAAGAATACATGATAAATGCAATTAGAATTTGTTAGTGACTTTAAGCAAGTCAAATTCCATTCACATTACATGAACATTCTCTGGAGAAGAAATGATCCCAGGGGATGAGGCGGAGGCAGCATTTGAGATTCCCATATTTTCACCTGAACAGCCGCCCGTGGCAAACAATCCATTGCCAGAGTCTCCCCTTATCCCCTGAAACGATTCCCCTGAAACCAAAGCTTGTATCAGCTTAGGTGGTGGTGGAACAGGTACTTCAACTACACCTTCCAACATTTTCACCACCATTCCCATGGTTGGCCTCATACCCTCCTCATCCTGTATGCACCACACCGCTACCATTGCTACACGCTCTGCCTCCACGATGTTGTAACACCCCCCTAGACTGCTGTCAACCACTGCAGCCACATTACCTTCCACTATCTGCCGCCCTGCCCATGGGGGGAAGAACCATTTCTCACCTTCTCCATTATCTCTGCCAGCTGCTGTTGACGGAGGTGCTTCTACATTACGCCTGCCACCAATCAGCTCCAACAATGTCATTCCATAGCTGTAGACATCTGCCTTTGTGGTGATTCCGACTCCCGATATCCACTCTGGGGCAACATATCCCCATGTTCCCCTCATCGTGGCCAGAACTCGACTAAAATCCCTCCCAATCAGTTTTGCCAAGCCAAAATCAGACAACTTTGCTGATAATTCACTATCTAGCAGGATGTTTTCAGGCTTAATATCGCAATGAATGATACAGTCCCTACATTCCTCATGTAAATAAGCTATGCCCCTTGCTGTGCCTATGGCTATTCGGTATCTAATTTCCCAACTCAAGCTGGGACCATCTTTAAGCAAATACGCACTCAATGGACCATTTGCCATGTAATCATAAACCAAAATCCTGTGCGAATTTTCTGAACAGAAGCCCCTAAGTCTCACAAGATTTACATGCTGTACATTACCTATGGTGCAAACCTCTGCTCGGAATTCTTTCTCCCCGCTTCCTTGCCTCTCAAGACGTTTTACAGCCACAGGTGTTGAACCCAACAACTCTCCATAAAAAACCGCTCCAAAGCCACCATGGCCAAGTCTCTGAGAGAACCCCTTTGTCGCATTGTGAAGTTCCTTGTATGTAAATACTCTCAAATTCAAAATCGGAAAGCTTTCGTTGTCACTATCTCTTTTCTCCTTTCCCTTCTGTCTCCTATTTCGCAGAGTCAATGACATCAACAATGTCAATCCAAAAATAGCAATCGACCCAACAATACTAGCAACCAAAACCATAGTTTTCGATATGTTCTTTTTTATGGTAACTTCTTTTCTCTGCAGCCTAACAGAGAACACACCCTGATCTTCAATTAACTCGGAGCTTGCATTTCGAAGATTCAATAGAGATCCACAAACATTCTTGCATGAGTTGGTCTTTGCATCATGAAACAAACCAATACAAGAGCAATTCTTTAGACACGCCTTCTCACAATCACTCCTACTACCTGAAAACGATAACACATCCCCTCCATCATATCGCACCTTGCCAACCTCTTCAAACACATCCTTATCATTGCAAGGACTATCACTCTTCCTATGACATCCACCAGAGTAGTCACCAGAATCCCACCCTACATCATCCACAGGCCGGAAACCCGGAAGACACTCACAAGGTCTTGATGTCCTACTACCACTACAAAATCCTAAATTCCCACAAAGACCATAAACCCGACAAGGACTATCCGGCTGAGACCAAAATGTGTTCCAACTTTCAGCTTGATCCGACCACGTGAACTGCTGAATAACCCCATCGAAACCAACTTGAAACCGGGTTAAAGGGGGCTTCAATGCACTATCCAGTGATACCTCACTATACCCAAATGAAGCATTTCGTAAAAAGGGATCAAGAAACCTAAAGTTATATATATAAGGTATAGTCATTTCAGGTATACGAGAAAATGCATTACCATTCCATCTCCCAGTAGACCAGTAAGCCCTAGAACTATTATAAGCAAGCTCAAGCTCACCATAACCTTGTTCCTTAAGCCTTAAAGAGTAAAGACCATCTGATGGGTCAGATGAGCTTCTCCAAGACACTAAAGATCTTTCCTTTGTGAGATTCATACCAGGTAACAATGTATCTGTTGGGTAATCAAAGCTCTGCCATACAATCTCATCAACAGCGGAGACCAAAACTAAATTCCCACTATCTAAAAACCTAAACTTCGTAGGGATTCCAGTGTTGGAACTGCTCCAAACAACATTAGTACCTTCTTTCAAAGAAAGCTGTCCAGTTTCAGTGAATTCTAGTGTTGATGTGTTGAGATTCTTAATGGGGTTTTTTCTGTTTGCAACCCAAACGTATACCGGAGTTGGTGTTGAAGAATACCACATCCCCAAGTACCATAAGGATGAAGATGGTTCAGGTTCAACATTTGGGGAGAAGAAACCAAGCTCAAAAGTTCCATTCTCACTTCTAAGAGGTGGGCTTGAGCCTCCTTTTATGAGTACAATACTGGTTTCAAGCTTCTGGATTCTTCTACTATAATCAAAGATTGAAACTTTAAGATGAAATGATGATGATGAGGAAGAAGAAGAAGAAGGGCTGTTTGGTATTGGGTTTGAGTTGGTTTTGGACACAGATTGAAACTTTAAGGCGAATAAGAGTGAGAGAAGAAGAAAGGAAATTAAGAAAGTGAGGATGGTTTGTTGTTGTAGTGATGGAGATGGTGGTGGCTGCATTTTTGGTTCACTTTTTTGCTCTTGTTCTGCGGATGCTGCATTGGGTTTGATTTTTGAAGAAAGGCATGAAATTTCAGGAATGTTAAAAGCTGCAAGGAGATGTTGAAATTTGTAGAGAGAGAGAAGTGGAAGGGAAGAAGAAGACAAGAAAGAGAGAGAGAGGTGTTGGATGGTCTGAGAAAAAAAGCTGACATTCACGGACACATGAAAGGAGTTACATGTTTACAACAAGCTCTTGTAGTGTTTTTTTTTTTTTTCTTTTTCCCCAAGTGAATTTACCAAAATCGCCTCATCATCTCGGCGGTTTGAATTGTAAGTGTTTTATTCGTATCATATCATTATCGATTTGGTATCAATATCGATTTGATCGATTTATGGATAAATTTATTAATTTTTTATCAATATTATATTTGTATCGGTTCGAGTTAAAAACGATACAAAAATCACTCCCAAAACAATAATGATTTTTTTGGCGGAATACATGTTACGTAATGATGGATTGCATGACTTTATAAGATGAATGGGATACTTTGGTGGGTTTTTTTTTTTTTGGCCAATGGATACTTTAATGCTTATGCTTTGTGTGAAAGTTTAATTTTATATGTTAACTTTGAAGTATCAAACCAATTTTCTTTTGTTATTTTTTTATTATATAACTAAAATGTTTTATCATGCTTCTAATAAAGAAAAAATAGTCTATTAATATTAGATAGTATTAAGATAAATAATAAAAATCCAATGATGAGTTATGTCATTCACCTCATTAAACAGGATAGATGATTTTAATTAAGAAAATAGTAAAAATGGACATAAAAAGAAGTTTGATTAAATATTAATTTAATCACTTTAACATTTAAGTACCAATTAAAGTTTTGGGCAAAATTTAAGAACCAAATTTCATATTTACCCTTCTATAAACATAATTTTTTTTATAAAAAAAATATATGTTTGGAGAATCATTATTAATAAAATTCAAAAGGAGTTGCCTAAAGTTGTTTCCATGTCAATTTATACTTGTTGCAGACGCTAATGTGTGTAAATAACTAAATATCAAGACCAAAAGTAATAAAAAGAGAAACAAAGCAAAAAGATTGTGTTTCTTTCTTTTTTAAGCCAGATATGAAAAGAATGTTTAGAAAGTGCCTTTTTTTTTTTTTTCCCCTTCAGAATAGGTTTAATTCATCGAATGAAATAAGGTTAACAAAAATAGCATTTTATGAGGATAGTGCTTTTTTTTTTCTAAGTTATATTAGGGATGAGGAATAGTAATTCCTATAGGACCTTAAGTCGACTGGGTTTAACTTTTAATATCCGTTAGCATTATTGTTAAAAGGTATATACAGGAATTTTTCTATAATTGTACCATTGCTAGCTGCATGTTTATTTGCAAAGCTGTACATTTTTATATCTTTTCAATTCTTTTTATATCTTTTTTCAAGCATAAGTTGCAATTAACATAGATTTAAGTTATTTAATTATCAAATAATATTTCAAGTGATCTCCTAATTTTAATAAAATATGTAATTAGATATTTGAAATTTAATATTAACAATTTTAGTACTTGAAAGATATACAGCAATAGTATCTTTATCAAATTAGCTAACTCTATCATCATACGTAATGTCTTTAACCAATATAATAGAGCTAGTGTTGGCCTACACCAAAGTTTCTTTTAAATAATAAATTGATTGATTTTAAAATTTAGATAATAAATTGATCAATTTCAAATGTATGTCATGATTTTGCTAAAGTTTAGGTATTATTTGTCACATTTATATTTAATTTTTAAATATTTTAATTTTTGGAAACTTTAAATCATGAATTTGATACATATAAAACAAAATGATAGATCTGTTTAAATTAAATTAGTCCGTGGATTGAAGTTTTAAAATGATGCTTGGGTTTAGCCGTTTAGGTATATGTTAGAGTGCCCTATAAGATTAAGTTCTAAGTCCTTAGGTATATTATATTCTGTCAAGTTTTAAACTTTTAATAATGAAAATTTATCCGTGGTTTTAGTATGCATATAATAGCTTTTTTAATAAAACAAATAATATATTCATCGAGTCTATCAATTATATTTATAATATATTATATAGTTGTATGTTTTTTCTTTTCTTTGAGTATTTTACTACCTTTTATCTATAATTTTTTTTTTCACAAAGAATTAGTTGCGTATATAGTTTAATTTAATAATTAGCTTATATTTTTAATTTTTTATATTATTATATTTAGTTTTTAAACAAGCACAATGAGTATTTATATGCTTACTCCATCTAGTCACTGAGTACTAATAAAGACAGTAACCTAAAATTGTACTTTTTTCTTATAATAAAAATGATTATTATTCTTTCTTTTTCTTTCACAGGATATATATATATATATATATATATATGTTCCAAACTCAACTCTACCTATAACTAAATCGAATTCAAATCGAACAAAATATTAATCTAAACGAGTGACTAATTGAGTTAGTTTGGTTTATAAGTCTTTCATTACAGAAACAAATCTAGATTTAACAATAGGTAGAAGGGGTAAATTGTTAATACATGATCCAGCACCAACCTAGTTAACAATGTCAATGCCTAAATGGACATTCCTCAGTCCTACAAAATTTATGATTTCCTCCATGACCTATCAAAAAAGTTTGGCAAGCTCAAGGATGAAAAGGGTTTGGGGTTTGGCAGCTAAAGTCTTGTGTGCTGCCCCTCGTGGAGGCCCTATGGTCCATGATGCTTCGTTAAAATTGACAAAGACCCTTGACTTAAGCGTACACATCCTTTGGTTTTCTCGCTGCACGTTCTAGTGTCAAGAACATAGAGTCAGAGACTAAAGTAAAATACCACCATGAAAAGCGTTACAATAGATTTCCACATATAAAAAAAAAAAAAGGGATAAATATCAAATTTGATAGCTGTGTTTTGCACGATAACTCCATTTAGTAGTTCGATTTTGAATTGGTTAATCTAATACTCTCTCAAACTTTACATTACTATATTTATTACTCCTTATTTGGTGATGACTAAGGAAAAAAAAAAAAAGTCTATAAATGAAACTTTTTACTATCTTTCTTAATACTGTATAGCACTTAGCTATATCTTCAGTGTTAGCAAATAAAACAAATGGTGTTAGAGTGATTGTAAAAATAATCGTAAAAAATTTAATTGGATATTAAATTGATCACTTTAAAATTCAAATATCAAATTAAATTTTTATAAAGTTTAAATACCAAATTTGATATTTTTATTATAGAAAAGTGATTACATTCAATAAGCCTTTTTTTTAACCTAAGTATGTCAATTAATTTTGTCGTGTATGAATCAAAATATCTTATACGTTGGAAAGTTACTGAAAATTATCTTTTGCAGGTAGATGGAGCTAAAATTAAGTGCTTCAATATCTATTTCTCCAAGTGATCATTTGAAGATGGTATAATTATACAATAATCAAATAGCCCATAAATAAAATGTTTTTAAGTGGTGAAGAAGAATATTTTGTACGACTAAAGGAAGACCTAAGAACTTAACATCTAATGGGATTATGAACTGGAAGAGTACTCAAAATTAGTAAAACAACAAATTGGAGGACTTTATCTAGACTTTTATAATCATAAAGAGTAACAGGGATTTTATGATCCCATCATCTAACAAGATCGGTTTGTTGATTATTAAATAACTCACTGCATATCCAATCATGATCAAACAACAAAAGTAATTAGTATTTTTATTATTATATTTATTTTAATGATTAGATGATTGATTGAACAATTCTATTAATAGGGATGTAGAAGCTCTCAAATTATAAAATTTGGTTTTTTAAGAAAAAATAGTTATGAATATTTTAATACGTTGGATTTGATTTTTCCTCTTCTATGCTGTAATGCATTATTGTTTAAAGAGAAAAAGATAAAAGAAAAGGATAGAAAGGGAGAGACAAAGAATTGGGGGGCCTTTTTGGATAAAATGTTTAAATTATTATGCAAATTGTCTTGTGTTAAATAAAGTTTAGAGAAAAGTAATTATCAAATGTTTCTCGAATTTCGTTGACAATGGCGTTGTATAAAAGCAGTGTCCTTCGGACTGGGCCACATAAACAGGTCTCTCGAATTATTAAAAGGAGTAGTTTACTGACTGTTGATTAATTTGGAAGGTGTGATTCTCAAATTGTTTGAAAAAATTGAGTGTAAACATTGTAACTGATGATGACATCTTGGACGGATCCTATAAAAGGTTTGACTCACTATTTTTTTAAACATGTTAAAAGGATGTTATACAGAAGTAGATATCAGCTTAGCACAAAGGATAAAATGGGAATATTAGCATATCAAGAATTTGTATTTTAATTTTTGATAATTAAATATTTCATTATTAGATTGAGAAATTAATGCTTATACTTTCAAAATATGTGTAATTCAATATCTTAATAAATAATATTTGATAAACACTTATTTTAATAATAGGATAATGACTGAAACATGACCATAAATTGCTTAAATCTAAAAATATGGCACAAAACTGTTAAAAATTGAAAGTAGAAGCACTTCGTTTACTATTAATCTATCATCAAAACAAACGTCTATCAAATATTATTTACAAAAAAACTAAATTGCACATGTTTTAAAATATAAGTACTAATTTGTCAAATTTTAAAGACGAGACACTAAGTTACCAAAAACTGAAAGTACAGGCACTTTCCTACCATTATCCTGATAAAATGATTAAGATTAACCTTGCAATTATTAATGTATCCACGATTAATGTGTAGTGGTTTCTTGTATTTAAGATCTATTTAATCATTTGATTTTTATATGTATCATATTTGTATCAAATCTACATCTATAACTTATTTATATCGTATTCGTATCACATCTGTTTGATCTGTTTATAAGTAAAACCATCATTTTTTTTATTGATATTTGTTTCTTAACAAAAAAATCTATTTAAAAATGACAAAATATGATGCTAAAATGACCGAAATATGATGAAACAAACATAATATGATATACAAATAAATAAATCATCGTAAAGGGTAATATAGTAATATAATGACATTTAAGAGGATAATTTTATCATTTAACAGATGAAATTGATCAAACGAAGGTTGTTCGCAAATGAAATATAGAGCAGCTTGGGCCGGCTGAAGGCCATCGATGTTAGACATTTATGGCGCTGACGTTGAAGTTTAGGCGCCGACATTGGGCCGGTATCTTCTACATGTTTGATGCTCGAGATTTTCAAGGCCGCCAGCTTTAAATTTAAGCCATCCTTAAGCCGCCAACCTATCTTACCAGCTTAAGACATACAAATCTATATGTAGTTTCCTATTTTATTAAGTTTCCCATAGTCTTCTTCCCTTTTCATAGCTCAAACTAAGGCAATTTTAAGTAAGATTTTTCTCTCAACCTCTTTTAGTTAAAGTTTTCGTTAGATCTTGATTCCTAAAGTATATAAAAAATAATAATTAGGAATTATAAAGAAGGGCAAAGGTGTCATTTGATATAAAATAATAGGGTTTTATGGTCAACCCTAATATATATATATATATATGTAGATATATGAAAGTTTTGTCACACCTAGCCCCATTCCTTCTTCTTCAAAACCTCTCATATGCTTTAGAAAACCCTAAGACATCCTCTTTGTCACACCCCAAGGGTACCCTAGTAGTAGTAAACAAGTCACACTTAAATACTATCACTAAATTACCTTCAGAAAATGACAAGTTTTTAAAACAATAGGATCTTTTAGTTGCTTGATAAGAAATAACAAATATATGAAAGAAATAACTTAGTGAATAAACGTTACAAAACTATTACAAACCATATAGTTCTTCTAAAGTACACAACTAGATAATCTATTCTAATAGTACATAACCATTTAAACTAAAATATAACTGTAGACTTCCAGCTCCTAAGCTCTTATTGGAGCCATACTCCTGGAATGACTAACCATGGTCGTAAGGTAAACCTGAAAAGACTGTTGGAGTATAAACGAAACCACAGCTCAGTGAATAACCAGACATACCATACATCACACAAGTTATTAGCAAATCATATGTAATGCAAGCACTCAACCATATGCACAGATACAAGCTTGGATGATCTAGAATCCAAATAGGAAAAAGATTTACGCCCTCTTTTTAAGGGTTGAAGAACCAGTACTCAATGACCCACCTGCCCAAGAGAGACTAAGTACATAGGAGAATCAACGATTTTTCGTTTTAAGGTTATCACTTTGAATATAATTGATTAAACTGACCATCTCTTGCAATCCCCTTAAAAACTCCTTAAGTATTAATCATTTCAAAGCGATTCTACGGGCGACGTTCTTCGGTGCCATTTAGTTCTCGTAGGACCGCCAGACCAAAGAGAACCTTGGAAGAACTAACACATTAAAACAACCAAGCATAAACAGAGATCCGAAATATTAATACGTAGCAGGCTGTCACACCAATATATATGCAGTTATGCAATTCGTGCAATGCATGATCAGATTATTTTGTTAAATCAATAATTCTTAATCAATTTCATGGTGACCATACATTACACACAATCATCATTATACTATTTCACCACATCAAATCATTGCATCATCGCTTTTGTAAGGATATCTTAACAATCATACAATCAGATCATAACATACTTTCAGCAAACATTTATTTGATTATCTTTGCATTACATATTCAACTACTTACAAGCACAAACAGTACAATATGACTGAATTACTCACCTACTCATACTGACTCAGTCGTAGTAATCAGCTGGTAGATCCTCTAGTGTATCAAAGTCACCTATTTAAGATAAATAAAATTTTCATCAATATAAATTATATAACTAAATTCCTATATGTGGCTAGTGTCCTAGACTCGATTTTTATCAAGTTTTGATACTGTCTATTACTAGTTTTATGTTATTCTATACTGATCTCAATATAGAAAATTATAGTTATTTATTATTACTTAGTATCGTCGTGTTTCTCTTAATTTATCTCCTATAATTATTTTGTTATTTTTAGAAGTCACATTACTCGAAAATTTAGCTTATTTCAATTTTCATTCTTACTTATTCATCTATTTAGAACATATTCGACTAATACTGACTTTATTTAATATCTTTTCTTGATCTTAGGGCTTTAAGAAATATTAGGTATTAATCTAAATATCTTAACTATTTGTATTTACTTAACTATTAATAAACCTTATATTATTATATATGTATATAATATACTCAGTTGGTATATAGCATAGACATATATATACATTTTGTTTGGATCAAAATAAGCTTTCGTTGAAGATTCATAGGTGTACGCCGGCTCAAAGCCGTCGGCTTTCTAACCCAGATGCCGGTGTAAACTTGATTTTGAAAGTTATTTCATATTGGATGCACTGGCTTTAAAAGCTGTCGGCTTTCAACGTACGCCGGCTCTACGCCGTCGGCATAAATCTCTAGGTAGCCGGCTTTTGTTCAATTTTACGTGAAAATTATTTTTACGTAGCCTCTAATCAATGTAAGCCGTCCCTGCGCCGTCGGCCTATCCATGTAAGCCGCCGGCGTTGAGCGATTACACTACCGGCTTTGTGACAGTGTTAATACTGTTCATCATCTTCCTCCTCTGTCCGATTAGTGTTCTTTAAATTTTACACGTTAAAAACATTATTAGACCGTTCCTAAGTGTCTATATAACTTATATAAGGACATAACACAACTCTTAACACGTTTACAAACATACATACTTAGATCTCGATTCTTACTAAAACATAGCTAGGGTTTCGGAGTTTTACCTCGTTGGAGCTCATCCGATGAATTTCGAAGCTTGTAATTGTGTTTATTACGTTCCTAAGATTATTAGAAGTTAGTTATAACCTTAAGATTTGAAAGAAAATCACTCGAGTTACCTCAACTTACCTTTGAGCTCGTATTCAAGGGTTTTTAGCTTTGTTTTTCCTTTGATCCGAACTTGGTTTTTTCGATTTGTTTGTTCTTTGTTTTTGGTTTGTTTTGCTTGTTATCTGGAAGCTATTTCGTGCTGAGGGGTTTGGGAATTGATGAGTTTTGTTTATTCTTCATTAAGGTCATTTAATACACATATATATAGAAGAAGAAGGAGGATGAAGTTGCAGCTGTTTCCTCCGAATTCTCCTCCGATTTTTGGTGCCTTTTATCTGTTATTTTCATTGTCATTAATGAGAGAATGATTTGGCATTATTTGGTTGGTTGTATGGTTGATTTTTGTGGACTTTTTGGGATGCATTATTATTCCATTTTCGGCTTCTTTTCTTCTCCGAATTTCCACCGAATGCAGCCGAAGTTTTATATATATATATACTAATTAATTATTTAATTGAATTTTAAGATAATTTAACGAGTTATACAGGTACAAATTAGCTAATATTTGGGTGTTTTGTACAAAAATATATTTATAGAAGTATACAAAATACTTAGATTTTCAAATAATACAATTTTAGGTTATATATATATATATATTAGTTAATTATTCGTATAATTTTATCTCCCGCGATTAAGATTTCTTAAACTTATTAGGTCAATTTTTGTTTTAGGCTTCAATAGCTTAAGAAAACTCGAATTAGAATCGTTTACTTAGTATTGTACTTAATACGGAAACTAAACTATATATCTATCTTTAGCTTTGATACTTAATGTGAAATCTTATTAGTAGTTATTAATATTATCTAGGGATCTTGAATTTAAGGTTTAAATCTAAGTCTAAACTCATTCCTACTCGTTGTTCTAATCTCAAATCATTATCGAGATCAAAAACAATCATTTAATCTCTTTATTTAAATTTTCTATTTAAATCTATTTGTATATCAGTTTTTGGATTTAATGTTAGATTTTCTTTTAATCATATCTTGAATTATTCATTCAAGATACGAAATCTCGTTTTTGGTATCCACTAGGGTTAAGGAATTTCTCTATTCTAATTCTAAATCCCTTATCTAACCAAATTCTAAATATTGATCTATTCTTAGACTTTAATTAGAATCTAAACCTATTATCTAGTTCATACAATCTATTATAAGATCGTACACTAACGTGGAAAATTCTCGGGGTTTACACTCTTAACCTATAATCTTGCATCAAGGAGGAAGAAGAACCAAGAATAAGTAATTGATCTTTCTATATTCTCATTTGATGGTCTAAAAGTGTTATCTTTCCTAAAATAATCATTTGGGTGAAGGGAATTAAGTTTTTGGAAAAAAAAACCCTAAGTCTTGTTAGAGTTTTGTGTTCTACAATCAAAGAAAATCAAGAATCAAAATCTTAGGTAAGTAAATATTTTCTATCCTTGTAAAGATATAAGAATTATTTCTTTTCTGAAATTTGTCTGAATTCTGTTAATTAAGAATTCTAAGATTTGAAAGAGTTTTGGAGAAATTTGTATTTTTTGGGGGATTTCGTTGCCTTGTGAACAAAGAACACAGGTGTGTGAGTCTGATGTCGAAAATTCTATGATTTAGATTGTGGATCATAGGATTAGGGTTTAATTATGAATGTGAAATCGAATTCTGATTTGAAATGTGTTAATGATCAAGAATTCTGGTGAAGTTAGGGTTTCTAATCTTTTTAAAGGATTTGTTGATATTGGAGTTTTGAAAGCGAAATCAGGCATGACCTTACCTTTATTTGTTGTATGTGCTTGTAGGTTAGAACAATAAATTGACTAAATTTTATCTGGCTTATAATTGTAAAGTTTGCTACTTATGCTTGGCTTTGGTTAGTAAAGACCACGCAAAGTGTGATACTAACGAGGCATCATTGCAATCTATGTGTGAGAGTGTTCCAAGTGGACTCATGCATAAAAATGATTTTAGCATATTAGGATAGACTTCTCGCAGTTCCGATTCAGGTCCAAAACGGGATCGGAACCATCGGGTCCAGTTCCAATTTTGGAGGACCTAAAACAACCCCATCAACATGACAAGGCGGGTCAGAACCGGGGACTCATCGGTTCACAAGGCGGGTCTCACGGTTCCAAACCGGACAATTTTTTTTCCAAAAAATAAAAAAAAAATTGATTTTCCAATTTTGGTTTTTCTTTTATATGACGATTTAGACCCGCCGGTTCTGGTGGGTCCACTTTGAAGAGCCGACAAGGACCCTACGGTCTGAATCGGGTCCCGATTCAGACCCAACCCGAGGAAAAGTCTAGATTAAGAGTCATGCCAACTTAATTATGGTACGCAACGATGTGTGAAGAGTACCCAACATCACTATATGTATATAAAGTTTTTTATATAGAAACTTGTTTTATCGGAGTCATGAGTTACTCCAGGCTTAGAATTAGATGCATGTGGTTCTAAACTGTGCTGTTTGCTTGACTAATCAAAGATAATAACTTGTGTTTGCTGCATTAGTTTTAGGATTGTATGCAACATTTGTATATTGCATGTTCATGCGTATATGCTTGTGGTATGGTGTACTAGGCGTTTTGGCTCAGTCCTTTATTTTCAAGTACAAGTGACGATGATATAGTCTATGACCTATCTGAGTATGACATATATGTTAATCATGGGGATGGCGATAGTTGACATGATTGTCTAGCTAATGATCGGTAGATCTTGGACTTAGACTTTGAAAATAGAATAGAGAATATTAGAGACCTTAGAAAGTTTTATTTAAGAATGTTCTCAATTGTAGAAGATTTTATGAGGCTAGCTTATTAGGTTTTATTTGGTTTTGATAATTTGTAGTTTTGGATTTTTTAACAATATATGTTTTTCAAAGAGATTATTTTTATGTGATGCTTTAATGTAACCCTTTTATGTGAGTTTGGTGATCATATTTTGATATAATTGTCGGATTTAGTATTTCATAGCCTTGGCGTGTTCTTATGAAGTGAAGAACACGTGGTACGTTGTAATACCTATAAGTTAGGGCGATATACATACCCCATAATATTGTAGTTAAATTGCATATGGTATTGGAATTAGTTTATAAATATAAAGTTACTTCAAGTGTTGCATGTATTAACTTTAAGTTTATTTGATTACGAAGCTGAACCCATCATGTTTTTGCAAATTAAAGTAAGAAGTTTTCAAATAAGATTCGTGTGTATTTACTTTTCATTAAGTGATATATTAGTGAATTTCAATCAAATTACCAACTGACAAGTGAAAAGGTAGCAAAAAAGATAAATTAATATAGTTTAGAGTGCATATCCTCAAGATTTTCATATAGAGAGAAGGAGGGAAAGAAAAAGAATCATCCACGGATGGCAAGGTTTCAAGATCATAAATACCAACCGTTTTAAGGTTTTAATAACAGTTTGAAATGTTATGATTTCAAGCTAGACCGCAAAAATGTCATGGGTCATATAAGGTAAAATAAACACGGTTATTTTAGCCAATGACTCATAAAAATCCAAATTAATCTGAAAGTTTGCCAACATGAAGATCATGCCAAATATCAAAAAGTACATATTAATTTTATTGATGTTAAGCTCTATTATACAAACTCATTTACGATCATATTAAGATGTATACAAATCGCACAATGAGGTGCCAAATTGCTTGCCCTAGGACACAATTCTCTTTAATGTTTCCTATCCCTCTTCTCCTGATCCCATCTTACCTAATCCGTGGCATCATAGGTCTAATTTTCATTGAGATTTATTTTTAAATACTGCTAGAAGCAGAATTCAGTCGAGGGTTATCGATTGATTACTAGCACCTACATCTAAACTTTTTGGCTAAATGTGATATTGACCTGAATATAGTATCAAAGCAATAAGTCATTAGTTTGAATCTACACTCATTACAACCCCCATTAAATTAAATTGTCTAATTGATGAAGTCTTTAAAAAAAAGAAAGGAAAAAAAAGTCTCACCTACAAATGAGGAAAATTGTTATAAAATAAATGTAATATGTTCAACACCATATCTATAAGCTTAAACTTTTAATTAAGTGATTATAGTACTACCCTTAACATATAAACATTGGATGATAAATTCAAATGACATCAATAAAGAAAAGTAATAACACAATGAAAAGTAATCGTCACATTTGATATCTAAATTTTGCCTATTCTTATAATTAACTACCTAAAGTTTAAAAGTATCAATTCGATACCTAAACTTTGCCTATTTTTAAAATTAACTTTACTTATTTTTACAATTAACAACTATATCTAAGTACTATAACAAATCAAAACATTTATAGGTAGTGAATTAATATTTTAAATAGCTAATCGCACATCTTTGCAAAGTTCAAATATCAAATATGACATTTAGGCATAATACAATAATCGTAGCACCAAACAACATTCAATTATTAAAGAACTTGCATCATCTTTTGCCGTGATCTTTAGCCAAGTAAGATAAAATAAAAACATATCATCCACAAATTTATGGCCTTTTTTGTTGGCAAAATAAAATAAGGTATAAAAATAATTGTAATTGTTAAGGAATAAAATGGATAAATAATAACTTTTTTTATTTGATTATATGTAAAGTGTCAATAATATAGGAATATATCCATAAATACCCCAGGCATGGTTTGGAAGACATTATCACTATGTTTGGAACTTTGAAAATCACAGGAAAGGGAAGGAAAGGAAGTGGGAAAAAACAGATTGAAATGTGTATTTAAGTATGTTTATTAGATGAGAAATAAAATGTTTTGAAGAGAAATGGATGGAAAAAGAGGTTGTCTATTTCCCCTCAAGAATACGACGAAAGTAAAAGGAATGAAAGGAAAGTAATGAAAATAACTTAAATACCCTCATTTCTCATCTTCAACTAATATATTTATAAAAATAATATAAAGATAATTTTATAAATTACCAACTCTATTTCTCTTTTTTATTTCCTTCATAATTTACCCAACTTGAAACAAACATTTTACTTATTTCTATTTCTCTTTATTTCCATTTCGACCCATTTCTTTCCTTTCATTTCATTTTCCATGATTTCTACTTTCAAAAATCTAGCCGTATGAAATTCATAGTAAAGAAGAAAAAATATGATATGACTCATCATATAGTTAAGATTCCATATATAAGATATAGTTAAGATTCCATATATAAGATATAGAAGTATATAAGAAAAAATTAAAGAATATTCCTTTGACCCTAAGAAGCAATCACAAGTCTTTATCAGGTAGCAATAGAAATTTCATGGTTGTTATTCTATCAATCAAATACAACAATAGTTCTATCAGATATGAATCATTATTCTACTTCAATCTCTTAATGTTAGATTAAAGGTACTACTAATCTAATCGTTCTAAATCCAATAAGATGTTTTTTATATATATTTTTCCCCTTCATTACAACCAAGGGAAGATTCGAACCAATAGATTCTACTCAAAAGTATGATAAAAATGCCACTAGATTATAATATCATCATCAAACCTATTGTTCTAATAACTTTATCATTTGAGGTTGGAATGAGATGGTACACGATTTTTTATTCTCTTTGTTCATTTCTGAAAATATGTATCCAATCATGAGACTTCTTTCTAGCAAGTTCATCAACTTTATTTCACAGGCCGTCAGGCCCATTCGACTGATTCTTTTCAGGTTTTGTGGTTTTGGGAGTGGGCAAAGGGGTGGCAAGCAAGCAGAAGTGGTTGGCATTGTGGTAGGCAATTGAGGTGGTGGTGCTGGTGGTTCAATCTGGTAATGTTTTTCAGCAACGCATTGCTAATGGTGGATAAAAGGTAGCATCATCACCTACCGCCAAGCCAACAATGTCATGCTGATACAGGGATGAAATTTAATTCAGGTTTTAGCTCCAGAAAACAAAACAAATCAAGGCACTAACCTTTTTCTTTTTTTTTTTCGGGGGTAGGGGGGTGATGGGGGTGTGGGGTGGGGTGTGTGTGGTGCGTTGGTGTGGGGCGCGGGGCCGGGGAACCTTAATCAAGGCATTTACTAGTCCATGGATTTTGCAGGTATAGTCCACTAAAAAAAGCATACAGATTGATACATGACATCCATCTTCCATTGAACCACATTGGCTGATTTCTGCCAAAAATTTGAAGCCCCCACGCCTCGGGATCCGCTACCCTGCCCTTCCCACCTCTCTCTCAAGCGTTCAGCAGAAACATCTGAAGGAGAAGGGGTATAATTTGAATGGCCCGGTTTCAGCTGAACGTGTAGCTTTGATGTATCCGCAACCCTGCCCCATCCCACCTCTCTCTCAAACGTTCAGCAGAAACATCTTAAGGAGAAGGGATATAATTTGAACGGCCCGGTTTCAGCCGAACGTGTAGCTTTGATGTATCTGCAACAAGAACAATGGAAACCTTGCAAGAAAGACGTTATCAGCAAAAAGGATCCAAAAGCTTGGCATGGAAGATCAGTGCCATGATTGTATACCTTATGAGGAAGCAGGCCTTCCAAATATCAACAGTGTAAGCATGCATATATTCACCATTCATAGCTTTAGTCCCTGCTAAAATTAGGGCTACACAATGTTAGGAAGACTCGGTATCACGGGGCAAGCAAACTCATCATGAATCAAGAACCATCAGTTCCCACAAGTCTTTTATCTATGCAAGGAAATTAGATGGTAAAAGACTGGGAAGACGTAATGAAGCCAAAAAAAAAAAAAAAAATCTAAATATTCATTGTAAAGCAAAAAACATACCAACACGGAACAAGAATTTTACACATCTATTTATAATATATAATTTCTGAAGCCTTGACATCGTGTCATTTCAGTGTTTTCCAATGGATACAACTATTCATAAATTTACTATATATATTTATCATTTTACTTCTATCTTTATTTATCTTTTCTCATTCTTTCACTTCTCTCTTTACCCAATTTCTTTCATATTTTTTCTCTTCCTCGCTTTTTTTCTTCAATTCTATTTCTACCTCTCCCTCTCCCCATATTAATCTTTGTTTCTCTTTATTGTTTTTTGCAATACACTCTCTATTCCAACAGTTTGTTAATTAATGGTATGTTCCAATTTCATCAATTGAATTTTTATTTTGTTTATACTCCTCTAAAAAAGAGACTGCATAATAACAATACCATCTTTATAATGAAAAAAAAAAATTCCTTTATATATTTAAAAAGCTTGCTTTTTAGTTTTATTCATTTCTTTCAACTCTTTCTCTCTCTAATTTCCTTTTAAAGAGACAAAATTAAGATCATTGTACATTATCTACCTATAATATTTGTGATCTTCATAAGTCAGTTTAATTTCAAATTTAACTTTATATATAAATATACATACATACATATATATATAGAGAGAGGACATGTAAATTTGAAAAAATTCATTTTTTTTTATCACTATTTTTTTTCCACTTTTATATTTTCATATGAAATCTTCATTGTAAAATTTTTTATTCATTACCCTAAACATCCGTAATAATTGTACAAAAAAAGTATTACAATTTTTAAATTCTCACTTTTTATTGTATGCTTTTGTAAATGACAAAATGTTATCAAATAACCCCTTTTAGATCAAATTATCTATACTCTTTCGTGTTCCTTTTTAATTTTAATTTTAATAGCATTTCGGTATACAAGATAAATAAAATTTGTGCACAAAACTCGAGATTTGTAAATAATCTATCACCATAGAAACCATCTTTTGAAGTGTTTATAATTGCTTAAACTAATTGCACCTATCTTTTCAAGCAATTTCAAAAGACATTATATTGATTGTTAACGAGACATGTCTTTTAACATAGGTAAAATTTTTGGAATAGTTGTTTCTTCTATATAATTAATGTAATACGACACAATCTTGAATCATGGTGTTTCGACGGTCATTTTTATTAAAAAAATTTTTTTTGTAAAAAGTTTCATTAAAAGATTGACATATCAAATATTGATATATATATATATATATATTATATGAAAAGATATAATAGTGATTATACTGTATTTATCATAGTATAATTCTTTTTACTTTTATACACCTTCTACACATTATGATATTTGTATATTATTATTAATCATGTTATTTAATCACTCATTATGCTTTATTTTATTACTTGCGCCTTTTATTAATTATAATTAATTATTTTTATTTAATTTTTTATAGTGGTAAAAGGAATTGTGACTTTTAAGGTTTGCAATGTATACATAATGTGGTATTGAATGACATAACTCTTGACATATAATATTACATTTCCACAAATTAAAAGATTACAACTTTTCTCACATAATATTATATATAATATATATAACATAATTAATATATAATACAATTTAAAGGATTACATATAGTGCCAACACATAATATATAATAAAATAATAACATACATACAATATTATAATTAATTTATCAACTTACATCGTTATAGTATTAATTATGGCAATCTTTTAAAAAAATATTAATATTTCCTTTAATGTTGTATTCACAAAAATAAATCCATACATAGTGTGAGATTTTATTATCTTTATCATTATAGTATCTTTTCAATCTTACTATTGTACTTTTTTGTCTCATTTTTTTTAATGATATATTTATATTGTTAATTTTTTATACACAAATTGAATTATATATTTAATTTTATCAAAAACTTTTCTATTATTTTACCTTTTCATTCTAATTTTCTATTATTATGCCTTTTTCATTCTAATTATTTTACTTTTTATCTCAAGTGTTACCTCTTTGAAAATTTCTAATAGTTAACCATTATATACCTTTTCGTTCCAACCACCTCTTTAAAAATTTATAATAATTGTTGAAGTTCACAATAAATACATCATACCTTTTTATTTTAACCATTTTGAAAATATTTTTTTTAATTCATCCTAATTTACTATTATTATATCTTTCATTCTAATTAATAATTATTGTACCTTTTCCAAGTCTCACCTATTTGAATATTTCTAATAGTTTTTTTTCCCCCTTTTTAGTGGGGTAATATCTCTTATAGCTAACCATTGTACCTTTTGGTTCAATCACCTCTTTAAAAATTATAATAGTTGTTGTAGTTCATGAGCAAGTATATCATACCTTTTTTATTTTAACTGTTGTACATTTTGTTTTAACTATTTTAAAAATAGTCCTTTTAGAAATTTCTAATAATTGTCATTGGTTGTCTTGTATTTATTCATAAAGAATAAATATTTATCTGCGCATTGCGCAGGCTCGGAACTACTATTAGTAAGTTAAGAACCAATAACAATATCCCCAATGCAATATTTGAATTATATACAAGTTGTGGCAGCAGAAAACTATCAAGCATGCAATATAGACCTGTAATGGCGTTCCAGTTAAACCTAAAAGTGCACCTCTTGCAGCGAGACCTATCAAGATCACGTGCTGAAATCGGTTCTCCATTTTTCATTCTTTCTGCTTTATCAGTTATATTATGCTCAAATCAAATTATGGAAGTTCAGACTAGTTTTACATAATAAACTCTTTAAGTGGCCACAGGAACATTAAACTTCATCAAGGACCTTATGTACAGCAACAAGTTGAAACATTTGTATAACTGAATGAGAAAGTGAAATACTAAAGCCAAAACAGAAGAATTTACCTGAGAAAATAATGTTGATCTCAAGTCCTTTCTCCCAAAAGTGGAAAATGCAGCAGACTGAAAGCAACCAACCATAGGGCCCACCCTGTGAAAAATTATACGATTGACATGGCCACAAAACACTAGTCACAAAAAAATATGGTCCATAAAGGAAAGGAAAGAGGTAACCGATATGCTCCTTCACAAAAAAAAAAAAAAAAGGAAATGGACCTTCCAGTTTGCCAAGACAGCATTTGGAACTATTATCGGATGAGGTCTGTAGTCTCTGGAATTTGTCATACATGCGACCAATGGCATCACCTGCTCTCACAAGATATACAGTCAAGTAATTATTAAAAAAAAAAAAAATTCTTTGATCAATCAAGAATTGATGAAAAATACCATAAAGCAGTAACCCATATGCTAACATATTTCCGCACAAGAAAGAAGGGAAGAGGGAGCTTGATGAACATTTCCTTAAGAAAACATGCATAAAATGAAGAAGTTCTGAATATGCCAGCACATGTGTTCAACATATGTGAGGAGAAAAGTACTACCATAAAGTCATGGGGCTCACCGGCACTGTCTTGCTGAGCTTTATCTCATCTGTCAGCATACCATTTAGTTTATTGTTATAACAAAGCATCCATTATTATCTAACCTGTACAACCAGGTACAGATTAGCTTGGATAACAAGGCAAAGGAAAATAAAGATTGCAAAACAACACAGAAATAATTAGAGACTACAGGAGTGAAAACCACACAAGAGGCCTTCTACCTGGTGGTCTGTCGAATTTCCAGTTTGCGAGCATTGAAGGTTGCCTCACAACCCGTTCATTGAAATTTACTTGCCAACTGTTGAGCCATCACCAAATCTTGGAGGAAAAGAAATATCACAAAAGTTATAACTAAAGATACTATACAACAATTTTTGACGATTGTAGAACTCAACAAAAAAATTAACAGGATATACATACCATCCTGTCATTATCAGCATTCAGCATCTGCCCTTAAAATGCTTCTAAAGGTCGACCAAGGTGATAGGTGATTGAATTCCACCAAGAGTACACGATGCAGAATCATTGTTCCGCCTTCTCGTACGGGAAGGGGTTTTAGCTGGCTTAGAATGAATATACTTGAGGCGGTAACTGAGTAGTGTATCTCTAAATATCCCATGCTTTCCAACACTAGTAAAAGCAGCCTCAGCATCAGCTCGTCTCTTATATACTACTCTACATCCATTACGCTTGTTGAACACTTTGGTTTCTTGCTCATTCAACTGACCAAAGCAACCAAACACCTTGTTTAGATATCCTTCTGAAGGCACCGCAGCCATGTTAATGAAGGTGAGGACCAAAGCAGTTTGATAATCAGTTTGAGGGAAATCCTCCACACTATCCATCGTCTCTTTTGCTTCCTCTCCAGAATTTCCAGGATGATTATCAGCCTCAGAGGCCACATTGGCAGCCGATTCGGGGGAGATCTGCTGTTCACCAGAGGGATATGCTTCTTGCCTTGAGACTTGGAGCAAAATGTTCCATGCATCCTCATTGTTCCTCGTAAATTGCAGTTCAGGAACTTTTTCTTCCACATGTTCACTGGAACAAGAATCCTTGGGATGCAAGAGATCAGCTGGCTGAGCACTTCCTGAGCCTTTCAATGTAGAGGGCGTTTCAAAAATAGATACATGATCTGGAGACTTGATGGGCTCTATCAAACTGGAAGAGCCTGAGGCAAGTGAATCCTTAAACCGGGAGAAGAAGCTCACAACTGGAACAGAGAGATTGAGTCTCCCTAGGGGGTTTATGGCAGTAAATAACAGCTCTGATAGCATCTCACTACATATATGCTCTCTGACCAGCATTCTTCTATATTTGCTGGATCTACGAGCATCAGAGCTAGTTTCAGCAGTCCTTTTCTGGCCAGAAATTTTATTGTCACATTTGTCTAAATGCTTTAATGCCACTTCATTTGGTTTTCTTGCAAGATTGTTTTCCTCTCTGATTTGTTGAAGCTCTAGAGACTTGTCAGAACTTATGAGGAGCTCTTCTCTCAACGAGTCAACCGCTAGACCATTGGATGTTGAAAAGGCAGCTTCAAAATTCTTATGGGAAGACACTGGCTCCCAATCGCCATTTAATCCTTTGATATCAATCAACTTTTGCAGCCCCTCTCTCTCTAATAAGGATGATGAGCCTTTCTTCCTTTTCCGATAGTTGATAGCTTCCTTAGATATTTGCTTTGTTTCTCTCAAATTGCTTGATTGATTTTGCAAGCTACTCCCCACGTCTTTAATCCCATCATAAACCCTTAAACAAGGAGAGGGGACTCCAATCAATTGGTTAGGACAAGTTTCATCCTCTAGAAATCCCATTTTGGAAACATTTTGTAATGGCCCATTTAAAGAAGTGAATTTGGGCAACTCTGAGTAACCTTTCCATCTAAAAAAGGCTTGTAGTTTGGATTTTGCCTCCATAAAATCCGATTCACTCAACTGCTCTAGGGGAGATCTACCCATGGTTCTCAAAAAGCAAATAAGCTTCATATGGTCAGAACATGGTGTATCGCACACAATCTCTTCCTTCAACTTTTGTGGTCGGCTCTCATCTAATAAGAATGATGAGCTCGTCTTCCTTTTTTGAACATTGACACTTCCATCAGAAATTTGCTTAATTTTACTCAAATTGCTACATTGAATTTGTGAGCTTTTCCTTGCATCATTAATCCCATTGTTATCACCAAAACAGGGATAGGGGCCCACAGTCAATTGACTGTGACAAGTTTCATCTTCTGGAAATCCCATTTCAGAAGCATTTTCCAGTGAACCACAGAATATAGTGAATTCAGGCAGCTGAGGACAACCTTTCCAACTAAAGAATGCCTGTAAATGTGATTTTACCTCTGTAAGTTCTGATTTACACAGCTCCCCTAAGGGTGATTTACTGAAAGTTCTCAAATAGCCAATAATCTTCATATGGTCAAAACATGGCTTAGTGCAAAAAACCTCTTCTTGATTTATTCTATTCAACTCTTCATTCAAGTTTGTTTGACTATGACAAGTTTCATCATCTGGAAATCCCAATCCGAAGACATCTTCCAGTGACCCATAAAAGGTAGTGAATTTAGGCAGCTGAAAGCAACCTTTCCACCTAAAGAATGCCTGTACATGTGATTTTGCCTCTATAAGTTCTGATTCACACAACTGCTCTAGAGGTGATTTACTCAAAGTCCTCAAATAGCCAAGAAGCGTCATATTGTCAAAACATGAGCTAGTGCAAACAGCCTCTTCCTCATCTATTCTATTCAACCCTTCATTCAGGTTTATTTGACTATAACAAGTTCCATCTTCTCGAAATCCAGCTCAGAAACATATTCCAATGACCAAAAAGAAGTAGTGAATTCAGGCAGCTGAAAGCAACCTTTCCAACTGAAGAAGGCCTGTAAATGTGATTTTGCTTCTATAAGTTCTGATGCACACAACTGCCCTAGGGGTGATTTACTCAAATTTTTCAAATAGCCGATAAGCTTCATGTAGTCAAAACATGGCTTAGTGCAAACAGCATCATCCTCATTTATTCTATTCAACTCTTCATTCAGGTTTATTCGACTACGACAAGCTAAATCTTCTGGAAATCCCATTCTGGATACATTTTCCAGTGCCCCATAAAAAGTAATGAATTCAGGCAGCTGAGAGCAACCTTTCCAACTAAAGAAGGCCTGTAATTGTGATTTTGCCTCCACAAGTTCTGATTTACTTAACTGCTCGAAGGGTGATTTACTCAAAGTTTTCAAGTAGCCAATAAGCTTAATGTTGTCAAAACATGCCGTAGTGCAAACAACCTCTTCCTCATTTATCCTATTCAACTCTTCATTCAAGTTTATTTGACCCTGTGAAAACACCCGATAATTCTCAAAGCCCGGAGGAGCATCATCAACCAAATCACTGCAACAATATTCCTCTCTCACCCATTTTAGATTTGCAATATTTTCGAAAGGGCCATTGACCATTGTATCAAAGCATGCTCCTCTATTAACACCCCCTCCACTCAATCTTTCAATTGACTTCTTCAAATTATCTCTTTGACCTTGCAAAGTATGCAATGCAGACATATTATAATTTCCAAGGTATGCATCACTTGCCAAATAGCCATTAAGAGAAGTAATTTCAGGTAACTGAGAGTAACCCTTCCAATTAGCAAATGCCAACATTTGGGCTTTGGCAACTGCAAGCTCTGATCCATCCACTTCACCATGAGGCGATCCACCAAGTCCTTTCAAGTACTTCATCAGCCTTGCAGAACAAAAACAAGCCGCTCTAGAAGCAATATGCCCATCAATTCTCACATTTGATACTGGCAAGTCTTTGAAACATTCCATCAAGTCATGCATTTTACGATAACCCTCAAACCTGGAGGAGCATCATCACTCAATTCACCTGAGCCTTCTTTTGTTCTAAAACTGCATCCATGTCACATCTTAAGTTGCCACAGAGCACAGAAAATTCAGGTAGCTGAGAATGACCCCTCCAAGAGGAGAATGCCAGTAGCTGTGCCTTTGCAACCTCGATCTCAAGTTTATTTCCACCTTCTGGAGATTGCCCTACTACCCTCACATATTTAACAATAGTTGTTGGATCAAAACTAGCCAAACTTGCAACGACATTTCCGTAATCTTGTTTTTCTGAAACTTCCACAGAGCTATTAGAAACAACTTCCCTTGTCTCTAAATAAACATTAATGGTTTCATTCTTATTGCTCATTGGTTCAGAATCAATTTCCACAGCTTGACTTGACAAACTATTTGCATTCACCCACTCAAGAGCATGAGTGATCAAATTAAGCCCTCTATAAGGAGGTGAACAATTAACAAAATCTGAATCTGCTTCACAAAAATAAAAGCAACAATTTTAGATTTCCTTAAAATACAACTGAGTCATAATTATCATCAAACGCCTGAAAATTTAAAAAAATAATAATAATATGAAGTTTAGCATTTATTACCATCTTCGTTGTAATCATAATCATGCCTATCCATAGAAAAAATCTCCATCACAATGTTTTATTTCTCAATCTGAAGAATAAAATTGAATAGAACATTCATCAAGAAATACCCTAACCTGAGAAAAAAGGAAAAAATAAAAAAATAAAAATAAAAAATTACCATCAAAATTCTAGACGATTTGATTATAAAAGAACATAAATCAAAACAAAACTAATCTTTCACTTAGTAGGGAATGCAACACGGAATTGCACGGAAATATTGAACAAAGTAATAAATCATAAAGAGAAAAAACCCGTTTTTGTACCTGAACTTCGATGAAATAAACAATTAGGTACCTAAACTTTTAAAAAGTCAAATTCCATACTTAATTAAACTTTTCGTACCCCTTTCCACCACCACACACTATTATTGTCCCTTGAAGTAACAAACACGTATCTGGCAATAATTGAATAAGGTAGTGAAAAAGACATAAAAAGTCTAATTAGGTATAAAATTGGACTTTTTATCAAATCAAATACCTAATTGTTATTTCATCAAAGTTCAGGTACTAAAAAAAGCTTTATCTATTTATCAAAAAAAAAATCATAAATTTAAGTTTTAATCCCCTCAAACTTTTTACTTTCTTGTAGAAAAAATTTTCAAATTAGAAAATATATAAATCATAATGCTATCCCCTTAAGGACAGCATGTACGTAAGCATATCTAAATATAATTCTTTTATGGTGAAAATAAGCACAAATGAAATCTTAAGATCGATTAACCCAAAAAAAAAAATCTTTAAGATCCTTTCTAGGTTTTATCTGATAATTAAAAGGAGATTTTAAGTCACAAATATGCAATTGGAATAAGCATAAAAGCTTCATATCCAAAAAGAAAACATTAAATGTTCCATTTCTTTTCTTGAGCAACACATAGAATTTCTTTAAAAAAAACAAGTGACATTTTCAATACTTTTGAATACTGTTAATTTAATCACTAAATCACCGCACCCATTATTATTATTATTTTTTTTTTTTCAGTTTGATTTATGTATGGCAGGATGCAATTGCACAAAACATGAAATGGGACAGCAAAAGGGATAGAAAAGTAAACTAGAATGAAAGCATACGTTCTTCCTGAAGCAACTTTTTACAAAATTAAGATATTTTTTTTCCTAAAATAGTCAAACTTGAATTCCAGCACTTTAAAGTCCATAGTAACCTCATTAAACTATACTACAAATATGAAAATACCTCTTGCTATGGTTAAAATCCACATGTTTCCATGTTTTGAAAGTTTCTGCATTATAAATACCCCATTTTAATAAAAAGAATCCATATTCATAGCATCATGGTAGCCCAGCATCCGGTTCTATATCCTCGATTTATCTATATGTGGAGGGAAACAAAATAATTAAGTACCAAAGTAAAATTTTATTGGCGAGGTCCAAGCATATTAGCCCGGACAATAGATACAGACTATAGTTTCACTTCCTAGTTGCAAAACAGTTAAAAATTATCAATCTCAAAAAGAAGGAAAAGAGAAGGGAAAGAAGAAGAAGCAGGTAAGATACAACCATTTATCTACTAAACAAGCTTTGACATTCCTTTTCACATTCAAACTATCATTTCCAGTTCCATACTACCTAAAAGCACAAGAAACACATAACAAACTGCAATCCAAACACCGCAGGACTTTAGAACCGATAGCGTTTGCTACTTTGCTGCTACTGAGATACTCAAAACATACCACTATCGATCGCACACGCTGGGGGCACAACTTAATCAAAATGACATCAATCTAAACTTTGCTCTACACCCAATTGTTTCAAAACAACACCAACTGAGATCTTTTATAAATAAAAACTCGAATATCTGGACACCCAGCTGAAAAATTTTACACCTTTCCCCGCTTATCTTACGGCTACTCTCCTCAGCTACACAATAGTCCAGAGTATTCTGTGCACGGGATTATCCCCTTTAATCTATATCATTAAGCCAAAACCTCTTATTCAACTCTCTAATTTTTATCACGGAATGACAAACTTACTCCATAGGCATTGTGCAACCCATTTATTCGATACGACAGACAGAATATTTCCAATTTCATTTATTTTCAGCACACTCATCGCGGATGCATATCTCTCTAGTAACCACATATATAAGAAACAATGTGGGTTACGGGAAAAACAATACAATATTAACCATGATTTTACATGTACCCAGTTGTTAATCCAAGACATCAACACAGCAACAACAATCCATCAAAAAGATTGTTAATCGAAATTTCCAAGACACCCTTTTTAAATACCAACAAAAAGTTTCGATCTTTAGCACAAAATAAGATGAAAAAACGAGGAAAAACCACGACTTCAACCAAATGATTCATTTTAAATGAAAACCCTAATGGGTTTTGACAATCAAAATTGAAATTAAATTAAAAGGGGGATGAAAAAAACACACACTAAAAATTACACACACCTGGAGGAGTTGGGGGTTGGGGTCTTTTGTGGGTGAGGAGTGGACTGGGAGAGTGCGATCCAGAGAGAGAGAGAAACAATATACCTAAGCCTAATTGGTGATTTCCTTTCTCCGACAGCTTTTTTTTTTTTTTTTTTTCAATTCCTTAAACTTGATGTTAGAAAAACAATTTGTGTTTAGTATTAGAGTAATGGATCTGTTTTAGGTTTAAATCTGCTGCTCCATTTCGGTGAGGCAGTAATTGATTAGAATAATTCTGGGTTTTTTTTTTTTCCTTTTCTTTTCTTTTCCTATCTTTTGTGGTTTATTGTATTTTACATTTCCTTTGACCGTTTTATCCGTACTCTTAAAAAAAAATAGAAATATGCACCGGTTTGCCCAAATTTGGACAAAGTTGTACCCTTTTTTTTTTAAGTTTCTGTTTATCTTTTAATGCCAAAACAATCATTTCATATATTTATCTCGACGGGCCGGGTCTAAACTCAGAATGTGCCATATGGGACCTAAATGGGTCTCCGATTTTATGTCAGTTTATTGGCCATAATCCATTTACACAGTAGATTTATTGGGTTCGAGAAAAAAATTTTAATTGAATATATAAAATATATAGAGACAGATAAAAAAAGTAATGAAATAAATAAAAGGGATAAAGAACATTTTTGTCATGTTGGTACATAGAAATTTACTTTGAATAGAATGTTGATTTTGAATTTTATCCCATTTTCCATATTCGAATGCACTTTTATGCCATATTTGATACGTGGGAATTATTCGAGTGGAATGGATTTGAATAGGAGGAATGAAACTGAATAAATGGAATATAATGAAATTAGGGATTGAATGATATATCTATGATGTTGTTTAGATGCATCATGGAGTATTATATAATGAAATTATGATGTATTTTTTAAAAATATCTCAGTAATAAATGTGTCAAATGATAAAAAAAAAAAAAGATAATTATACTAGGAATCATTTATCATAATGAAATCATGATTCTATCTTCTCAAGGCCGGACACAAATTCCCTCTCAAAACCAAGGTCGATTCCTGGAATTGTGCTTCACTTTTTTAAATACATCCAAATATAGAAAATGAGAATACAATATGAAATTGTGATGTTATTTTGACTTTATTCTCACACTAGCAGACGATGCACCCACGTTGCAGGTGTAAAAATTAAATAAGAAAATGAACTTCCACAATAAACTACATAGTTAAAGTTAATTGCATGCAAGATCGATAGATGAAGGAAAATATTAAAAACATTACATATATTGCATAAAAATACATGAAAAAAAAAAAAATCAAAAGATTAATGAAATAACACTCTAATACACTATAACTATTTATTATAAAGTTTATAACACATGAATCGTAATCACAATTATTTTGCTTCATTGAAGACGTAACCATATACCTACAAAACAAATGAGACATTAGAAAGGAAATTTATTTAATCAAATTATACTTCTATAAGTGACTTGGTAATTAATTTATTAAACTCCTTGTATAACAGCTCATTTAAAAAAGTTTTGGTCTTGAAGAACCTCATATTAAATGAAATATAGTAGAGTAGATAAAATAAAGAGTTTATACTTATTAAATTGAAAAAAAAAAAATTGTAGTAAGACAAAATTTGACATATGTAATAGCTCACACTCTGCAAAATGAAAAAGCATCGTGTTTAAATTAAATAAAAGCTAACGTATAAAGGGGATGATGTTTGATAATATCATACTGTAACAACAGTTTTATATGATAATCATAATTAGATTTATCTTACCTATTAGATTCCACATGTTTTTCGTGTTGTACTTGATGATCAGGCTCATCTTCATGTCTGCAAGTAATTAACAATATAATGAAAAGGAAATCATACTTTTGCATGTAATTAGTAATGCAATATCTAAAAATTATATAATAGTAGTTATGACATTTGTTTATATAGTGGTATATTATCTGTGTTGCTGAAGCTTTCCAATTTCTTATTTTATCATCTTAATTAATGTTCTTTTGTCAGTTTCAATAGAGAATGCCCAAAAAAAAACTATAAATCCTTAAATAATTTTTCTATAGGAAAAAACTTATGTAATTAGTAAAATTCCATACCTTCTTGGAATTGCAAAGTCTTAATCGAAAAAGAAAAACATATAATAAAAAGAAAATATACGTGATAAATATAGATGTCGTATAAGGAGACTATTGGGAACATATCATGGAAATTTCTAAATCAGTCAACTAAGCATCGTTACATAACTTAATGTGAATTAAAGTAAACGTTGGATAAAAAAATGGGATAAATTATACTTTATTATTCATTCAAATGGATGTGGAGACAAATGAGAAACTGCCCACTTAAATTGTAAAGATGATCAAATAATAATATTAGAGAGATTGATAAATTACCATATAAAACTATATGATAAAAATGTGCAACGAATGAAAGGGTCCTGGCTTAAATTATATAGATAGATGAATAGATATAGAAGAATAGAAAGAATATATTTAAATAGCAATGATGATTTTTTTCTTTAATCAATATTCTTAAATGCAATGATAAGTTTATTTCTTTAAATAAAATGATCAAATAATAATATTAGAGAGATTGATATATTACCATATAAAACTATATAATAAAAATGTGCAACGAATAAAAGGGTTATGGCTTAGATTATGTAGAAGATATATAATTTATTTACTATTTTATCCTATCACATATTTATTATTTATATGCCATGGATATTTTCGACAAATGCACTTATATAGAATTTTACCAAGTGTACAATCTCATGGTACATGTCAATAGAAATATATTATGTACTCATGACATTTTAAGCATTGATGATAACAAAATTCAAAAACATGATAACATTGTATTTCTAGCAAAGGGACAATCCCATTTCTTAATAATGCGAAACTATTCTTTTTTCTTTTATAAACTTCTTTAAAGCATCTACGTTGCGTTCGATTTGCTTGATGACATTGGTATACCACATCTATTATCATAGAATAGTTATTCTTTTATTTAGTTTGTAGAGAAATTTAGCATAAAGAATATATATTCCATATCACATGGAATAAATGAGAAATTTGTTTTCCTTCTTTTCACTGGAAAAATGATTATTCTTGATAAAAAAAACATATTGTGTTCTAAAAATAACCCTAATCATATAATAAAAGAATTGCTATTCTTTTTCAACTTCATTGCATTCTACTAAATCAAACATAGTGCTAAAGTGTACCATAATCCCACCGAGGCAATATTACAACTAAAATAAGATGTGCTTGCATATAAATAAATTCACATCTTTTATAATTCATTATGAAAAAAAAGCTAAAAATTGTAATATTCTGAATCTTAGTTTTCATTTTGAGTTCAAAAATAAAATTTATGTTTTTAGAACTTGTTAAACATTTAATTTAAAAATAAAAAAGAATTGTTCAAGGTCAGTTTAGGTGAAGAACCAATAGGTCCACGATTCAAAAGCACAATTAGACTATTTCAAACTTATATTGACCTATAGGGATAAGGGTTTAAAGATACTTCATTTAAGATTTAAAATTTTAAATATTATCTTTAAAATGAACAAAAAAAATTAAGTATAAGTGGTGTATTTCTGATCTACCTTCTTATCTTTATTATCCTTACCTTTTTGGAAAAATGATATCATATCAATCTAATAAAAACAACAAAGACTTGATGTGAGAATGATTGAGTGTTAGACCAAGATTATATAACCTAATTTTGACTCATTAAACTTTTTTGCAGTGGATGGTAAAAAAATGAGAATTAAAAAAGAAAAGAAAAAAAGTCATAGTAGGTAATTAATAGCTATTCACCACCTCTTTGAGTCATGTGACCCATTCAAGTTTAGTTGTAAATCATAATCTTACTAGCAACTTGTACAAAAAATAGAAAAATCTAGGAGATTGCATGAAGTCCCAATTTAATGGTGACTGCACCCCATCTTAAAGTGTCCACTTAATAACTTGGAAGTTCTAATCTAACTGTTTTTACTTTCTTTTTATCATTTTCTTACATTTGTATTATTTTTTTTATTGTATTGATAAATAGCATTAGCAATTGTAGTTATTTAAATACGGCAAAAAAAAAAAATTGTAGTTATTTAAATAATTGTTGACAAGGAGATCTTTTGTGGTCTTCTTTTTTCTTCTCGGCACAGTCTCTTCACAAAGAGCCATATTACATTTAGGAAGGTTGAATCACTCTGACAAAGAATATGTTGATTTCTTCCAACCAATTGTACCATAGACGAAGGAAATTGTTTGTTTACCAATCAATTGGAAAATTATTTAGGCAAATACTAACTATATAAAAATAATTATTAAATATTGATATATAATTGCATGTATAAGATGTGATTTTATATTTTTTATTAATATCTCATGTCTTATATACGATTTTTTTTTTTGCAAAAAATAGTAAAACTTTCTCCTTATAAGTACAGATACAATTTTTCTTTCCACTTATAATAATCCAATGTACTAAAGTTTCAAACCTACACATTAAACATGCGATTTATTTGTTAAGATTACCATCACATGTCTTGGATTTATGTGTTAGTATTTTGATAATAAAATTATATAATTTGTACTTGGGATTTTTTTTTTTTTTTTGAGTTGTAGACATGTGTTGAACTCTTTAAACGAGTTATTTTTCAAGGGCGTGGATTCTTATGCAAGTCCAAGATAGCCCAATCATACTAAGAAAAGGAAAGAATAAAAGAAGCATCTAACTTGTTTACTTATGCTTAAGGCTGAAAACGAGCTGAACTACTTGCGAGCTACTCAGACTTGACTTGACTAGGTTTGATTAATAAACGAGTCAAATTCGAGTTTAAAGTAAAGCTCGTTTATCTAAACAAACTAAATTTTAGAGTTGATTTAGGCTCATAAGCCGACTTGTGAATAGACTTGTTAGTAGATTTTAAAGTTATATATAGATGATATATTATTAATAATTATATAATTATTACAACAAAAGCTTATTTTTATTTAATAGTTATGTGCGTGTGTATATATAGCAGTACCTATTTATTGTTTTTGGTTTGAAAAAATAGAAAATGAGCTATCTAAATGAGTCGAGCTCGTACTTAAATTTCAACCTCGATAAAAACTCAATAAAAAGCTCGGCTAGCTCAAACTTGGTTATAAACGAATTAAGATCAAGCTTAAACTAAACGAAAGCATGTTTAACTAAATAAGCCAAACTCGAGCATGAACTTTAGGTTCGATAAAAAAACTCAACTTGAAACTGAATTCAATAATGGCTTAAAAAAAAAAAAGAACTTGAACTCGATAAATTTTAAATGAGCCAAGCCCGAATTTTCAAAAACTCGACTCGATTCGACTCATTTGTGGTCCTACGTGCGCTACTTGAATTATGAATATAATATTGCAAAACAAGGCCACATCTTTGTTATAAATATAAAACATGGGTAATTTATTTACAAAAGATGAAAGACGCATACTTTTCTCGGTCTACTCTTTTAAAAATAAATATCCCATTCCTTCATAAAAAACAAATAATCTTTGAAAAGGATACCCTTTCAAATCTATCGTATTGCATCTGTCGATGAATTGCAAATTGCGATTGTTGTGGACCCATTTTAACAGAGGACAGAGATAATTTATTTGGGGACGAAAAGTCACTTTCTTACGAATGTGAAATTTATGTAGTCCTTGTTATAAAATTGAAAGTAAAGATAGAGGGAGAAAAGGTCTGTTTTCGATGAGAACTTCTTAGGCAAATGAAAATAGTTGTCTAAAAGTCATATAATATATATATTATATGATTGATGTTTATATTTTATTATCTAGGAAACAATAAATTATGCAATATATTCTATGATAGTTTAAATATGAAATTATATGAAAAAATTTGATGGCCAATCATATTTTTATGAGTATTTATTGCTTTTATATGTATCTTATAAATGATTTAAATGTTAAAAAAATCAATAAAAAATATAAACAACAGCAAATATAAAGTATAGATTTATATTATAGATGCAATGTAAGTTTTACTTTGACCATATGGTCCAAACTCCAGATCTTGGTATCTCAAGGATGAGTATCTGAACTGGATGACACTAGATTACAAGATCATTGTCAAAATTATTAACTTTATTTTATAAGTTGAGTAGATGGTAATATATACAACATTAAAAGATTAATACAACACTTTAAAAAGATGGTAAATGTTAAATTTGGCACCTTAACTTTGCATAAAAATTTAATCTAGTACATAAACTATAAAGCATTCAATTTAATAATCACTCAAATATTTAGTAACTATTTTTCTACTTTATTAATATCATTTACTCTGTTTGCAAATGCAGAAGAAGTAGCATATTACTGAAATTTACTATATCTAATACTATCTAGCATTAATAAACTGTATTTTATATGTTAAGAAATAGAACAAATGAAATGACATTAATGAGGTAGTAAAAACAAGTACCTAATGGTCATTCTCCCTCTCTCAAGTGAGATATTTCAAGTGCGAATTCTCATCCCCCATTATTATGATTGAAAAAAAAATTAGTCACAAAAAACTTTGATTTGATATTAAATGAATTACATTAAAATTTAAACGTTAAACTAGATAATTACTCGAAAAGAAAAATCTTGAATTGAATTTTTCTGTAAAATTAGGTACCAAATTTTGCATTTTCCCAAAATCCTATGTGCATGCAAACATATACTCTATTCGTTAAGTGTAGATTATTAAATTTTATATTATGTACCATCCAAATAAGTTTTAAAACCGGTATAATAAAAGAAATTGTATAATTACTAGCTTCTCAAAATAAAAATTATATAAGTACAAATTGCACAAATATAACTGTAAAAAGTACTTATATAAAATCGCATGTTGTACATGCCACTCATGTACAAATAGATGCGATTTACATATTTGCACATGAGTCTCATGTGCAACATACAATTTATGCTTGTACACGAATTGTCTATTATACACGATTTAGCATTGATATTTGAGTGATTATTTTTGTGTAATTTGCATTTAGGTAATTTTTTCTTTAAAAGTCTGTAGACATGCATTTCACCTTAGTGTAATAGCTTCCATATATTTTATCGGGTAAAATACAAATCTAGAAAATATTAAACAGGAGCCTATTTAGATTGGATAATGCCTATATAGGAACAAATAATGAATCCTCTTTAAATATCGCTAGTAACAAAATGCACTAGTAACATAGAGCTCTATAGTGAATTGTGTATCTCTCGGACGTTGTTTCCCTCTCTCCCTCTCCTTCTCTATCCGACTCGTTCAGCAATCGTAAGAAAAAAACGTTCTTCTCAGCCAACTTCCGAGGATGCTATTCCTCCATCTTTTCCTTCTCCCTCAACCTCCTCCTTGCCCCTATCTCAGCTTCATTCTATCGTGATAAAGTAATTAATTCTCAAAATGATGATTATGTCAAATGTTTTGGACTAAACAATTCTATATCTTATTTCCCAGCTTAAATGGAAGATGGTGAGCCTCCTGTATCAAATATTTCGCATATTTCAAAAATTAACAAAGGCATACGACATATAACCTTAACTATGATGGAAAAGAAATGTTTTCAACAATCATGGCGATTAGATTTAGTTCTAAAAATACATGGACGGTCATTGGGATATAAAACTCTCCATCAAAAACTCAAATCCATCTAAGCTTTTCTGCTTGACTTTAACTTGGTGGGGTTGGGTTATGAATATTATGTGATTCAATTTTGCAATTTAGAGGACTATCAAGCATCAATATATTATTCGTAAAGGACCATGGTTTATCAATGATCATTTTTTTACCTTAGGTTGGTAGGAGACTAACTTTCGCGCCTCAACAGCATCTTTTAACTCGATTGCCTTTTGGATTCACATTCAGGAACTACCTATGGAATACTTTTATCCATATGCAATTGTAAAAACTGCTAAATATATTGGTGATAACTCCTTTTTATTCAATTATTTTCATAGGAATTTGGGCTTAATTTGATGCATTCTCGGATAAATCCCTACAAATTTGGTGCTTTTTAATGTTTAAATGTTGTTTTTCAGCTCATAGAATCAAATAAAGAAGAATTTAAGTGTTTTAGATCAGATTTGGAGCAAAACAATGGTAAAATTCAAAAACAAATTTCTATCAAACCCTACAAAAGTGCCTATCGAAGCTTAAACATCAAGGCTAAACAAGGCAAATTGGTCTGTCGCGCCCTGAATTGAGCCTTCGACATGACTATCGATGAATGTTTTGAGGCAATCGAGCCCTGGACTTGAAGAACATCTTCTATCGTGCCTTATTACCGAGCCCTAAATCTAGCCCATGACGAATGTCAGATGAAAACAAGACCTTTACTCAAAAAGTACAACTTGAGTCTAACGAATGTGTTAAGCCCTTGACATACTCAAATTACCCATCAGTTAAAGGATAGACAAAAACTCAAGCGTTTTAGCAAAATGCTACAGATTAGGTCGAGCCCTGACTTTCATGCAATATCCGAGAGCTTGACCCGCCACGCAACAACCGACCTTATGAGCTGGCATTTACGACACACGCGTGGAAATAAATGACGATTTCTATTATAAAGAATATGTCATGTTAGCTAATAAAATTGCCATGAGTTCTGTGCCCGAGCCTATAAATAAAGGTACGTAGGCATGTGATCAATATGTTGTAACAATTGTAAATTTCCTAACGTAGGATAGAGAGAGAATTATGAGACGAAAGAACTAATTTTTTCTTGCTTTAGATATCTTGAGTTTTCTGAGTAAAATCATTTAACCCATTGTTTGTATTTTTGCAAGATTTTGAACTTCAATTGAAATATTATTCGTAATCTCATTTTATTCCTTTAGTGTCCATGCTTAATGTTTGCATCCATGGAGAAATAATCCCCTATAGCTTAGGGTTCGTGAACCCAAATCCCGATTCATGTGATTTCAAATGCGATTTCAAGTAATTATCGACCGGGTATTTATAATTAGTAGCTTGAACTTATTTTCGTGGGTCTAAATATGTGGTGTACCTTTTACATTTATGTGTTGATTTCAACTAAATAGATTGTGAAGTCATTCTTTTGAATAGACTTGTGGCTACTAATGGAGTTATCCATAATTGCCTTGAGAGAGGGATGGTGAAACTTTCCGTTGCTTGTTTTGAAACTCATTAGGTTGGTTTTAAAAACAAAAGGATTCTTCAACTTTATACGGGTCTAAACCATTGATAACTTGTGAAAAAATTCCAGTAGTCTAGTTTCAACCTAGAGCTACTGACCTTGAGAGAGGCTTTAGCTTAGCCTGGTGAATTCGACCTGAGTTTGTCGATAAATCACATGATAAGGAATTGGTGAAGCAAACATTAGGCTTCCATCTTGCATTTTTATAAACCTATCTTTAAATTTACCCTGAAAACAGTTGCAACTTTCCTTTAACCTTAGTATAACTTATGTTATTATCACGACCTTCTAAGTTTTTTTTTCTTTACTGGATAATAGATAAAATGTGAATAACATGGATGCCAACGATCCCATGAAATACAACTTAATATTTTCTATGCTACTTCAATAAGTACGCTTACTTGATGTTAGTAGTTGCTTCTAAAGTTGAGCAGAACATGTTAGTTTTACAAATTTTTGAAAAATTCAACTTCGTGGTTTTTAAAATGATTTTCAGTATAAAGAACAGCTAACCGAACAATACCAAGTTTTCCAGTGTTACATGTTGATACATACACATCTTATGCAGAACAGAGTCGATATGCTCGCTTTTGTGTTCAAATCAACATGAATGAGCCGTTAACTCATACAATTGTTATCGATAATCAATCGTACCAGCTTCAATATGAGGATTTAAGAGTTTTTGTATTACTTGTGGACTTATAGGCCATACTAAACATTTCTGCCCCCGATCGAAAATGTGCAGAACATACACAATGGTTCAGAATCACATGGTTTAGTAGCACAATTTCACTAATCAACCCATCCTCATCATTCTTAATATCAAAAACAGTACTCAAACCCATCTTTGACATGCCCACCACCACCGCCACCACTACTTGATGATTCTGCACAAGGCCCACAAGTTGGCATGTCATCAACTTCTGCCATGCATGCTAGACAGATAGATGAGATAATACCAACAATTGGAAAGTCCACTAAATCCCAAGCTGAACAAGATTATGAAAGACTGGATGATTATGAAACTACATCGGTCACTCATAAAAAAAAAAAAACCCAAAACCCAATCTAAGATAAACCCTCAACACAAATAATTCATCAAGGGATTCAAATACTACGCGCGTAAGTCAATCCTCTCCCATCCATGCTATTAAATTAAACAATGACAATCCTACATGGAACGAATCCTCAGACAATATAAGAACATTCTGCCTCCTTTACATTTACCTCCTCTAGTCCCTTCTTCATCTTCACACTTTTTAAAAGCCTCATTTTCTTCCTCTTTTTTGTTTCAACGCACTTAATACACCCCTAAAACAGCCAACTACCACAAACAAATCACCCAAATTAAAAGCTTTAGTTCGCACAAAACATTCTAGGGGACCAAAAGTGTGTTTTCACCTTGAACCTTCAAATTCTACCCTTAACATCAAACCGCCATGGCTCAATCCATGTTATTGGATCTTTCAACTACAAAGTCAGCTAGTATCGAATAGCGGTGACCTTAGGGGACATTTGATTTATCTGAGACGACTTGATGCTAGTCGAACAAGTCTCTTGGATTCATGTAACGGTGTCTAAAGCGACAAGTATGAGGTATCTAACCAAAGCCAACCATCAAGTCACCTCAATCAAGGAGTTTATCATTATGATCCCAGTTACCCTGAGCTTCCACAGAATGCATCCATTCTTTTCAATGAACCACTGGAGAAAATACTCAGCCTCATTACACAACAAATAGTGAACACAGGAACCTTAGAAATACCTCCATATCAAATGTCAATGTCGCTATGGATGGCTCAAGGCCTAATGTTTTCATTCACCTCCCAGAACAGAGAGGAAACATTACTAATGCTAGACAGCCTGCACTCACCAGTTAATTTATACTTTGAAGTTAAGGCTCTTAATATTTACGGGGCAGACATCCAATCTTATTGTTTCCTCAGTCAACAAATGGATGATTCTCTTATCCCTCACTCTGTTCGGCCAACTCGTGTACTAACATGGAACACTCGTGGTTTAAACTCTCCAAGAAAGCGAGATGCCATTGTTGACACTTTAGCACAGTACATCCTGACATGGTTATCCTTTTGGAGAAAAAATTGGATCATGTTTTGGCGGAGCTCTTTTGGAGGCATTCTCAATTTGATGCTTTTTTTTGTGTTGAATCAATGGTTCAAAGTGGAGTGATGCTTTTGTTGTGTAAGAAGGATGCTATGGAGGTTACAATTCTCGGATCCTCCACTTATGTTATACATGAAATGATACAAATTAGCTACTCATCTACTCCTTTGAACTAGTTTATTTATGGCATTTATACCCTACCTCATGTTCCTAATAAAAAGGCTTTAGTGCAACAAGTATGCAGTGAAAATAATAACAATTGCCTTCAAGCTATCCAAAATTTACCTCATAAATTTAGAAAATGGAATAGAGAAGTGTACGACCATATTTACGGGGACAAAACCAATATCCTAGCCGAATTTCATCAAATTAATTCTTAAATGGCTCACCAACCCTACCATTTCCTTGATTATGTAAGAATGTTGTTGCTAATCCAAATTAAAAGTAATCATAGATTGCGAAGAAAGCTTGTGGCACATTAAATCTCGTCCAAAATGGATTTTGGATGGAGATTAAAGTAAACGTCACTACCATGCACTTACCATTACACGTAGATCAAAAAATGGAATTCTTGCTCTTAAGAATTCGGTAGGAGGTTGGATATATGATCACCAACAAATATCCAAAGGCTTTTCTTCTTATCTTGAGATACTATCCCGATCAACTAAACTTTAGTCCTTGCTAAACAATCGCTGCCCAACTTCACGGTGAGGAGGCTTGACGGTTGAACAAACGAACTCTTTAGGACAAAATCTCTCTGACAATGAGATCTTCCAAGCTCTCCACTCCGTTGGTTCATGGAAAACACCGAGTAAAGATGGGTTAGATTCTTTCTTTTACAAAAAGCTTTGGTCAATTGTAGGTCTTTCAGTCAAACAACAAATACACGAGATCTTTCGGAATCATCACATTCCACCTGTCATCAATCGAACACAATTGATTCTTACCTTAAAGACTCCAGTAGCAAACCAGGTGGAATGGTTTCGGCCAATTATCCTGTGTCGGACCTTGTATAAAATTGTCACAAAATCTTAGTAAATAGATTACGACCATATCCAGATACTTTGATTTATCCTTCTCAAGCATGTTTTATTAAAGGATGACGGTCCACTGACCAAATTCTATTACTAAATGAAGTCTTGCACACTTTCAACCAATGTGATCTTGTAGTCCAGTAGATGATGATTAAACTTGATTTAGTATAAGCCTACAATTCAATTGAATGGGATTTTATTCATCGGGTACTCTAGAATTTGAATTTGGCTACATGTTGGATTAACATGGTTGATAGATGTCTTTCCAAAACTAATATTGGGAAATGTTTCCAATGCTTTCATGCCTAGTCAGGGTCTTTGACAAGGTGACCCACTGTCTCCTTATCTTTTCATCCTAAGCTTGGAATTTTGAGTCAAGCTATAAAACAACGAATTCATCTTGGGAATTAGCAACATTTCAAAATAAGAAGCTCGAACTTTTGCTTTTCACATGTCGTGTTTTCTGACGACATTGTTCTGGTTGTAAAAGCAGATCTTCAAAATGCCCTGACCATTGCACATTTGCTGCAGGACTTTATGATAGTGTCAGGTCTAAAAGCCAACCTCCAAAAATCTTCAATTTTATTTTCCCATGCAGTCTCCATTTCAACCAGAGATTCTATCATACAATGGTTACAGTTTCCAATAGTTACCTCTTTTAGAAACTATTTGGGTTTTCTGCCAACGAATGGTACCAGGCCCAAGCACTCACAATTTCAATTCTAGTTAATTCCATGAAGATAAAATTAGGTGGATGGAAAGCTCACCATCTGAGCATGGCAAGTCGGCTAGTTTTGGAAAATTCTGCCCTAGAATCTTTTCCCACCCGTTACATGTAAGCAACCCCTTTGCCAACCGAAACTTTATCCCAATTGGAGTAAATCACACGAAATTTCATTTAGAGTGGTGCTCTGAAAGGAAAAAAACTCATTGGGTTGTTTGGGATCAAATTACATGTCTAAAGGTTAGAGGTGGCCTTGGTTTGTTTAATCTACAAATCCGAAATAAAGCTTGCACTTTCCAACGATGGTACTAGTGGAAACACCAAAAATATAAGTGGACTTTGCTACTTACTGCTAAATATAAAAAGTTGACAAGGAACCCATCACCATACAATCCCTTAAGAGCATCATTTTTAGGAAAACATATGGTAAAAGTACAGGAGTGGCACAAGACTCATGGTTTTAGTATTTTAGGGAATGGCAATAATACCTTGTTTTGGTATGATATGTGGGTTGGTAACACTCCGTTAAGTGCATTGATCATTGATCCTCTATCACAAACATTAGATCAACTAAAAGCGGTCGAGTGTTGGGAGTCAAAAACACATTGGAATGAGAATATTATTGGTTTTCCAGTTTCACGCCTCATTACTTCTTTGACCAATCCCATTTTCTTACGTTTAAATCATATTGATGATAAAGGTGTATCACCCAATTCTAGACTATTTCCTAAGCATACGAACATATATCATCGACTCCATATGGAAACTACTCCCCCCCATGATGAAAACACAAACTGTTTGTAGCAGTCTATATTCCCGCAAAAATAAAGCTTTTCATATGGCATTTATATCATAATAGTGTGCCCATGACAGTTAATCTCCTACAGAGACATATTCACATGGATGCTCATTGTCCAAGGTGTAACACGGAGGTTAATCGATTATGCATGCTTTTGTTGCGTGTACTTGTCTTAATTTAGTCTATTCTTAGCTTAATATATCTAGGCCGGAAAATTTCCCCACTTTAACAGTTTTCATCTCATGGGTTAAAAGTAGCATTGTAATTGCTAGAACTGAAAAGTATCACTCACATCCACCAAACGGACTCCAATTTGCCATATTACTGTGGAAAATTTGGTTGATTAGAAAAAAATTAATTTTCAACTCATGAGCACCTCAGTTGATCTCCTCTTAGCCACTCGAATTTCTACTCATGAATTATGGGTCTTCCACCGTAAATGCAAGTTGTATACTACAAGTATTGTTCAATTAACTTGGATTTCGCTATGCCCTAGATATTGCAATTAACTTGGGTTCCGCTATGCCCTAGATGTTGCAAGTTTAGCACTGATGGATCCTACTATTTAGATACCAACACCGCAACTATTGGAGTGGTGGCTCTTGATGACAAAGGCTTTTCGATCTTTAGCTATGCTCGAAAATGTGGAACATTGACATTTTACTAGCTGAACTATGGGCACTAGCCTATGGTTTACATTTTTGTCTTTAGAAAAAGATTGCTTTGTTTAGACATTTCTCTATTTCTCTACATTCCAAAGGCGTTGCAATGTTACTAACCAATTCAAAAAATGTTCATATCAAATATCTACATGTTCTCTCTCTGTGCATGGAAAGGTTATCCCAACTGCCATACTTCTAGCTTAATTACTAGCCATGGGAAACAAACCAAGAAGCTAATGCTATTGCTAACTACGCTCAACAGATGCAGGATAAGGATATTTTTCAGCTAGATCCTCCTTAATGTTTTTAGAAGTTTTTGTACACGGATGTAAATAGTTTAAATACCTATACTATCAAAACTGTTGTTGAGCCACTTATAAGCCCTCTTGTTTGTAATGCTCCGGGAGGAATGTTCATGCCCTTGGATAACTACTTGTTTTTTGACTTATCCTACTAATAGTTTATTACTCTACCAAAAGGAAAAAAAAAAAAGCATCAGTTGAATTGCATGTTCGGTTTAATTTTTTAAAAGAATAAAAATAGCATTGAAGATTTCATATTGTCGGATATTAGCAATTCATGCATGATTTCGTTCATGATGTGTCAAAGTCGTGCCATCATGAATTCACAACAAAAATATAAATTTAATTTTGACCAAATTATAAATTCCCCAATTTAGTAGTTACATTGGAAGGATAATGCGTATGTTGTGTATTAATTAATCATTGAATAATTTAATTAAATAAATATAAAATATACAAAAAATAATATAGCAAAATCATTATGCACACATAGATGTATGTAAATTTTTGTGCATATTCCTCATACTTGTTTGCAATATTAACAATCAAAATATAGATAGCCCAACAATCTATGATAGTGCTGTTATGTTTCTTATTTTAGTTAGGTCTAATTATTTAATTTTCCATTAATGGTGTTTGTTATGGTAAATTAATTCCTTAATACTGTTGAATGATTTATTCTCTATATTTAATACAAGTGTCCAAAGTTAGAGATAAATGATAATATAGGAATTATTAACTACGTTTTGTGGGTGTGTGTGTGTTTTTTTTCGTACCTTTATTTATAGTCATAAATTTTTTAATTTTACACCTTTTTTTCTCCCAAATCAATACACTTGAAGTTTGAATGGAATACTCCGTTGAATTGTTTCCTTTCAAGCTTGCATCTTCCGCAAAACCTAAATTTAGTATTGTAGCACATGCCCATTGGTGGTAAAATTAGTGTGGGGTGAGAAGTATTGAAGCAAATTTATAGTAAAAAATATCAATTAAATGTGACAATTGACAACTTTAAACGACATTGAAATAACACTTAGGGTTCAAATATTGACTTTAACATTACAATAAATAAATAAAGGGACAAATTTCATGTCACACACATGTTTAACCCTTTATTACTTTATGAAAGATCTTAGAAAAATAAATTGAAAACAAAGGTGGTATAATAAATTACAGGCTAAGTATTTGTACTTTTAATTTTTTGAAATTTAGTGTCACGTATTTAGATTTTGGCAAATTAATGCTTGTATTTTCAAAGTACATACAATTCAGTGTCTTTGTTTAAGTGACAAACGTTCATTTTGATAATACGATAGTGGCAGACATTAGGCCAGAAAATTGCTAAAATCTAAATATGTGATACCAAATTAGCAAATAATTGTTATAAATTGAAAGTACGGTAATTGGCCTGCCATTATCTTTGCATAAAAAAAAAAAACTCTGTTGAATACTATTTAATAGAGACACTAAATTACTCATATTTTGAAACATGGGCATTAATTTTCCAAAATTTAAATATAAGGCACTAAATTACAAAAAATTAAAAGTACAAGTACTTGGCTTGCCATTATCTAAATAAATTGGCCAAAGCCCCACTTCTTATAAGTAATCCCCTAAACTCCAAACATATTTTATGGCTAATACTCAAAAGCTTTCGAGCAACCTCCTCTCAACTCTTGCATTGCTAACCCTGTACCTTGTGACACTTGTGGCTTGTTTGTCATTTTTCTCTCTCTTGAGTTATTGATAAAGAAAGTCAACAATCCCTAAATAAAATGAACACACTAAACAACTCAAGCTTTTTACATAGCCTCCTTCTGCATAGCTAAGTTCTTGTAACTTAAATGACCTAACTTCTATATCTTTTAGTTCACTAGTACAAAGCCAACGAACGATAAAACTGAAAACGCATGAGAAAAAACTAAGGGGGGATGAATTGAGTATTTGCAATAAAATGCACAAACAATTAATTTTTATGCAATTATATCAAATTAAACTTCAAAAACAGCGAATATAATAATAACAAATTATAAAGAGAAATGTAAAAGAGATTGGGATAGAAAATTTGAGTCCAGATTTAACATGGAGTTCAACCCTGCTCCCTACTCTCCACGAACTACAAATGTCTCCAACCGAGGACTTCACAACCATTGTATTGATTCACAACACACAAGCTCAAGTTAATTACAACAAACAAGAAATGAAATATTTTATTCAGTCACAAGATGTTCAAGAAAAAAGCACTTAAATGTTTTTTCTCTCTCTTTGTATATTTTGCAAATTATGAACAAGAATACAAAGGTAATTAGAGATTTCTCTTATTTATATGTTTGCAAATAAAAACTCTTAAAAAAATTTACCATTTCACAGTTCTTTTCTTATTCACCACTATCCTCTCTTGGATATCCAAAGGAATATGTATTTATAATCTTCAAAAGTTTAAATGTCCATTAGAGACAACATCATCTTTAAGTTGCCAAGCATTAAATACACAAAACTACTTTCTTATGCCACATCAACTCCATATTTAAGCTGTCGCGCCTCAAATTCTTCGTACCTTAATCTTGACCCTTGACAAAGTATGTGATTTTTCAAGCCTTGGATTCAAATTGTCGTGCCCTAATGTTTATTGCGTCTTGAACTTGTTGCGCCTTAGATTTAACCATCGACTTAGACTGTGCTTCTTTGATCTTGTTGAGCCCTAGACTTTGAGCTTGTCACGCCTTAGCTAATTGACACATCAAGCCCTAGCTAATTGACACATCAAGCCCTTGATGTGACCTAATACCAAAACTGTGCAATTTGATCTCTTCGAGCCTAGGACTTAAGCTTGTTGCACCATAGTGAATAAACTTGTCGAGTCTTTCACATGACCCGTGACCAAAGTTGTGCTGAATAATTTTTTCTATTAAATCCTGCTAGAGAACAATATATATAGAACACATATTTTCTAGCATATTATTGATCGCGTTGCTTAACTGATTAAGTGTAGTTTAATTGATTTGTTAATTGTGCAACTGATTGTCTCATTAGAATCCATATTGAACATAACAATTTAACAATCTCCCCCCTTTTTTATGAGAATAATAATGTACAATTAACTCATTTTCAATTTAGCATGCTCCCTCTCAAATAAGCATCCGGATTTTAAAAAAAGATTTTTTAAATTTGATTTCAAGGACTTGATGCTTAATGGTAAGGAAATATAAGCTACACTTAATTCATCATTTTCCTCCCTCTTTTGGGCAAAAACAAACATCGCATACAAACACAAGAGTTCTTTTTCCCCTTTGAACTCATAAAAAACATACTAAAACACTCTTCGTGCATGTTAATTTTGCATACAACTTATCTCTCCCCTATGTACTCATCAAACAACATCTCTCTCGCACATTTAATATTTTAACATGTATCTCCCTATTTAATTGTCCATACTTCACGCATGTTAATTTGTGCATACAACATATCTCCCTTTTTGTGCCTATCAAAAATAAGGTGACAAATTCATAAGCAACATATCATAAGGAGAGATGTACAAGCAACATACAAGTTCAAAAATTTACACCAGTTTCTGTAAAAATATGCAAAATATTTTTAAACATTTCACAGATTTTTGTAGACATAACATATTACAAACATCACAGAAACATATATGAACATCTAATAGCTTCTTTAGTCCTTAGATCACGTTTTAGATCATCTTGTTTCTATGATATTTAGCACTCATCTTGTTTTATCATGCCCAATTCTCTATGTAAAGTGCAAAAGCTATCTTCACTCAAGAGGTTTGTAAAAATATCAGCAATTTTATTGTTATATTAACAAATTTCAACTTGATATCTCTATTTAGAGCATGATCTCTAATGAAATGATATCTAATTTTGATATGCTTGGTCCTTGATTGTTGAATTAGATTTTTAGTGAAATTTATTGCACTAGTGTTATCGCATCGAATTGGAATATTTGCATATTTCAAACCATAATTTAGCAAAGTTTGTTTCATCCATAAAATGTGTAGACAACAGCTATATACTTAGCTTCAACAATTGACAATGCAACAAAAATTTTGCTTCTTTGAGTGCCAAGATATAAAAGAGTTTCCAAGAAAGTGGCATGTGCCGCTTGTGCTTTTTAATCAATTTTGCACCCAACAAAGTCAGCATTAAAGTAATTTTGGATACCACATGCCAATTCTAATAGTGTCTATAAGATACTTAAGTATGCATTTTACTACATTCAAGTGTGATTCTTTTGGGCTAGATTGAAATCGTGCACACATACACTTCGAAAACATAATACTGGGTCTAGAAGCTGTTAGATATAATAAACTACCTATCATACTTCTATAAATTTTTTCACAAACATTTTTCCCATTTTTATCTTTGTCAAGTTTTACATCTATGCTCATAAGTATAGGTCTTATCTTACAATTATCCATTTTGAGTCTTTTCAAAAGTTCTTTGGTATATTTGTATTGATTTATGAAGGTTCCATTTTATATTGCTTTATTTGAAGACCCAATAAATAATTGAGTTCTTCTATCATGCTCATTTCAAATTCGTTCTTCATGCACTCAACAAATTCTTTTTATAATATTCATGTTAATAGCTCTAAATATAATATCATCCACGTAGATTTGCATAATCAATATATCTGACTTGTGATTTTTGAAAAAAGAATTATGTCAAGTTTTCCTCTAGAAAATCATTTGTTTAAAAGAAAGCTACCAAGTCTTTCATATCAAGCTTTAGGAGCTTGTTTGAGACCATAAAAAACTATGTTTAATTTGTAAACATGAAAAGGGAATTCATTATTTTTAAAACTCAGTAGTTGATCTACATACACTTCTTCTTTTATAAAACTATTTAAGAAAGCACTTTTGACATTCATTTGAAAAAGAGTAAAATTTATTAATGTAGCAAATGCCCAAAGTATTCTAATAGCTTATAGTCTAGCAACCGGGCAAATGTCTCATCAAAATCTATGCCTTCTTCTTGATTGTATCACTTAGCAACTAATCTAGCTTTATTTCTAATTATTATTCTAGCTTCATCTAGTTTATCCATATAAACCTGGTCTATTATTAATTATCGAAAATAATTTCCAAACTTTATTTCTTGTAATCAATTTAACTCTCCTTGCAATTGCTTGTATCAAAAACTCATCTTTTAAAGTTTTTTCTGCATTTTTAGGCTCAGTTTGGGATAGAAAGACAAGACTACTCATATTTCTTAGGGAAAATCTTGTTTGTATCCTATTATAAGGTCCACTTATTATTCGATCTTTCGGATGTGATCCCGTGTATTTTCATTTTTTAGAAAGATCATTATTGATAGATTCACGCACAACATCCTTTTTATGTTCATTTTCTTCTTTATTATTATTTTTCAAGAGAAAACTTATCTAAATAAGCACAAACGACATCTATATCATCACTTGAATATAAATAAGGCAGAGAATCATCAAAATCAACATGAATAAACTATTCCACAACTAAGGTTCTCTCATTAAACACTTTATATGCTTTACTAGTTAAAGAATAGCCTAGAAAAATACCATCATCATTTTTTAGCATCAAACTTAGCTGATTGTTCTTTTCCATTGTTTAAGATGTAGCATTTAGTGCCAATTGATGGAAATATCAAATGTTAGGTTATTTTCCTTTCCAAAGCTTATAGGAGGTTTTCTTAAGACTTGATCTTATGTAAACTTTACTTGATATATAATATGCAGTGTTAACAGTTTAAGCCCAAAAATATTTTAGTAAATTGTTTTTATACAACATAGTTTTAGCTATTTCAATTAAAGTTATGTTTTTTCTCCCAACTATACCATTTTGTTGTGGAGTTCTAGGTGTTAAAAAAGTATGTTCAATGCCATCTTTACTGAAAAATTATCCATTTCATAGTTTTCAAATTCTCCCCCATGATCACTTCAAGTATATAAAATATTAAAACATTTTTTGTTTTGGACTTTTTTGCAATATCTAAAAAAGACATTATTTATTGTCTTTAGATGTAAGGAAGAAAGTCATGCATATCTAATGAAGTCATCAACAATAACTAAGGTGTATTTTTTGCCTCCCAATTTTAAAATTTAAGTATGACCAAATAAGTCAATATGCAATAGCTCTAATGGCTTAGAAGTGGAATAACATTCTTAGACTTACAAGAAGTCTCAATTTGCTTTCCTATTTGACATGCTTGGCAGATCTCATCTTTTTGAATTTTTTTTTTTTTGGTAAATCTTTAACAAAATTCTTTTTAATAGGTTTTAAAATTACATACATGTTAACATGCCCTAATTTTCTATGCCATAGCAAACTATTGTCATTTTGAGAGTATAAACAAGTTTCATTTGATAGTTTGAAATTATTTAAATTAATTTTATAAATATTTTTGCCTATACCTTCAAAATAAGCTTAATTATTTTTAATTCTCTCAATAGAACATTTATTGATAAGAAATGTTACTCTAACACCATTATCGCATAATTGACTTATACTAAGCAGATTATGTTTTAAGTCATCAACCAGCAACACATTCTTTGTAATTAAATCTTTGTTTACAAGAATGTTACATTCACCAGGAAATATTGACTTGCAATTGTCTCTAAATGTAACATTCCCTTAATCTTTCAAGTCTAAAGATGTGAACTTGAATGCGTCTCAAATCATGTGTCTAGAGTAGCTGTTGTCCAAGTACCATTTGTTGTTCCCGCTTGAAGATCCCTACAAAATAGAGGATTATTTCTTTGATATTCAATTGGGGTTGGATCCTTTTTTGTTAGTTTTAACAAGGATTTTTCTTTTATGAACCCAACTCAACTTGCTTTTATGATTCAAATGCATGGTTCTTTTTATTGTATAATTGTGTGCAATATGACCAAATTTGCCATAGTAATTGCATATCCTATGAGTGGCTTTTACAAAACGAGTTTTGTGAGTCTTGCAACTACTTTATCTATTATAGCCAATTCCATATTTATTTGAATCACGTCTTAATTTTCAAGAAGTGTGTTCAAATTCGTTTTTCCATTGGTGAACTTAGCTATAGTTGCTTTAAATCATCTAAGCTAGCTTTCAAAAGAATACTTTCATTTCTTAATTCTTCTAGCTCCTTCAAGATTTCATCACTACTACTACTAGCACATACCACATTATTATTATTTATAGTTTTAATTTCAAGATTAAGCAAGTCATTTTCAATTGTAAATTTTTCATTGATCTTGCTTAACTCATCATTTTTGTTCTTTAGCTTCCTACACTCATTATTCATCTTTTCATTTTCTATTTTATTCTCTTGATGCTCAATTCTAAATTTATCAAATTATTCTCCTACTTCCATATGTTCTTTTTTCCCTACTTTTACCAACTTACTGCATACTTTATCATACAATAGTACACGTCTCATCACAAAAAGAAGAAGATAGAGAACTTACCTCATCATCCAGTGTCATAAAGCACATATTTTCATCTGAGTCATTTGAGTCATAATCACTCTAAGTGGCTATGAAAGCTTTATTTCTGAATCTTTTGGATGCTTTCTTGAGTAGTGAACGGTATTGTTTGACGTGTCCTAGTTTGTAACATTTGAAGCAGGTTATCACATCCTTTTTTTTTTTTTGGTATCTTGATGAGCTACTATCATTGTCCACTTTTCTTATCTTGTTGCTGGACCTCATGAGCATCTTAAACTTTTTGGCCATCAAGACAAGTTCCTCCTCCTCATCATCATCATCATCATCTTCTTCACTTGAATCATGACTCGTAGCTTTCAAAGTAATGACCTTCTTATTTGATTCTTCTCTTTGCTTTTCAATGAGCTCATGTGCTTTGAGTGCTCCAAAAAGAACCTCTTTGCTCATAGCACTTAAATCTCATGCTTCTTCAATAGCTGTTCTTTTTGCTTCTCAGTCCTTAGGTAGTAAACTGAGTAATTTTGAATTTATTTCCAAGTTAGTAAAATTCTTCCCAAGTATATTCAAATGATTTATAATGTTGATGAATCTATTATCCATCTCATCTATAGATTCGTCAGGAAGCATTTTGAAAATTTCAAATTGCTCACACAAAGACTTGTTTTTGTATTTTTTACTCTTGAAGTTCCTTTATAAGTCTTTTCTAATTCATCCCATATATCTTTAGTGATTTGCATGTACAGATTCTATTAAAATTACTTTCATTTAATCTACAATGCAATATGTTCATAGCTATATCATTTAGGTCTAATCCTTTTCTATCTTCTTCATTATAGTCTTTTTCTTCTTTTCCTTCAATAATCAACGGCTTATTTTCTATTACATTCTATAATGATCTATTTTGAGCTCTTGGAAAGATTTTCATTATACACTTCCAATATAGATAGTTACCCTCACTTAGAGGTGGTGGTCTATTGATAGCTTGCCTTTCTAAAAACCCTAGTGCATTTGATGCCATTATCTTCACTTTATACGTGATTAAGCACAAACAAATAGAGATGAGGCTTTGCTACCAAATGAAAATGCACAAGAAAATATTCAAGATGGAGGGGGGATGAATTGAGAATTTGCTCTAAAATGCACAAATAATTAATTTTTATGCTATTAGATCAAATTAAACTTTAAAAGCAGCGGATATAGTAATAACATACTATAAAGAGAAATGTAAAAAAGATGGAGATAGAAAATTTGAGCTCAGATTTAACGTGAAGTTTGGCCCGTTCCCTACTCTTCACAAACCATAAATGCCTCAAACTAAGGACTTTACAACCACTTTGTTGATTCACAACACATAAGCTAAAGTTGAGCAATACACTGCTTTACAATACATAGGAAATAAAATATTTCCTTCACTCATAAGATGCTCAAGAATAGAGCACTTAAATGTTTTTCTCTCTCTTTGCAAAATTTGCAAATTAATGAACAAAAGTACAAAGATAATGAAAGATTTCTCTAATTTATATGTTTGCAAATAAAAGCTCTTAAAAAAATTTGCCACTTCACAGTTCTTTGCTTTTTTCACCACTGTCCTCTATTGGATCTCCAAAGGAATATGTATTTATAATCTTCAAAATTTCAAATATATGTTATAGAAAACATCTTTAAATCGCCAAGTATTAAATAAGTGTAGCTACTCTTTTATACCATATCGTCTCAATATTTAAACTGTCGCACCTTTAGATTAGTCACACCTCAAATTCATCGCGCCTTAATCTTGACCCTTGACCAAGTTTGTGATTCGAGCCTCAAATTCAAACTGTTGTACCCTAATGCTTGTCGTGTCTTGGATTTGGCCCTCGAGCCTTAGACTTTGAGCTTGTTGCACCCTGACTAATTGACACATTGAGCCATAGATGTGACATGCGACCAAAGCTATGCATCTTGATCTATTTGAGCTTGTTACACCCTAGTGTATGAACTTATCAAGACCTCGACATGACCTGCAACCAAAGCTATGCTCAATAATTTTTCCTGTTAAATCTAGCACAATCTATAGAAAATAATATATATAAAACACATATATTTTCTATCATATTGTTCATCACATTGTTTGAGTGATTAAGTGTAGTTTAATACAATTGAATTGTTAATTGTGTAACCAATTGTCTCGTTAAAATTCATATTGAACATACAGGTTTAACAAAAACAACACAAGTCTCCTGTTAATTATCTAGAAAATCAAAGTTGTTATTGAATACATTACTCCCATGAAATCAATCATATACGGAGTGGCCATACACGTCCAACACTAATAAAGGCATCTACATCGAAAAAACAAGATTTACATATTACATGAGCTAAAAACCCACAATGATAGTTACAACATTAGTACATGTCAAGTAAACAAATGCACAAGCATTTATGTTGTCAAATGCAATAAGCAATTCATTTTACCTTTTTCAAGTGAAATAAACAACACCATCTTAACATTACAAGAATTTGACTAACTCAAGCCCTCCAACGAGTAATATAATGATATCTATAAACATTCAAGACAATAGCCTTAGGAATACTTCATCCAGGATCATTATTAGTATTAGCCGCTATTTAAATTAGACCTCGATATCCTCCAAAATGGTATGTTGTTCCAACATTTTATTCTTTTACAACTTCTCTCTAAACAAATAACCTTATATTACAACAATCAACTGATCTATAGTCCACCTAATCTCACGTGGTACTTTAGCACCTAAACTATTATCGTATATCCATAACTCACTGCCCCTACAAGATGATATAGCTGCCAATCAGTAACCTCTATTTTTCGCTGCCAATACTCTCAATCAACTAGCACATCCATCAAACATTGTATCTGTAATCATGTACCTAGTCTTACTACTCATCTACTCATTTAAACCACTTATAATACCAATGCATCTTCCAATATTCATATATTAATAAACTCTTACATACTTGTGACTAAAAGCTATTTCATCCCTTTTTATGAATGATTATTGCTATATGTAAAAAAGAGAAAATTGCAAATCACTCTCTTGAACTTCTATTAGGATGCGAATTCACCTTCTAAACTTTCAAAGTCCACTTTTAGATCCCTTAACTTTCAACATTTGGCACAATTAAAGACAATTACCATTTTCCATAAGTTTTGGGGGTAAATCTGTACAAAGGTGACATTTTAGAGGGTGAATTCGCACATAGATAAAAGTTTAGAGGGTGAATCCGCATATAGGTGAAAGTTTGATTGGGTAATTTGCAACTCTCCTTGTTTTGTTTTAACAAAAAAACTTAAGTGTTATTAATTATACCAATTTTTAAAATTTTAAGAGGTAAAAAAATGCACTTTTAAAGTTGCATAGAAGTAAAAGTTTAAAATGATGATTTGCAATTTCTCCCTTCTTCTGTATACATGCTTTTTCTTCTTTGATTCCTTTTTGTTTTTACCCCTTAACCTAACTAATTTTAATAACTTAACCAGTTGTTGTTGTTTTTGCTATTGCTGTTGCTAATGTTAAAGTAAAATAAGATAATTTATTTAATTTTCTTTTGTTACGTTAAATAGGAGATATGTCGTTTTGATAATTGATTTTTAAGTTGATCGACCATAATAAGTTTGTTGATTGTCTTTGTAATAAAAAATTGAACTTCTCTTTATTAGTTTACATAACACGTGAGATTTGTTAATGATACATATTTTATCCTAAATATCACACTTCTCAAAAAAAAAAAAAATCCTTACCATACCAAAATTTAGTTCAACTGCTATTTTCAAGAATTCTTTTTCCACTTTATGTATTTTATACCATCACTTAACTCTAATAGCAACCACCTTCACATCCTATGATACCTCCAAGAATAATTCCTCAAATTTTCATAACTTATAACTTTTTACTACAACTTTGTTTCACTTTAAACTCAACAAGTTGAACAAATTTCCAACTTTTAAGAAGAATAGGAATATATCAATTGATTTTTCGTCAAGTGTTATTTCTAAAATCTTTTACATGCCAATAGTTACAACCTTCATGGCATGTGTTAGTACACTTGTTTGAAATGAAATTAATTAGAATTGAAGAAATAGAACGAAATGCAACAGGAATGAAAAATCCATTCTATGTTTGGGTATATTCTAGAAATGAAATGGAATAAAATGTCAATTTACAAAAAATGCCCTTAATAATAAATGTGGATATCAAATATGCGATTAGATAAACAAAATGTAATTGAAATAGTTAACATCAATAAGGTTAGAAAGGAATCGAGATGCCATCCTCTCAAAGTGGAATTGAATTCCTCCTTAAAGTTGGAACCGTTGATTATTGGAATTGTGATTCCGACTTTTAAAAATGGTTTTAAACATAAGAATGGAATTGAACATGGGATTGCTATTGAATCCCAAGTCCATTCTTGTGTACGAAATATGAATTAAAGAGTAAAACCCTCTTTCAAATACCTAAAACAAACCATGCACTAAGATAGATAAATCAGTAATCTTAAAAACTTTCATGACAGAATAGGATAGAAAGAAACAATTTCCTTTTCTTGTTGAGTGTAGAGAATTGAAAGAAGTAGAAAGCATGGAAGTGTCAATATCTTTCCACTAGTCAAGCAACGAATTGGAATGATTATCTTTTCAACTTTGACACCTTGCTAATTCTAAGTTTGTTTTCTACGTTATTAGCTACAGTAGGTATTTTTGAAATATACATAATACATATATGACTACTTAGTGTAATATTGTTTTTTGGAAACTCTTTTGGTACCTAAACTTTGAAGAAATGGATAATCAAGTACCTGAACTTATAAATAGTTAAATTTCATATCTAATTAAAATTTCCACGACTTTAAACACTATCCCACTCATCGTTGCATGGTACGCGTGCAATTATGTCAAAAAACAATAAAAAAAATGATCGTCAAATTGGGCATGAAAAGTTTAATTAGTAACGAAATTAGTTTTTTAAAAGTTTAAGCACCTAAAATGGCACGAAAAGTTTAGTTATATATGAAATTGGACTTTTTTTTTAAGTTTAGTTACTTATTAGTCTCTTTATCACGATTAAAGTACTAAATGGGGTCTTTTCCTTTTTTTTTTTTTTTTACTTCCCTTTCTTTTTTTTATTCTATTCTTCCTTTTTTTTCATTTTATTTTAATTAAAATAAAAAGCAAATGCACCCTATACTTTGTCCTCTTATTTTTAAAATTTTGTGTTTAGACCTTTTAATCTTTCAAATATATACATTTAGACCTTGAGGTAAGAATGCACATTTAGGTAAAGCAAGTTGTGTACTGCTTTTGTTTTTTATCTAAGTTTGTAACTTAGTTTGATTTTGTTATATTATACTTTTAATGGGATATTCTCATATCGGTAAAATTATTATGATAAATTAAGTGTTGTTATACTACAATTTTGTGATGATACGCCACAATGATTTGTTTCGAGTTATATTATGTGGTTCATAATATATGATTTCATAATATATATATATATATATATATATATACCTTATTTAAGAAATATGTGATTCTATTTTTAGGCAAGACTATGTCAATGGATGCATCAGTTATAAATGCATGGAAAAAATGATAACTTGTTAGGTTACTTAACTAACAAAAATTTATATTTCAAAAATGTAATTGAAATTTTCATAAGGTACCTAGTAGTTGTGAGATCATCTCTACATATTAAAATATAGGTTTTGATCTCAAAATTTGAGAATCGATATGTACAAGGTAAGACATGGATGGATGGAGCTTCACATTCTATCTATCTATATCTGCTCATCCATAATTTATAATGTTCAAAGATTGATTATTTAATTTGATGTTGTATCCACATGGGGTAGTCTATTATTAGGACTATGTAGTTAGTCACTTGATTATTAAACATATTAATTCATATAATATATGAATAATGCAATCATAGTTGTTATAAATCCAAGTTATTAAATAACTGAAACAAGCAATCTATTCAAAACATTACAGAGCCATAAAACAATTAATGGTCTAGTCATTGAATTTTCATTAATGGGTTACAATGGAGATGTTAAAGACATTTTGGGACTAAAGGAAATTGCATTTGTGTTAGACATTTGAAAAGGTACATAATTATTTTTAAAAATTATACATGAGATTATATATATTAAAAAACTATTAAGCAATTTTTTTTTTAAAATTTATAACTCTTGCTCAAAAGAGTTGTTCCATGTTTCAAATGATAATATTTTGTGTAGTACGATTTAAGAGGAGCAAGTATTAGTGTTAGTCAAGATAGATCCTATTGGAGTTTTATTGCTTTATGAGTTTTTTTTTTCTTTTTACTATGAAAGTTGTAGATTCGCTATGGAAAAAAAAAAAACAAAAGAGAAAAAAGTCCCATATACCTTTATTTACTATAAAAACCACAAGCACTCTTTCTTACTCTCATTTCACTTTTCCTTTTCCTCTCCTTTCTTCTCTTCCATTTCCTCTCCTTTGTAAGTATCACGGCACTTGCCCTCTCTCTCCCTCTATTTTCTCCTCTTCAAATACTCTCTGTTCCTCTTTATCTCTTCTTCTCTTCCATTTTTCCTTCTACCTCTCTTCCCTATATGTAATATATCATCCATCTCTTTCTTTTGCACATATTTCCTTTAACTTTTCTTCTTCATATCTCTCCATTTTTCCTCTTCTTTTTCTTTTGTCTTCCTCTTTTTCTTCACCTTCATCATATGTTTATCAAAAGCTCCATATCATTTTCTTTCCTCTCATTTTTCCTTTTGGTTGACCAAATGAGAGCTAGGGAAGCTAAGAATTGAATCAAGATTTTCGAGTCTTCAACCAAGTAACACATTTCTCTAGTGAATATAGATAGAAATATGTCTACAAATTGAATACACCAAAATAAATTCTTTCTATCTTAAGTTTCTTTACATAAACCCTATGTTCATAGTACTATATTTACGCATGACATAGAATCATCAAATAAAATAATGAAAATTGAATAGACAAAATTTTTACCTTCTTCTTCCATTTTGGTCGAAACACACATAAGGGGAAACTTTCAAAAAATACACATAGCATTTGTTAAGCATATAGTACAAATCATCTAGAAGAATGTTTCTTTATGGTTACTTGATACCATTATATCTTTACATTCATGAAAACAAAGTTTGGAATAGAAACATCATTGCACTCCTTCTTATCTATGTTAAACATCCCTTGACAATAATAGAGCAATGTTTATCTTATATTTCTTTTTGATTGGTTAACTGATAGAACAAGTCAATAGCAATATATATATCACATGTGAAGACTTATGAAGAAAAACATTAGATGATATTTTGTGCAATACATACAGTAAACCATTTATGGATAAATATAAATCAACATAAATTACCAACAATTAGCTGATATTATATATAATAGGGCTTTAGTAGGGTTATTAACAAAAGGGATTGAAAAGAAACTCAAAAAAATAAAAATTTAAAACCCTAAAATTTGACAAACCTAGATTAATATGCTTAGTTTGGTTCGGGCCTCAAATGAACTCCTTTGATGAAATTTGCAAAAATTGAAATTAAAATGAGTAAGATGCTACAAAATTTAGGATTAAACTTGGTAATTTCTAGCATAGAAGTATGTTTATGCTTATCATAAGCTATTACCTTTTACTAATGTGACTTTGACTTAAATACCTCCCTCCCAGGAGACTATTGGATTGTAAAGTGAGTACTCATTTTATGATTACCGTATTTGCTTGTGCATGTAAATTAGTTGCACTTTGCTAAATTTTACATAAACTGTTTGGTTTGGGATTGGCAGTGTATATGTGCTTGATATCGCTTGGTGGCTATTAAAATACTTTAATTATATATAATAACCTCTTGCTTGCTCCATTTAGTATAATCTTGCGAGTGTTTCATGTAATTTTGTTTACTCACCTTAAATGAACTCAACAATTATTAAACTTTAATTAAATTAAAAAAAAAACGCATTGAATGACTTGCACTTAGCCGAAGGTCATCACCTTTATGTAATGGATCGAGTGGGCTATGATCGAGAGTATAGTGATACTATGATTCTACTCTTTGTACTAAGAACTACTTCGTTCGGGAAGTGCAACCTAAGGAGCAAAGATTGTACCAGTGTCATTGTTGAAGGTGTGACATGTATTCATTTGTCTATAAGTGGTTAGTGTTTAGAAAAAGTGAGAGTACAGGAAGAGCCCTTACCTAACTCAAATAAGTGGTTTGCGAAAAGTGATTTGAAAATCTATTTGAAATAATATAAAATTTGTTCATGTCACGTCGAACTAGATCTCCATGGCACTTGAAGCTTTTGAATTTTTTATAAAACTTTCTTATGTTGCATCGAGCTGGATATCCATTGCACTTGAGCCTTTTTCGTGTTGTTTCCTTGATACTATTGATTGCAATGGTTGGTATGTGATGGATACTATTAGTTGAGATAGTTGCTGTGTTTGTGATCCCCTCATGAAGAGTGTGGATGTTGACAACAATTGATTGACTTCCTAACCTTTGGGTCAAGCTCGAATTTTGCTCCTATTCTCCTAAAGGTTAAGATTAGTATCAAACTCGGTTCGTTTGATATAGAACATTCAATAAGAAACTAGTAAGATTTTGTTAAAGTCCAGCCTTTTGAAAATTGTTTGATTTAGATCGGCTAAAGCTAGAAAATTAAAGGTGAACAAAAAATCAAAGGGTAGTTCACTTTATAGTTTGGCCATTGATCTGCGTAAAAACCAGAAATTATAAGCCAGTGGATTACTATTTTAAAATCTAAACGGTTATCTAGACTTTAGATAGGCATTAAAAATTTTAATTATAGAGGTTAAGGATTTGAGGAAGAATCTTAATTTTGGATTTTTCAAAAAAATTTAAATTTTTTATTCTTTTTTCAAAAAAAGAGTTTACACACACACACACAAAGGCACGCACAGCGCGCCCGCACACACACACTTTTGTTTTGAAAAAAGAAAAAACCTTAGTGTTTTTTTATTGTTGTGACTGCTCGTTAGGTGTCTACATATCCGCTAGCTGAAATTGGACCATCATAATTCATTTTGACTTTTATAAAATTTTAGTGTACTTGCCTTTTTTGATTGTGAAGAAGTGCCAAGTAAAAGTGATTATTCGTTTTGTGTTTGCTTTCTTGAAAAGTATCCTAAAGAGATCTAATTTTTATATAATGTTTTGAAAACTCTAAAAGGATCCTAAATTTTTGGAAAACCCCATTATTTTGTTTTTGACATTTTTGAAAATAAGCTAATGATATCATAACATTTTTATATTATATATATATATATCCATATATGGGAAAAATATAAAAAAGAAGGAAAAACCTTTTGTTGATTTTTATGAAATTTCTCATTTTCAAGTTTTTGATAAAGATAAAGAAAAAACCAGAGGACATAAAATATTCTATATGCCAGCGATCACGTCAGATAAATTCCTATTGATAATTTTTTATCCTCGCATCGCAAATCATTGTCAAAATAACATATATCAAATATGGCATGCATAGTTAAAAGGTGATCCGAGAAGCTGATAATCCTAAAACTATACCCATATATTTTTTGTTAATTTTTATAATTTATCCCTAAAACCTTTATTGTTAATTATATCGAATTTTATATTCTACAGTTTTGTTTATTTAACTTAATTTTATCTAATCAACCTATTATTTGTAATATCATTAGTAACAGAAACATGACATGCAGATCACACACACACACACATTTTTGTGATCATGAACCTATATAGTTTTTATAATACGTGCACCATGTATTATTAACCATATATGTCCGTGATCATTTTATAATATGTATATTGTATAGTCCACATAAAATCACACACCGTAAGATATATTATTATAATTTAATATATATTTCTTTTTCATTTTTCTTTTTGTTTTCCAATATATTATAGGCTTTTCATCTTACAAGTACCCGTGTTTACTGTTTACAACATAGCAAAAATATCACTAAACTAAAAGAAACCTATTAACTAAACTAAACAAATAAGAGAAACATTAGCATTGGCAGATAAGTAAATAAATAAATTAATTAAAAAAAAAGGAATCAAACAAGTGGCCAAGTACACAATTTAATCTGAACCGAACCTTCTACGCATTGTTGATCGACTTTTGGGTTTGGGTAAACTCGAATGGAGGTCTTCGGTCCTGCAAAACAAACAATAACTAAATGGACTCTCTCTTTTCTCGTTTGATGAAGCTCGATCCTCGGTGAGTGATGGTATGGCTTGAATTCCTAAAAAAAAAAAAGAAGGAATGATTACGTACTCTACCTCTCTTGCAAGCGAGTTTGGAGTTGGGGATGAGTTTAGTAATGCGTGGCTGTGGTGGTTTTGGTTGGTTGCTTGGTGTTGGGGTGGCTACAGCTACTTTGGTTTCCGTAGGTGATTGAGATGGTTGGGACTAGCCTGGTGTTTCTTGGCTTGGTCGTTGGGGATGTCAGATGATGGTGGTTAGTGTAGCTTGAAAGTCGCGGTGGGGGGTTTGTTGCGTTGGTAGGTGGCAGATGTGTTCTACTGTCGGGAGGTGTTGATGGTGGGTTGCCCGCGGCAGTTTCTGCGAGAAAGGAGGTGTGCGACGCTGTTTTGGAAGGGGTGTTGGTGCCTAGGCATGGCTGAGGCTAGTGATATTAGGTTATTGATGAAGATGGATGGGTTTAGACTCTGTGATTCAAGTGGTAGTGGTTGTTGAAGGTGAGTGGTAGAGAGAGAGCGCTAGAGTGAGAGTCTGAGAGAGAGGGACCCTAGGGTTTTTGCGAGAGAGAGGTAATATAATCAGGGAGAGGCTTCGAAGGGTTGTCCTGAACTGCCCAAAATAAGTTAGCCATCGTTGGATTTGAAAAGTAGGGGGCTACGAAATTCAAATCTCGTCTCTTTAATTGCCAAAGGGTACTCAAAGGTCGATTCTAGAAGATTAGATCTTCTAGAGTTCAGATGTATAAGATCTTGAATAAAAAGTGCTTGAAAGAAGCTCGTTCGAACTCTCAAATCTCAAAAATGGCGGTCTCGTTCTACAAGGAAGACGAAACATGCAGGATACACGCACACGTCTCCCTAGGGGTGTTGTTTGGGTCCTGGCTGTTGTGCATGAGCCTAAAAAAAAATCCTCCATCCCAAGGTTTTTTAGGCGAAAATGGGACGGTTTTGAAAAATTTATCCCGAAATGGGACATTCTGGAAAATTATTCCAGATATGGGTTGGTGAAGGCGCTGTTTAGGACAGCGCCTTCGAGTTTACAAAGAAGGCGCCGTTACAAACGGTGCCTTTAGTGTTGTAGGGGAAAGCGCCGTTCCTAACGGTGCCTTCAGTGGAAACAATGAAGGCGCTTTTAGGAACAGCGCCTTCAACTCATCCACACCCCGCGCCCCCTTGCCCTGCCAAAAAAGCCCGATATACAACCAATGTCAGCTATAACCAGTAAAACAGATAAAAAAGTGTGAATCGAAGATTTTCAACCTGCAAAAATTACACCAATACTATCTCCCTGACTCCACAGAAATAATTCGAACACCCAAAACACAGAAATTGTAACACCAACAACAACACATCCAACAGCTCAATCCTGCAAACTTAGTTCAACACCCCAAACGTGCAGAAGCAACATTCATTGAGAAGAACTAAGATAAAGAAAATATAATTACATGCCATAAATACATATGAGTTTAATAGTTTAAATGAAAAGCAAATACAAAGTAGGAAAATATAACGCTATCTCCTCCTAGGGGGCCTCCGTACGCTCCTAGAGATCCTAGACAATATGGATCGTGCACGCGCTGTGCAGGTGCTGGCTCAGGAGGATCAGCCTCCTCAGTAGGTGATGCACTGAAATCTGGTGGAGGGACAGGGGAGGCATGGATGGATCTCCTATGCTGTGATAACTGTGTAACTCCCTCACCCATATCGGCATCATCAGGTGGAGGTACTGGACGCCTCTTCTGCGGCGGTGGTGGAGGCTGATGAGATGAAGAGCCAACCTCGCTGTATGGAGTATGGTAGGAAGGCAATGATGAGGTGCTATGGCGTCCCCTGACAACTGTAGATGTGGATCGAGCTAGTGATGGAGCATGACGAACAGTCTGGTACTGCTGCTGATCATGCTCACTGTCATCCTCTGCAGCAGCTTCAACCTCGGTAGGTGCGTGTACCGAGACTCAGGATAAAGATGGTCGATAACACCATGCTCATCTACAGTCTGTATGGCCTCATCTGCAATGGAATGAGCTTCTGCTATATCAGAAGTCATCCTGATCCGCCTAAATCGATCGGCCTGCAATAATGGAGGAAGTAAGATTCGCAATTGCATATCTTTATATATGAGAAATGAAATATAATATCTATGTCTCACCAAACCACCGACCATAGCACCAGTATGGCTAATATATCTCCTGGTGACACGTCTAAACCAACGCAAGTAGTCAGGGTCGACCCCGAATGGAAGGTCAACATCGACCAGGCGATCATGTCTCTCATTCCACATTTCATGATACACAGCATGAACAATCCAATTAGTGTCGACCCGCCCCCTCAAATCTATCTTATGCAGGTCCCTATCCGTGTTACATCCAGTTGGAACTGTCTGGTAACCCCCAAACTGTCGAATGACACGATCTGGGAAATACCACTCGATGTATGAAAAGCAAATGAGGGGGACCCGGGCTGTCCAGACATCCATACCCTGACGACAGTATGGTGGAAGTCTATGGAGGATGTCATCTGTGTAAGGGAGCCAAACAATCTGTGCCATAAAACAAAACTCGTTACACAAAGAAACAATAATACTTATGTAAGTTTTTGGGTGAATGTGAAAGGATTTATACCTGTTCAGACCCTATCATGTCAAACGCCTCCCTATAAGCTGAGATGACGTGAGATGGGTGACGAGTAGTGTCCCGGATGATCGACCATCGTGCAGCAAGGGGCGCTGCAGCATGCAACGGTGGACCAAAACGTGCTCGAGGTGCTATAACAGGGAATCGATCCCATGCCCACACCTGCAATAGCACAAGCGCTCCACCAATCTGCTCCACACCCTCGAGAGAAGCACGACAAAGCTGACGATATAACCAGCTAAGGCAAGCACTACCCCAGCTGTACTGGCCCGCCTGAGCGAAGTCCTCTAACAATGGCAGGAACATAGAGTGTACTAGTGAACCAGATTTATCTGCAAATATACACCCACCCATTAGCTGCAGTATGTAAGCACGAGCATGCCTGATGATCTGCTCCTCCGGTGCATCATCCGGTAAATGTGCAAAATGTGACCGTAGCCAAGTAAGGCTCAGACGACCTCCACGAGAAGTACCACCCTGTGGGTAAGCCCCTAATAGCCTCATGCACTCTGACTGCCACCCGGTAGCAATGGATGTGCTACCAACTACTGGTAAACCATGTACTGGCAGTCCTAACTGGACCTCCACATCCTGTAACGTGATGGTCATCTCCCCATGAGGCAAGTGGAAGGTGTGAGTCTCTGGACGCCATCTCTCCACCAATGCAGAAATGAGATGCCAATCAAGCTGAATGTAGGGGAGACGTGCAAGACCAATGAATCCAGCCTGCTCCAAATAAGGCAATATACGCTCGTCTATAGGGCGTCCAACCTGGTCGTGCCTGGAGGTCGGTTCCCTACGCCTAACAAGGAGCGCTGTAGCGGATGCCTGGAAGAAATACATGAAACGTTATTACCCATGTTGATATTGTGAATCCACAAAGCTTAAAATGGAAGTGCAGTATGTGATTTGGTACCTCATCTAACCAAACAGCTGAGGAACGATGTCTGCCCTGCTGGGAAAGTACTGAATCATCAATGGGGCCTGGCTCCATCTACCCTGCATGTAAGAAGGAAGTGAGATTACATGAAATGAGAAAATGTGATTAAAATATGATAACTACATAATCGAAAATGAAACAACATTCGACAAATTCAAACCACGATATCACCAAACCTTGACGAACTTTGTCCTACTCTGTCTGGACAACTCCTCCTATTGTGACCATCCCGTCTACATAGGCCACAGGTTACTCTATCGGGCCGTTCTCTCCAATCCATTTCCATTGTATATCGCTTTGACCTAGGTTTTCCTTTTCCCCTTGCACTCGCGGGATCAGGAATAAGGCAAGGGAAGTTGGCTGGGGATGGCCATCGAGTTCATCTCCAATTGGATAGAAATGAGATTCATAACATTGCACTTCATTCGTCCACCTATACCATGGGCCGACAAAGGAAGTCCAATCCACATTAGCAAATCCTGCAGCTGCCATTACATGGGAACATGGCAGTCGGTATATTGCCATTTGTTGCATGTGCATGAAAGTTGCGAAAAGTCAACCTTATGTGTTCTACCACCACGCTTCAAGCGACCTTTCTCCCGTCGAGTACCCGTATGTACCTCGAACAATCCAGTACCTCTATTAAATCGAGTTACTTGATGCAAGTAGCCCGTGAAGCCCATAAATCTATCTTCTTCTTCGCATAAGGTGAAAACCTCGCCGCTCATAATGGCATTCCTCGCTGCAGACAGTCTTTCTTCCCAATACATGACACAGTTGTAAAAGATTTTTTTCACCAGCCCACATACAGGTAATCCTCTAGCTCCCTTGATGACAGAATTGTATGTTTCTGACATGTTTGTAGTCATACCCAAAACGGTAACATCCATCAAATGCTAGTGTCCAAGACTCCTTGGGTAGGATCATATCTCCATTTGATTGTACTTGATTGAACCACTCTACTGCTTCTTCATCAATATTCTTCACAAGCTCCATAGACTTCTCGAATTTTCGCGCCTGAGCCTGAAATGCAGCATATGTCACTAAGTTTTTGCACCTTTGATTCTTATAAACTTTGTTGAAATTGCTGGCAATATGCCGTACGCAAAATCGATGCACCGCAAAGGGAGGTTGCCACCCATTTGATTCATCCGCAACAGCCCCAATAATACCAGCCCCCCTGTCTGAGATGATGCATACAGTCTCTTCTCCCCTGTGTCCTATAACCCCTCGTTTCAACTTCCTCAAAAACCATGACCATGCTTCTTTAGACTCAGATGGAGCCAGACAGAACGCTAATGGTAAGATGTGATTGTCTCCATCTACACCACATGCCACGAGTAACACATGCTTGTATTTGCCGTATAGAAACGTACCATCAACACTAATAACAGGCCTGCAATGCTTAAAGGCCTCAACGCAAGACCAAAGCTCCAGAAAACCCACTTAAAATGCGCCTCATCGGGTATAGGTGATCTTGTCCACCCCCACTCTACTATCGACCCCGGATTACTTGACTTGATTGCATTGAAAAGCTTTGGAAGTTCATTGTAAGATTTGACCCAGTCACCATAAACCATAGCAATTGCTTTTTTCTTTCCTTCCCAAATCCTTCTACGAGAAACCATATACCCATATACCGCCAAACAATGAGACTCGAGCTCCTTTGCTTTGCAATCTGGATTTTTCCGGACAAAACTGATAAACTCTCGAGCTAGGATATTCGAGTCTATCTGTGAATGGTCCTGTCCAAGTAACGGATTAGTGCAAGAATGGGGACCATCAAGCTTGGTGATTACAAAAAGTCCTTCTAGTTTTTTCAAACAAGCTCGTATCCGCCACGGACAACCTTGATCACTTTTACTGCAATGAGCAATCCATAGATTTTTCTTGGACTCATCAACTCGGAAGTTGCAGTGTGTTCTAATGTGAGCAGCTTTCACAGTCTCAATTAGATCATTCTTTGTCTTGAACATCATCCCCTTCACTAATTCTTGGCTATCACAAATATTTGCAGACATAGCATCCATTTCATCTTCAAATGTCACATAGCCATCACCGCCTCCACCTACATTGAAATAGGGAATTGAGTCTCTTACCGAAGCCTGACTTGACATTGAATCTCGTGGCAGTGAACTATGTGGGCCAGCAACACCTGCAACGTTTCCCCTTTGAACTTCTTCTCCTACTGTATTGTCATCCTCCTCGTCTACCTCATCTTCGATTGTATCCCCATTTTCATCCACATTAAAACCACCATCAGAGTGATCATCTTCTATCCCGGTAGCAAACACTGGTGCCACTTCCTGTGCTACTCTATTCTCAAATTCTGACAGTGTCTCATCAAATGGCATGGGTTCATATTGTTCACAATGCATGCGCGAAGCTGGCACAGCTCCTTCATTCTGTGAGCGAATATTCGAAGACGAACCAAGCTGCAATTGAAACTGCTGCCCACCAAACATGTCACCATGTTATTCATTCAACTCATATGGAGCATGAGCTACATTTTCATGAGTCACAGCTCGATCAGTGATCTTTACAAATATTTCCTGAATTAGCCTAGCACCCAACTCAACAGCAAGCGAAATCAGATCCTCAAAATGTATCATCTGCAATTGGCATCACATATACACAACCCCATGACTCATAATGTGCGTGTCTGTGTATTATCTCCACATCACTATGATTACAATCCACAGCTATCTTGCCACAAATGATTGCCTTAAAATTTTCGAAGTTGGCATTCACCCTAACCTTCACCTTCCCGATGGGCGGCCTGTCATATTGTGGCCCAAAATTTCCATCCACTATGTTGCCATGAGCATAAATAATGAACCTTACATAATTAGCCATTCCAAAACCTATCCACAGCAAACTAAAATGTTAACACGACACTTCAAACAACATTCACTCACATTTTAATTCAACAACATGACTCACAAACCGATATCTTCTACACCACTTCACCACTCAAAACCACTTCCCATCACTACTCCTACACCACTTTTAATCATTCGCATACGCTACTTCTACACAACTTTACCGATCTACATCATTCACTCAAAACAAACAAACTCACGTATAATCACATTTCTTATCACTCATGTTCATATAAACATCATAATCCTCAACTTAAGCTATTGAAGCATTTCATCGAACACCTTATATGCATGAAAAAATTCTCCATGAAAACTCCCTAGATCAGCCAATGCAATTCCACAAATTTCACATATACACTATATACTACTCCTACAACACTTCATAACTTAGAATCATTCGCTAAAACATCCAGATCTGACAAAATTTTACAACCACATACAAGTTGATTTTTCATGATTTTAACATCGAAAATTGTGAAAAAATTATACTACATTGATAATCGATGAACTTACCTGAGATTGGAGAGCTTAATCCGCGCAAAAATCGGCCGGAAATGGAGATTTGGTGGAGGAATAGAGGCTGACCGGCGGAGGAGTGAAGAGAGGAAGAGAGAAAGGGAGAAATGGGGGCTGGAAACTGAATCTGGGGAAATATAAAGGTTAAAGGCGCCGTTTCGAACGGCGCCTATCTCATTCTTCACGCTGTCGGCCTCCCCAAAGGCGCCGTTCTCTCCACCAACACCCACCCCCCCACCCCCCCCCCTCCACACACACACACACACACACACACACCACAAATATTTTCCCTCACCGTCCCATTTCGGGACAAATGCGAAGATGGGGACCCATTTTCGGGTACTCAAAGGTCGATTCTAGAAGATTAGATCTTCTAGAGTTCAGATGTATAAGATTTTGAATAAAAAGTGCTTGAAAGAAGCTCGTTCGAACTCTCAAATCTCAAAAATGGCGGTCTCGTTCTACAAGGAAGACGAAACATGCAGGATACACGCGCACGTCTCCCTAGGGGCGTTGTTTGGGTCCTGGCTGCTGTGCATGAGCCCAAAAAAAAATCCTCCATCCCAATGCTTGCCTGGATTCAAACCATGCCATTCTTTATCCCAAGTCCCTACCAATTGAGCTAAGCTTATTTTCTAGTTAATTCTTCTATTTAGAATATACTTATACTATAGGGACCAAACCCAAATATGATCTTAATGGGCCAAAATTGGATAAGATCTAAGGATCGAATTGATTTTCAAAATAAGTCGAAAACATCATAAGCTGACTATTAAACTTATAAAAACTAATTATTTTTCTTTTTCTAATTTTTATCTTTTTAATTTTAAATTTTTTTATTCATAATTTTTATATAAGCCTATTTACTAAATAGATGAGGTTTCCTAAACTTTATAAAATTTTTAATTTTCTAATTTTTATATTCTTTTTGTTAACTTTTAACTTAATTAATATTTAATAGTTTTAACAAAATTAAATTATTATTATATTTTTCTACTATTTTTAAAAAATTTGATATTTTCTTTTTTTTATTATCCTTTTAGGGCAGAGGACAAAAATGAGATGTCGACACCTTGTCATGGACGACGTAAACTAATGTTATATGCATTTTTCCAGATAACTCTCTCTCTCTCTCTATATATATATTATATATATATATATGTTACATTCACGTGAAGCATTTAATAAGGTTGATTGAATCTTGCATGAAAAGTATGGTATGAGAAAGTTGCTCACTAAATTGGATGTAGTTTGCATCAAAGATCAAGTCCAAGATAGGTAGAGAATTAGGAGCTCGTTAGACAAAACTTTAATTAAGAAATGAGATTTAAAACTTGATTTGTTCTTTTTTTTTTTTCTTATTTAATAGTCATTAATGTTTTCATTGGACTCATATTTACTTTATCTTATCTTTTGGTAGAGTATCCGATTCTATGCCATTTTAGTGAATCATGGAATATTAGTCTCTATGACTAATTTTTGTTATAAATAAATATTAGCAAATTACACGAGAAGGTTACATTATTTGGGAGTAAGTTCATTTAAGGTCATAATATTTTTAATGTTTCAAAAGATGTCATAACGTTTAGAGAAGTAAGCCAATTGAGGTTTCTATTGACACGTGTCAACAGGACAAATATTTAACTAAAACTAAAAAAATCTGATATGTTATGACACATGTCAGTTGAGACCTTAATTTACGCGCTTTTTTAAATGTTGTGACTTTTTTTGAACTACTTAAAACATTGTGATATCAAATAAAATTTACCCTTAAATGTTGTGATATTTTGGTATAATTTACCTAATAAATATATGTACCGACTTTAAAAATGATCCTCATTTTATAGATGCACATGCAATATGACAAATTTAAGGTGATTTTATTAGGTCCACTTTAGGGTTGTTACAAAAGTTGAATGGACAAGGATAACATTTCTGAAAGGGCAACAAATTAATCCATGCTCTACCAAAAACAAAACTTATCTAAGAAAGTTGCATTTTGCAGCTTTGGTAAGTCCACTAAACTAAATAGCAAACGATTGCAGCTAGTTTTGAGTTATTTAACTAAACCAAGCAACAGGTGGTAATAGCTGGTATAGAGTTATTATAGTTGACATAAAAAATAAGTGCTGTTACTTTGTGAAATTAATTAAGCAATACCCTAGGAGCAAGTAGTTATTTTGTTTCTTCTTTTGTGGGTCAAGAAATTAACCAAGTGACTAAAAATTTAAGTTTAAGTTATTGACTTGATTTTAAGAGTCTAAGCTTTGGAAGCACTTGTGTTTGTATCTAAGGTTAACTAGCATTGCAACAACATCAAGTAAAAGACTTGAGCTAAGGTTGAGCAACAAAGCAAACTAGTGACAATAGACCAAACATGTCCATGTCGAGTTGAAATCCAAGTCAAGAACAGGCCAATCTGCACATGACTGACTGGAGCAACTACTAATTTTAATTTTCTTCTCTCTTTTTAGATAATGGACCACAATATTTAACAACCCATTTTGTATTATTTAGTGAGACTCTTCTTTTGTCCTTTTATTTAGGGTCCATTACACCACTTCATAAGGGTGGGCTAACTCCAAATACTCATCCTTAATCACATGTCCATAATATATTATACTACTCATTCCATATTATATTACCCACACTTTTTGACACGTCAGACCTGAAGAGAAGGGGAAGAAGATTAAAGAACGAAAAAAAAAGAAAATCACACCAGCTTAGTCTTTTAGTTTTTCTTTACTATTTTTTTTTAAATATTCCACGTTAGGGAGCGATTGGGTAATGTGATCTGTACACTAATTTAAGCACAAGACCTCTAAGAGAAAGTTATTTCGCTTCTTTTTCTTCAATTTTGTGATGTGGATAATCTTTAGACTTGTTCTTTATGCACTTATTAAGGTTAAAAACTAATGTTTTAGATTACATAGTTGATTTTATGTTTGAATTTAAGTTGCTAATGTGATTTTGCTAAACATGTGTTTTAAGATATATTTGGAGTGTATATTAGACTAGGATTATTTTTTGAAAGATCTTTTCTAGTCAAATCCATGATTAGCTAATCTAGATTAAAGATAGCTTGGAGATATGAGTTTTGATTTGATTAAGGTTTAGAAAATTAAAAAAAAACTAGGTGATTAATTACTTTTCTAAAGATAGAAAAGTATAATTGGTTAATATTAGGTAATTACAAAATGAGTTTTTCTTTATAATTTATTGATTGAATCTTAAACTCATTATGAACTTGGCAAATGCAAACGTAATATTGATTAGTATTATATATATCTAATTAATATTTCTATCGATTGGTTTTAATCAAAATCAATTTAGGAAAAATTACAATTTTCTTAGAATAGTTTAATTTTAATTTTTCTCTTTATAAATTTAAAATCAAATTCATGGAGTTACCTAGTTATGGGTAGAATTAATATAATTGGAAGCTGGTATCCCATTCATTGTGGACCGCGACCTTAACCCACCATCTATACCATTCGCAGGACTCAATATCCTTGTTGGCTTTTACTCGCTTAAAATCAACTTTTATAAAACTTTGTTCTATTAGTATTTTTCCAAATGCAAGTAGAAGCCAATCCAACATGTCTTTTCAACCTCATTTAACTATTAAATAAAATAATTTTTAGAAATTCTAAAATTATTTAGAAAAATTAAATGCAGAAAAAAGATAAACTTTATTTTTTTAGGACTTTTTTTTGTATCTTTAAAGGTGAAAATAGTCATCGAAGGTCAAAACTCTTCTATTGTTTAAGCTTCAAAGTATAAACACTAATTTCAAAAATTGAATATTAAGTTCAGGTAAAGTAAATATTAAGAAGTATATGGCAGTCTAAAATAGTATATTTACAAGATGAAAAATTATAAATTAGTTATGATAGCGTCTTGAAGCTTTTTCTTTTTAAATTCACTGCATAGAAAATCCATGTAACAAGTCCTTGTTTAACTCAATTAAATCGTCCATTAAAGTTTGACATGTCCATGATTAGTTTATAATGATTAATTTAATAAGCCCTTATCACGTTCAATTAAATCAGACAATCGAAATAATAAAAATGAAAAGCATAAAATAAGTATAAAATAAAGGCCTATGTTAACAATACTCATAAGCAAGAGGCGATCCTGAAAAAAAAAAAAAGAGAGACCCATTAAGTTGTTACCTATCTTTATGTGGTAGCTATCACTTGGCTATATAGAATATGGTTGTAATGTAATCCCTAGTAAATGAGGTAAACCAATAATATGGTTGATATTTGTTCATTTTTTTAATTTTATTGAAGATAATTTTAATATAAAATTATTTATTGTTTTGATATGCATACATTTAAATAATAAATCTTTATTTATATTTTTTATAATGGTGATTTCTTATTAAATTATTATTTCAATACTAAGCATCATAATAATTTACTAGTAACAAGGTTGCCATCAAATGGTTATTATGCTTTAAATTCTAATGAACTTTGGACTATTACATTAAAATATACTTTTAATAATTAGAATTCCGTCATTATATATCTTCTCGAGTGATATCAAAATACAATACTGCAATTTATATGTGTATGCTTCTATTGCACTAACAACATATCTAGTTAGGGAAAAATTATAAAAGAAGATTTGTATATTTGTTTTAGTTGGTTTAAGGCACTGACTAAAACCTAGAGGTTATACAATGACATCATACATATAATTATATATATATACACAAACATATATATACATATCAGTAGATGTGCAGTAGAGAACGATTTGTTATTCGTTGGGGATAAAAGATTGGTTGAAGAAAAATTAAAAAAGAAAGGGGATGGTGTATTTAATGGTGAATTACTATGATGATATAATTGATAGCTTGTGAAAACACAATGAAATGGTATTAATTTTATGACAACTTGTATACTCATGAGGAAGGCTAGATCATCTAATGAATCATTGATTATCACTTATACATCAAATATTTTAATAGTGTGAGAACTTGGATTGCTATTTTAAAGGGTTCGATTCAGTAAAAAAAAAAAAAGGAATCCAATCATAAAATTTTCTTAGTTTATTTGGGGAAAAGATATATCAATCAAACTGATGTCTTTAATATTTTATCTTCAAATAGTTAAATAATTTTTTTTTCTGTTTTAATACGTTTTTCCCTTTTGATTATATTTTTATGTAATTTAAGCAAAGACACGTTTACAAAATGAAGTGAAAAAAGAGCCCATAAATACTAGAATTAGTTGTTGACTAGGTATACATAACTTGATAAATAAATAAAAATTATACATATTTCCATAAAGACCCTTTATTTGATACCCATTTCCAATTAACAGCTCATCCTAAACCCTTAACTCAACCCTGAAGTCATTATTTTAACTAGGGTTAGGAAGACTTTATAAACACAGTTCATTTCATTTTCTACTATAAATAGTAGAATGAAGCTGGGTGTTGTAGATTTTTCATTTTCATATCCCTCTCATTATTACTCTATACCTTCTCTAACACACAAGGTATCCCTCCCTCCCCGCCCCTCTCTCTCTCTGCCTTTTCCTCCTCCTGTGTATTTTCATATATACTTCCAAAAATGCCCTTACCTCATTAGTCCCCTCCACCAAAAAATAGGGACACAAAAGGGAAGTTGAAAAATGAAGATTTTCCTAACATCACAAGTCATGTTACCCTAAAATCCAACTGCTAATTGGTACTCTCCCTCTCTCCCTCTATTTTTTTCCTATTTTGCTATATTTCTCTCTAGTATTGTTGTTTTGAACGAGAATAGGAATACAAAATACGAGGGGAATCCAGCTCCTAGGTATCTCCCTACGTTGATAATAGTCGACAATCCAAAAAGAATCTGTTAACGAGTACTTTTTAATCTTTTAGATTTTTAATTATTGATATATTATGCCATGTTATATGAAAATAAAAATATGTTTTTTTTTCATTTGGGTTTTTAATAAATAAAGATAAAACAACCATTAATAATTAATATTTTCCCGAAATGAAAACCCGAATTATCCCAAAACTAACCCTATCCCTAGTGCTACTAAAACATTATCACCACATAACAATATAACCTCAGCTTGTATAGTATTCAGACAAGGTTCATATGTATTACGTATCATGTATGTTGTGTTTCGACTCTACTTTCCTCTATTCTGCAATTAAGAGGAAGGAGGACAAAGAAAGTCCATAAGAGGGTCCAAAGTTCAAAGCTTTCAAACTATAAATACAAGCCCTAAAATAAAGATCAATTTTTTTCCTCACTTTTCCCGCCAAAACCTTACCTTTGGCTTCAACCCAGCTCCAAAAAATCCTTACTTTGGTATATAGTTTCGAATTGCTCTTGAAATCCTACTACTTTGTGTCGCGTTTTATATGTTTTATTAGTCTTCCCTTTGGAATTGATATGTGGGTTCTGTTTTAATTGAAAAAAAATTATGAATGGGGTTTAGGTATATGATGCAGTTTTATAGAATTTTTGTGCAGGTTGTCCAGGGTTTGATACAAATTTGTTAATTTCATTGATTTTGATTGTTTCACGCCACTTTTGATTGATAAATAGCTGATGGGTGGCGAGCAGATTGCTTAAAATTATCACGGGTGCTCGAGTGTTTTTAAGTTCCACTTTGGCTTATGTATTGGGTAGTTTATGCAGTGGTGGCTATTTCGAAATTGGTAATTAGTTATTTAGTGTCATCTGGTTTGGTTTAGTAGTTGATAGATTTTTTCCTTTTCAAAGTATTTGTTTCTGGGTGCTGCAATGGGATGTTGCTTCTGAAGGTTTTATGTCTTTCTGTAGCATTGGAACTGCTTCGCCAGAGTAGTTATTTGCTGCCGAAGAGATGGTTAAAAGGACTTTTGCTAATGAAGATACGAAGAGCAGCTTGTCGGGTATCAGTTGTACTAGTACAGATCTGAATAGGTGTGCCGTGGGGGTAAATGTGGAATATCAAGAATTCTCTCCTAAGAGATCGAAACAGTTGAAGCCGCGTTGTGAATATGGACATTCCAAGTCGAATTATCAGTTAGAATGTGGGTATGCTGGTGACTTGAGAGATGGGGATGGGGTAAAGAGTGTGGAGATAGAGTCTAACGTGAGCAAGGTGACTGCGGATGATGAGGATTTTATGCATTTGGATTCCAGAGAGAGTGTGGTTACTTCTGTTGGTGACAGGAAACTGTGCAGTGAAGGGTTTGCAGAGAGTGAAGCAGTTGGGGCAGGCTGTGATGATAAACCCAGTAGTTGTGCTAAAAGGATACTGATTGAGATTGATGAGGATGATCCGATGACAGAATGGAGGAAACAGAGGACTATAAATGAAATTATGTCAAAGGATGGATTAAGGGGTTTAGTGGTAGATTTGAGAGGCAACACGTCCAATGTTGAGAACGACGCCAGTTTGGTTGATACTGAGGTCTCCAAGGAAGAAGAATCTAGCAGCGTGATGAATGGAAATCCCCTTTGGGGAATGGTTCATTGGCTTAGGTGGATCGCAAAAGATCCTTGTGATCCTACAATTGTCCTGCCACCAGAGAAGACTAAATGGAAGAACTATGGTGATGAGAGCACGTGGAAACGGGTTTTGTTCACTCGAGAGGCTCTGTTGTTAAAAAGACACGATGTAAGTGGCAAGCAAACTGTTTTGCAGGTACAGAGAATTACAATAAATTTATAGTGATATCTTGGTTATTTGAAATAATGCTCTATAGTTACACCAGAATATTTTTCAGAAATTTTTGTTCACATATATGTGGTGATACTGTGCAGATCTTGTTTGGGTAATCTTAATCTGGGTATACAGGATATCTTTAGGAAAAGAATTGCACCTCTACTATTTAGTCTCTTCTTGGCCTTCTTAAGTTCTACTGCATAACAGGATGGAAATCTATCATCCTAATTTTGAAATATAAGATGTCGTTGTTCTGATCATAACCTTTATAACACAATCAAATGCATCTGTTACTTTCCCAAGTTCAACTAGTCATGATTGGGAAACTCATGAATTGCCTGCTGCATAAATCAATGTGAACAAAATCTATATAAGCAACTTATATTTTCATATTTTAGAGTGGGATATAGTGGTAGCAATTGTTCTTTCTAACCTATTCTTCAAGCACAGCATTTACTTTTCACTTTTTGGTGCAACAGTTGCACTTCCAAATTGCTTCTCTGCATATCTGAAATTATCACTTTTCTGCCACTACTATTAACAACAATCTTGGGGTCTGTTTGGATTGGATTTTTATTTATATCATATTTATATCCGATCTGCAACTATGTTATATTTGTATTGTATTTGTTTGGTTATTTTATGAGTAAAACTATCGGTTATTCATCAATATCTGTTTCTTGACATATATCTATTTAAAAATGACAAAAATATGATGAAATAAACAGACTCTCAACTACCCATATTTCTTTACATTATTCCTTTTTCCGTTGTTTTTATTTATTTTTCTTTTTTTTTTTTGGTGATTTGTCCTTTTTAGTTGTTTTCCTTTTTTTATTTTAAGCACTCATAGCATTGTGTGTGGTCATCTAGTATATATATTATTTGAGAAGAAATTTTAGTTGATGAGAAATTGGTTGTATTATACTAATATTTAGTGAATAGAAAAATACTAAAAAGGAGGGGGGAAGAAGAAAATCAGTATCTGTGGCCTTTCTCTCATCTAATAAGTGCTCCAATCAACTAAAAGTATGTTAAAAGTAATTAGATAGCTGTTCATTCTGTTTTGTCAAAAGAGAAGTTAATTCATGTGCAGGTTTGATTTTATTACAAGGCAAAAGCGGGATGGGGTGCCTCTATTTCATCCGACTTGTTTGTTGATTGGGCTTCTCAAAGCCCAAACTTGTGATGTTTAGTTCGTTTCTATTTTAATGAAATAATCTGTGTCAGAAATAGTTATGTTGCTTCTTTGTTGACTTGCCTCTTTAAAAAATGCAAGGGTGAGGCTACCTTATATTTGCAACCTTTCTCCCCTTACCCTTGCACAATGGAGCACTTGGTGCAACAAGTGAACTCGTTTATGCTTAAAGATATCCACTCATGCTTGTATCTTATGCTTAGACATATTGACTAATTTTAGAAGTACTACTCTAGGTTGGCATACTTATGACGGCATGGGACAATGGGCATAATTTGTTGTTTCTTCTTCTCCTTTTTTTTTTTTTTTTCCTGGATTTATTTAGTAAAAGTGGATTCCTAGCTGATGGGAAAATTTGGAATCCGTTTTATTTTGAGAAAATTACAAATACATTATCTGTCGTTTTTTGATTTTATAAATAAGTGACTTGTAATTTTTTTAATAAACATGTGATTAATGATCGATCACCACTTGTTAATGTCCATAATAATAGGATATGTGTTCCATCTTGATTGGTCTATAATAACTAATTTAATGAAATCAATTACAAACTAAAACTATTTATAATATAAAAAAAAAAAAGCAAAACTGAAAAAATGAAAATCTGGGTTGAACCTTGTGCGGTAGCATTTTGGGCTGCCTAGCTGGTCATTGCTAGAAGGGGAAGAGGAGGGGGTTTGGTTGGCCACCATCAAAAGGAATTCATGTGACCACACCACCCGCCCACGTGGTGGGCCCCCGCCCTACAAAACCACACACACACACACACACCCCGCAAAAGGTGGTTTCCAGCCACCCCTGGCCTTAGATGGCTGGAAATGGCCAAAAAGATTTGATGGGTCATGCTAACCACCAACCTATGGAGAACTTGAAATGTGCTAAATTCTTTTTATCTTTTCTTTTTTAACTGTTTAAATGGCCGTGAGTTGGTCTATCTATAGCGGTGGGTCATGACACACCATGCATACACATAGGTCACTGCTCATCTCAAGGCTGGGAGATGGCATGCCACCTAGCTTTTAGAGTTTTGAGCTCTCTCTCTCTCCTCTCTCTCTAATTTTCTTTTTTTCTTTTTTATTATGATTTTCTACATTTTAGATTATTTTCTTATTTTATTTTACAATTAAGTATATTTGATAATATTACTATATTAAATTTATTATTAAGGACCACTCATAAAGTGACATGTCTTCTTTAAGTGACATTAAAAATAATAACGAAACATAGGTCTTAGTTTGTTAGAGGGAAAAACAAAGTAGCTTATTTTTCCAGACAGTTTATTATAAGTAAAAATGGTCTGTGTAGGGGGTTTTGGATCTTCTTCTACAGCCCCTTGAGCTTTAGAAGAAACATGCTTGTTGCAGTTATGTTATTCTGCTGAGAGAAAATAATAATGAACATCCTGTTTCCGACCTTTTTGTAAAAATAAAGTTATGAAATTTTTGTCAATTTATGACTAAGGTTCTTGTTAATTGACCTTGTGCAAGCTTCTGGTGCTCCAATTTTGCAAATTTACCTGCTTTCTTTGTAAACGTTTTGCACACTGTTTGTCTTACATTTTTCTGAGTATTCATACAGGTATAATATATAACTTATTGTATTACCTTATAGGCATCATATTTTGTTTAGATCATTCCATCTTATCATCCTGATTTTATCTTTTTTCTGTCTTATATATATATATTTATTTATTTGCATCTGCTCAAATCTTACGTTTGTCATGAAAAAGGTACCAGAAGGAATATAAATACACATATACCGTTAACATATAATCAGACAATAGTTGAGGCCTTAGATTGCCTTTTTTTTTTTCCTAATCCATATCTTATTTGTATATTATCTATTTTGTATGTATTTGAAGTCTGGCATTTGGATAATTAGCTGATCTATATCTTTTCCGTATACGTTTCATAATTATAATAAAGGTAGTGATTTGGATGTGAGAATCTGTATGCAAAAATTCATGCACTTTAAAGATAAAAAGGTGTAAAAAATATATTAATTGATATATTTGCAAAAAATGAGCAACATATAGGTTAAATGAATCTAATTTTTTGAGGATTGTGTTGGTATCTAATGTTGAAAGAGCAGTATGTATGTGCTTATATCTTCATCTTTTTGGTATTTTGTTACTTGAGTAGATTTAAAAAAAAAAAAAATTAACCAAACCAACCCTTAGCAAATCCTTATAAAATTGGACTTTTTAACCTTTTATTTTATTTATTTTTTGCAAATATACCAATTAAAATTTCTTTTCTAATGCATAAAATATATATATTTTTTGAATCTTTTTATTTGTTCGTTATTTTTTTTTATTTTTATTTTTTTATATTTGGATTTCCAATTCTTATACCTCATTCACCATGTTCACCATAATCATAAACACTATAATTTACAAATAAAATATCTATCTAAACGTCAAATTTCAAATAGAGATGCCTTGCAAATAAAATACAAATAAGATATAAACAGTTAAAAGACATCCTAAATAGACCTCTAAAATTTTTTTCTATATGGATGTCTACAAGTGGCTCAATTGTTTAGGTATGACCACACAAATGATTGTGTATTGATATTATATTGTGTTTTGCAGAGCAATCAGAGGATGCATCCAAGCATGTATGAAGATAGTGGATCTGGTTATAAACTAAGGGAGAGGTCACAATGCAAACAAGGGTTGACTATTGCAAAAGCGACTCGTCATCCTCAATCTTGTTCTGAGTCATTTTCATCAGAATCTCGAAATAACCCATCCAATGTATCAACTGCAGATTCACTATTTGATGATCATGAAAAAGATGAAACTCCTTTGGGCCCTGAATTTCAAGCTTTTGTTCCTGCATGGACTGGGGAGGTTTCAGAAAGTGACTCTAAATGGTTGGGGACCCGAATGTGGCCACTAAGGAGATCACGGGGAACTCTACCTCTAATTGAGAGAGACCCTATTGGGATGGGAAGGCAGGATTCATGTGGCTGTCAGTTTCAGGGTTCTTCAAAATGTGTGAGGTTTCACATCGATGAGAAAAGAAAAAAGTTAAAGCTTGAAGTGGGTGCTGCATTTCACCTTTTCAAATTTGATAAAATGGGTGAGGATGTAGAAGCTTCTTGGACAATAGAGGAACAGAATACATTTGCAGCTATTGTCAGGTCCAATCCTTCATCACGGGAGAAGAGTTTTTGGGTTGAGCTGGCAAAGCATTTTCCCTTTAGAAAAAGAGAGGAATTAGTGAGCTATTATGTCAATGTTTTTCTCTTGCGACGTAGGGCATTTCAGAACAGGATTTCTCCCTCTAACATTGACAGCGATGATGATGTATCAGAATCTCAAGTGCCAGCCATTGCTAATGCCAACAACAATGTCAAGCCATCAAATTCTATCTTTTATTCTCCTACAAAGTCACATACTAAACACATTTAGTATCTGGAGGAGGGAGGGAAACTATCTTTCAGATCTTCCTAGACCAGAAGCTTTTGTTTTTCAGTTATAGGGCGGAGCAAATGGCTGGACCATCCTATTTATTTGAAGTTCTAGGCAGGTGATACTCCAAGGTGCACGAACAGCTTATTCCGCGAATTAGGCACCTTAATAACTCAAGCTTTCATTTCTTCATACCAGTTCCTTTTTTATTTGTGACGACTAGACAACCAAAATACACGTATTCTTATGACACATATCATACTCTTTTTTTTTTTTTTTTGTTGGAGAACTCTATCGGGCAGCAAGTTCAGGGTCCTTTGAGCAAATTTATGAGCTGGTGGGAATATGATGAAAGGTGATTTTGCTGTAGGAGTGGGAGTTCAGACTTTGGAAGCGTTTTTATTGGCTCATACGGCTATGCAATCCTTGGAAGTTGTTAGCATGTGGTGCAACTGAATGTGCCTTAGTATCTACCTTCATCTTTCTTTATATTTGGATAATTAGATGATGGTTCCATTTTGATACATTTTGTCATTTTGTGTATGTATATTCTCACTTGTGCATAATTAGCTCATACAATAGTAGGGAGCTATTGCAGTGCTCAAGCAAATGAAAATATAGATTGTTGCAGACTTTCAGCTAATATGTAATCCAACTTTTTATGGTTTTTACATACAATTTCAAATTCCTTTCTTTGGATAAGGTCTTAGGTTATGTTTCACAACATGGTTTCAATTATAAATGATAAAGAAAGTTTGAGAAGATTCAAGGGTTAAAAGATTTCAAATATGTAGGACTTGGGAGGAAGGAGATTATGGATTCTCCTATTGTAACTATTGTGGGCATTTTTGATTAATTTTATGTTCCTATCATCATTCTCTTGGTAAGAAGTACTCTCATATATGATGTTGGTTGACCTTGAAAAGACATGAAAGAGATTCTAGAAATTGTTGTCGCGAGTTTTAGAAAAGGAAGGTAGAGGTAACAGTGTGATTAGTGAGTTATAGAAGACATGTACAAAAATTATTTTAGGATAGGTTCAATTCAAGAATCTTCTTAAGAAGATACAATACATATTAAAATTTGCTTTAGAGCCTCTAGCTATTCTTGTTAATTGGCATGGATGAACTTACCACAGATATTAAGAAGGTAACATGGTGAATGTTATTTGCTAATGACATTGTTTTGATGAAGATGGGATGAGAATTAGTGGGAACTAATCTTGAATCTTTGAATGAAAATTTAAATCGGAAATGTTTTACTAGAAAGGTTAAGGGAAAAATATTGTAAATTAAAAAAGGAATTTCAAAAATCAGATGTGAAGCAAAAAAAAAAAAAAAAAAAAAAAAAAAAAAGCCCCATAAAGAGGACACTTTTTAAAATTCTACCTTTTAGTGTTACATTTCAGATTGTGTTTTGAACACACGATTTCAATAGCATTACAAAATTAATAAATCATTCATAACATGTGTTCCTTTTACATGCAGTAGTTAAGTGCTTTTAGCGAAGAGTTCAGAGTTCAATAGTTGGATTTGTATAGTCATTCATGTATTTTGACACTAAAAAATAAAGTAAATTTTTTAATGGGCAAGTTGACAAATAAGGTAAATTTGCACCAAAAAAAGAAGAAGCATGAAAGTCAAACCTTGATCTCTTATCTTTATCCTAAGACTACTTACCACTACCTGTGATATTATTTTTATATAGTATTTTATTTAACTATTTTAAAATCATATTTTTACAACACGATTTTTTTAACTTCCTATTTTTGGGATCTTGTTCTTTTTTTCTTCATCCTTTTTTTTCCTCTTTGAATAACTCTTTTTGAGATTTTTCAAAATGTTATTTTTAAATTTATTTACCCTTTATAAGCAAGTAGGAAAACAATGCATTTGAATTTCTTTGTTCTTCTATACTTCACTACAATGGAAGAAGAGAATTTAAATATGGTATATTCCATTTGGAAGAGTAGTGGAATAATACGTATGAAGTTTGAATTCTTTGTAAAGTTAAGGGGGCTTATTTTATGATGAGAGAAAGTTACAGTAAGACCATAAATGAGAAAATGGAATGGGCAATTGAGGTGGTATAGCGATGTATAAAAATATGCTTTAAGAATGTTTTGTTATCTATATTGTGAAATTTCATAGACTATTAATATAAAATGAAAAGGGTCTACTATTTGCCCTTCTCTTTCTCCAAGTGTATTTTTATTACCAACTTTTCTAGTCTTTTCAATTTCTCCTATTATAGTACTCTGTAAATGCACAACTTTTAATGCTTTGGCACTTAAGAAATAAAGGTCTTGCATGCAAATCGCCCATCCATGGGCTCACATATCATAACTAGAATCCGAGCAAACATATGCTTTGGATAATGGTGGCAAAATTAATACAAAGTCGAGAGGATGGTGATTTGTCCAACAGACTCCAAGGTTCATTTGATAGCGGGTTTGCATGTATTAAGATTAGCTAGTTCTTGGATTACGAAAAGTTATTACAAGCTTAAGATACAATTAAACGAAGAGGGGGATAAAAGCAGAATGTTAGGAAGGAAAAGGGCATTGTTTGGTAGCTAAAACAGTGTTACAAGCCTTGCCAAGCTATCAAATACATGATCAGTACATTACCAGCCTAAACAATGTTTGTTTGGGGTGATATGGATAACGAAAGGAAAACTGGATCGAATGGGATAAAATGGCAACCTTAAAAGAAAATGGATAGATTAGATAACCTAACTAAGAGGGATAAAGTTTTGCATATGAAATGAACATGGGAATTAAAACTAGAATATCCATGTTCATGGATTCTTTGTAGGATGTGAATATGATTAGAAGCAACAAGATAAGGAACAAATTTTACTGTGCTGTCCCTCTTGTGTGTTGAAAAAGGAAAAAAAAAGTCTTGGTTTGATTCTCCTTTTTGTTCCTAAGGTCCAACTTACTGAAATTACAGGTCAAATGGCTAGTCTATTTCGATTATCTGAAATTATAGATCAAATGACTAGTCTATTTGGATTATTTGATTTTCATCTTTATCTTTATATGTATCTAATCTACATTTATAGCTTATCTATACTGATTTATTCGATCTATTTATGAGTAAAAACATATATTTTTTAATAAATAATTTGTTTAAAAGCAACATAAAAAGATATCAAAACGATCGAAAACAAACGAACCAAACAAAAAGAACACAAAGGATCATGATTGAGGACTTTGCTTGCTTTTTTTTCCTCTTCCATATGTTTTTTGCTGTTTTTTGAAAAACTATAATGGCTTGTGTAACTTGGTCATTTTTGAATGCTTTGTTGCCATCAGCACAATGGACAATAATGCATCTAATGTGTCCGGGCAAGCTGTCATATTCATTTGCTTTGCTATAATGGTATTTTTATTGTAGTTAATGAAGAATCCCTATTACAAAAAAATATTACGCAATCATTCATTATTAAAATTTATGAATAATTTTTTCCCCAAAATACCCTGATTAAAATAAAAAATTAACAAATGAATTTTTTTTTTTTAATTTCTCAGTAATTCCAATTACATTACAAGTTTAATCCATCAAGTGAAGTAAACAAGTGTTTGCTTACGTTTAATAAACAAAGCCCTTTTATGATTTAAAAAAAAAAAAAACGTAGAACTTAAGGTGAATAATAACGTTTGTCATCTGTGACCCACAATATATGTCATTGTGGTACCTTCATTTTGTATTATAGCAAATTATATTTTATAAATCTCGGTCTTAATGTTAAAAATGTAAACACTTCTATAGAATAAACCATGCAAGGAAGATGTTGAAAGAATATGTCAGTATAGATTAATTATTTAAGAGTGTGCACATTCTTAAGGACCTCCACAGAGGGCAACATCAGTACTTTTAAGATATTTTTATCTTAAAAACCTCAAATTCTTTATATGAGTTTTTTCACATCTTTTTAATTTTTACGAGTCTTCTATAGTTTTGTACAATACACTTAATAATATATATATTTATATAAAGATGTGGATGATCTTATTATTGGATACTTGATAAATGATTCCGAAAAATTAAATAAGCATCCATATTAGTTATTACTATATACACCCAACAAAATGAGTTCCTTAATATGGGGATTCTGGTGGAGAACCTCCCAATGGCTGCTCTAAAAAAATAAACTAATATCACTGGGGGAATAATAGAGAAGGGGAAAGAATAAACAACAGACGAAACTAGCATAATGATAGGCCAAAGAGGGCAACTTTAGATATGATTTATTGGAAAATTTTGTTAATAAAGAAATATCCTAAGTTAAACAAATTGATTTTGGTGGGAACAAAAAAAAAATAATAATAATAAAAGAAGAAAAAGAAGATTAGAAAAGCAATCTAGTAGTCATATGTTACAAAAGTTTGACAAAGAAATTGATGTCTAACAGCTTCCTTCTAAGGAAAAAACTTTTTTTGCGGAATTATAGAACCAAGACTAAATTTTATTGTAATAGTCAATTTTACATTTGAAAGAAAACCGAAACAACCTTAATCCCTAGGAATATTCTTCATGTGTAAGCATGAAATTTCTGGCATTTCAGGTTTGGTCTTCACGTAGCAGTTAAATACAATTAATTGTATAATTTTTCTTTTTAAAAAATTTATAATATGGACGGGCACTTTTAAATTTTAAATAATTAATTATAAAAAATAGATAAAATTAATTCATCAAATAGGACATTTACGCTTTAGCTTAATAATGAAGCAACCAGGTAAATTGCTCATCACAATTCACATGCATGAAGCAACCTTTTCCACGTAAAATTGTCGGATACACTGTGTCTTATAACATTCAAAGTACGAGGACGAGGTTAACTGTGATAAGGGACAATCTAAATCCAATATACCCCACTTAAAAAACCGGATGGACAAATTTAGTATTCAAAAAAGTTCTTCGTATACGTTAATAATATCTTCATTAAGCTCTTTCGTGTATTGTATTGTTAATTTCAAAATTTTTTAAATTTTAAATTAACTAATTTTTAAATTTTAATATAATTAATTATTTTTAAATATTAAATAACTAATTACATATTTTACCCAAATACTATCACCCCTATATAACACCTCCTTCTGTTGTAATTCCCAAATGTCCTATTAAATTATGGACAAAAGCGTCTGGCAAGCCCATCGACCAACCATTTGCCAGAACCATCAGAGAAAGTGACGGATTTAGATGTTGAAGTTAGTCAATTTTTGAAATGTCACATCTATGATTTTGATGTCATTAAATACCATATCATTACCAAAACCATTAGCTGCCTTACTTTCTCATTCAATATCATTGATGGAGCGTAATCTTTAGCCAATTACAGCTTACCGACATGTTAATAAACACTTTATAATGTGTTACTTAGCCAATAAGAAGGTTTGATGGATCGTTTAAATATAAAACTATACAATCAACTTTATTATTACTAACAATTGTCAAAATGGGTACAAGTAAATTTTGGGCATACGATTAAAAATGAAAATCTAAAAGAAAAAAAAAAAAAAAAAAACAGGGTTTTTGTATAAGAGAATTGAGGGTTCAACCACTGATTTGGAAGACAGTGGGATTCCTAAAGTTCAAATTGTCTAACTCTTAACTTAATTTGTATTTCTTTTAAAAAATGAAAGTTATGTACAACTTAATAAAAGAGTCCAACAAATATTTGGCTTTCAATTAAAAAGATAAGGAAGCCCCAAGGCAAAAAAGAAATCGATCTCTTCATTTATTTTTCCCCAATTTATTCCATAAATATTATCGTGAGATTAAAAAAAAAAAATTTATCATAAAAAATGTTCTTTATTCTTTTTCTTCACCAAACATTTCTGTTCATTGTAAAAAGTATATAACTTTTTTAATACCCCTAATAATAAAACAAAGAAATCAGTATTTCTTTTCCCATGGTCTACCCAATTTTATCTGATTTGGATCATGCGCTTTAAGTTCTGGAATTTTTTCCCCATTAAAGAAAATAATTGCTTATCTTGATTAACATCTTCTTTTATTTTTTATTTTTTATTTTTATTTTTTTTCAGCCTCAAAAATTAATCTGTCCTCGCCTAGAGAATGAAGTAGGTATACTGTCAATCTTCTCTTCTTATGCCAAATGTCTAATAAAATGTAACTTCCATTCATGATTTTTATCTGCCCACGATATCACAAACCCTTAAATGTTAATCCCCATGCTGAAAAAGATTTAGGGTTTTAGATTACATGTTCTCTTCAGGTCAAATTTTTTGACCAGGCAATAAAAATTAAATGAAGTGATCTCGTAAAGTTCACTTATTGAAATAATTTTTTTTGAAGTTCTACCTATCAAACTACCAATTTGTAGTAGTAACTAAAGGATATATACTCGTGTATTTTTCAGAACCTACATTGGTCAATTCTGCTTTAAATTATCTGATGACACCACGTTGAATTTCCCCCATCAAAAAATGGAACCCTTAAAAAAAGAAATAGTAATTTCATAGGAGACATGGCAAGCTTGAAATCAATGATCCATCATGAATAGGCACTTAGCACACCTATTTTTAAAAATACCTTCCATTCAACTTATGATACATAAGATTTTCTTCAAAAATTCATCAGCTTTTATCTAAAACAAAATAATAATTAAAAAAATATGCAATTTCTTATAAATGGTTTTACATGCCATCAAATAAATAGAGCATGCTTTCAAATTTAGCTACACTCAAGCCTAGTTAAAAGTCCTAAATAGGTGGTTCATCATGCACTTTTTAGAATGCAGAATTATCTTTATATATTGAAGGGCATGTGGTTCATTTTGAATCTTACTTATTACTCCTAACATTCTCTAAATCTGCTTTTAGCATTGCCACAATGCGGTTTTCTTCCTTTATCCTCCTTTGTAACTTGCTGACACACTCTTGCACTACAAAAGAAAATGTTCGGCCTATTCACAAAGAATGGCAAATGTGAGTGAGAGGCAACAGCCAACAAAATATCCCACATATGTCTGCCAGAGGAAGTGATTCATGAAATTGTTATCAGCACAAAATTGGTATCAAAGAAAACTTATACTAAGAAACCTTGTAAGGATTAAGAGCTACAGAAGACAGGACTATCTAAAAAAGCTTCTTTATGTCCAATAAGGACCATTATGAGCCATGTTGCATGGCTGACACTCCACAAAATATTTCCACTCCTCATTGTTAAGATTAACACCAAAACATTCAATCTAGACATTTAAGTTTGAGGTCCAATTAGCCCACAACAATCTCTTGTCCAAATTTAAATTACAGATATGCTGGAACCTTGACTGAACTTTGCCAAGTAGACAATCTAATATGCATTACTGAACACATCCCCTCAAGACACTCTACTTTGATACCAAGTTAAGGTTGATACTACAACTATTTTAATGTAAAAACTTAAACTTTTAGATATGGTTACTTAACACTCATAAAAAGACTTGCACTCACAGTATCAATAATAACTTGCATTTTACTGCAATAAAATGCCAGTATGGTATCATAATTCATCCCATGATGAAGGGGAGAAGAGGGAGCTTAATGAACATTTCATTAAGAAAACACACATCCAGTGAAGAACTTCTGAATATCCTATATAACACATGTGTTCCCTATATGCAAAGAGAAGTACATTCATCAAGAGATGGAACTCATCTGCACTGTCTTGCCAAGGCCGTCTCATCTTGCCGCATACCATTTTATTTTTTATTAAACAAGGAAAGCAATCATTGTCTGTTGGTAAATTCCTCCTACATAAGAGACTATATTTTATTATTATCATTATATATGGAAGTCGGCACGTAAAATTTTGGCGGTGGAGAATTGTTGTTTTCATCTCCTCGAAGGATCCAGCTTGAGACAAACAATTATGTGCTGGAATGACAAATCTTTCAAGCTAATTAATGCATTGAAAAGTCAAAGTTGTTGTTGAATTTGCTTCTCCTCCGCTGGCAATTGCAACCACCTATATAAGGCTAAAAGGACATCATGTCCTTTTGGTTTTGCATAGAGAGGACATACGAACACACATCAGGAGAAATATGTGTGTGTATGAGCCAAGATAAAATACTCCCATGAGGAAATTTTGAGTGTTTTGTGTGAGACAGAATATTTTGGGGAGTGATAAAATAGTGAGGATTAATTTGGGGTGTTTTTGAAAATACTTGAGTGCCACTATTTTAGATTTATCTTATTTGTATTGTACCTTTAGAATATTATTCTAGAGAAGTCTCTCTCTTGTAAACCCGCTATTTTAGTGGAAGAAAAATTTCGGAGTTGGTCCCATGGACGTAGCCCAGATTTAAAGGTGAACCACATTAAATTTTTGGTGTCATATTATTTATTTTATTTGCTTTGCTTTGCTCATATTTTTATTTATCAGTTATCCTCCTCGCATTTTATTATTTCTGCTGCGCTAGATACCCATCAATGTCCTCAATCTGCACCACCAGGGAAGCTTTGGCTTGGACAAGGAAAAGGAAAAGGAAGATAAAGATTGCAAAAAACACAGAAAAATAAAGATCAAAGGTTGCCTCACAGCCTTTTCATTGAAATCCACCAACCTAACTGTTGAACCATCACAAAAGGATGGAGGAACGGAAAATATTACGAAAATGACAATGAAGGAAACGATACAATACTTTTAGATAACTGCAAAATTAAACAAAAAACTCAAAGTAATTCCTTTCAGCCTACATATGTATAACTGACAATGTGTTTACCAATAATTACAACAGGTTATAGATACGATATTTTTCTTGTCAGCATTCAGCATCTGCCCATTAAATGGTACTATAGGCCAACAAAGGTGGTAGGCTATCGAACTCCGCCAATAGCATATGATGCAGAACCATTATTTCGCCTTCTTGAGCGGGTAGGAGCTCTGGCTGGCTTAGAATAGATATACTTGAGGCGGTAACTGAGCAGTGTATCTCCGAAGATTCCATGCTTCCCGAGACCATTAAAAGCAGCTTCAGCATCAGCATGTTTCCAATATACTACTCTACATCCATTGCGCTTGTTGAATATTTTGGTTTCTGCTTCATTCAACCTACCAAAGCAACCAAATACCTTGTTTAGATATCCTTCCGAAGGCACTTTGGCGGTGTTAACAAAGGTAAGAACCAGTGCAGTGTGATAGTCAGCTTCACCACATTCCTTCCCAACATTTTTGTCTCTCCTACTTCCTCTCCAAAATTTCCAGGAAGATTATCAGGCTCAGAGGCCACATTGGCAGTTGAGATCTTCTGTTTGCTAGTGGGACACGTTTCTTCCCTTGACACTTGGAGAAACATGCCCCATGCATCCTGATTGTTCGTGATAAATTGCTGTTCAGGAACTTTTTCTACCATACAGTCACTACTGCAAGAATCCTTTGGGTTTGAGGGACCAGCCGGTTCAATATTTCCTGAGCTTTTCAATATTGAGGGCGTTTCACTAACAGATACATGTTCTGGAGACTCTATGGGCTCCATCAAACTGGTAGAACCCAAGGCAACTGAATCCTTAAATTGAGAGAAGAAGCCCACAGTTGGAACAGAGAAATCAGGTCTCCCTAAGGGATTTGCAGCAGTAAATAACAGCTCTGATGGCAGCTCGCTACAAGTGTACTCTCTAATCAGTGTTCTTCTACATTTGCTGGATCTTTGATCATCATAGCTAAATTCAGCAGTCCTTTTATTGCCAGAAGATTTGAAGTGACATTCATTTAATGGCTCCAATGCACTTCACCCAGTTCGATTGCAACCCTCTTTGCCTCTGTAAGTTCTGATTCACCCAACTGTGATTCAGTTAAAGTTCTTGTAACACCAAGAAGTTCCATATGGTGAGACCATGGCACATTGCAATCAATCTCTCTCTTCAACTTTTGCGATGGGTTCTCATCTAAAGAGAATGGAGAGCTTCTTTTCCTTTTCTGAGGACCGACAGTTTCAGAAATTTGCTTCATGTTTCTCAATTTAGTGGATAGATTTTGTGAGCCACTTCCCACATCATTAATCCTATCCTTCTCCCCAAAGCAAGGATTGGGCCCCCCAATCAATTGACTGTGACTTGCATTTTCTGAAAGTCCCATTTCCGAATCATTTTTCAGTGACAGGCAATAAGTAGTAAATTCGGGCAGCTGAGGGCAACCTTTCCAACTGAAGAAGGCTTGTAAATGGGATTTTGCCTCTATGAGTTCTGATTCACACAATTGTTCCAGCAGTGGTTTACTCAAAGTTCTCAAATAGCCAATAAGCTTCATGCTGTCAAAACATGGTGTAGTGCAAACGACCTCTTCCTCATTTATTTGATCACCTCTTCATTCAAGTCTATTTGACAGTGTGAATTCATGCGATAATGCTCAAACCCTGGAGGAGGATCATCAACCAAATCAGTGCAGCAATATTCCTGTCTCATCAATTCTAAATCTCTTTATCTCCTGAAGGGTCATTGAGCATGGTATCAAAACTAGCTGCTCTACAACGACCTCTCCACCGAAATTATCATTTGACTTCTCCCAGACATTCGTTTGACCTTGAAAAGTATGCAAATCAGTTCTCACAATTTGTTTTCTACAGTTACTATCATGAGGAATAGCATCCTCAATCAATTTATTGGACAAATCATCTTCTCTAGACATATGGCCACTGAGCATAGTGAACTCAGGAAGATGAGACAAACCATTCCAACAAGAGAATGGAAACGACTGCATTTTTGGTTTTATTTGACGATCCAAATCTCTCTTAACAGCATGCGTAATCTCATTATGCCCAAACCCTTCAGGAGCACTGGCAATCAATGTGGGGCAATCTTCATATCCCAATACTCCAAGGCACGCATCACTTGCCAAATAACCATCGAGCAAAGTTAATTCAGGTAGCTGAGAGTATCCCTTCCAACGAGTTAATGCCAGCAATTGGGCTTTGGCCACTGCAAGATCTGATTTGTCCACTTCTCCACAAGGCGATCCACCGAGCCCTTTCAAGTACTCAACCAACCTAAGAGAACAAAAACTAGCCGCTCTAGAAGCAACATGTTCATCAACTCTCACACTCGAAACTTGTGAATTATTCAAACTTCTCATCAAGTTGTGCATCGGCCGGTAACACTCAAACCCTGGAGGAGGATCATCACTCAATTCACGTGAGCAATAATTCTCTTCTAATACCACTGCATCCACGTCACATCTTAAACTGCCATTAAGCGGAGAAAATTCAGGTAGCTGAAAATGACCCCTCCAACAAGAGAAAGCAAGCATCTGTGCCTTTGCAACCTCAAATTCTAACTCATCCACACCGTCTCTCGGAGATTGCCCTATTTCTCTGACATATCCAACGATACTCATCGGATCAAAACTAGCTAAACGCGCAACAATATCGCCACGATCTCGATTCTTTCGCACTCCATCTGAGTTATTAAAAACAATTTCCCTGGGTTCAGAATCACCAGTTTTCACTTGATTCTCATTCCTCATTGCTTTGGAATCCATTTTCACCGCTCGGCTTGACAAACTATTTGCACTCACCCACTCAATAGCATGAGTGATCATATTAAACCCTCTATAAGGAGTCGAACGTTTGACAAAATCCAATCCTGCTTTTTAAAAAAAAAAAAACCACAATATCAGCCGTCCTTAAAATCAAAATTTACCCATTATAAATATCATCAAATACCTAAAAAGAATTTAAAAAACAGAAAAAAAAAGATGCGAACTTTAGCTTTGATTAGCCTCTTCCTCATTACCATGCCTATCAATCAAGTTTATATTTTTCTATCTGAAGAATCAATTGAATGGAATATCCATGAATAAAAATGCCTAACTTGAGCAAAATGAAGGGGTAAAAATATTACGACAGAAAAAAAAAAATTAAAGCATGCATTGCAGGGAAAGTATTGAACAAAGTAATGAATCAGAATATGATTTTCTTCCCTCAAACTCTTCGTATTGTTTTGGAAAACTCTTTAATTTAAAAAGAATATCCAAGGCATGATCTTCACGATCACATTTCATGTGATAAATTTTTCCTCTTCCCCTTCTTCACCAAGCAAGAAATTTAAAAATTAAAATTATATTTCAGGAAGAAAGAAACAACTTTTAACGTTATCATTAGCAATCTGTTGACTATAAAAGATAAACATTTCTCACCACTCATTTTTCTCACCACTCATCATACTATCATGCATTCCGGAATCATTGTATTTTAATCAAATTTCACTGTGAAATCTCAATTTTTAACCACCACTACACCTTATCCATGTTTGCCCAGCAATTACGATCAAATTAGGATTTACCGTGATTGGGGTTTCGCGATTAGATTAAATGTAATGCATTGGGTTGCAGGATTTTAACTTTTTTTGAAGAATGTTAGTGTGCTTTCAATTTCAGACTGTACAGTATAAACTGTTCTAACAAAATTTTAGCATAAAATTAGTGAATAAGAATGAATAATTGTAAATTCTACCTGTAAGCTTCTATAATCAACTTGACTGCTTCTTAATCCTTTGCTAAAACCCTAAAATTATTGAGTAATTGTTAAAATTTTGAAAGTTCAAGAATTTTTTTTTTGTTTTTCGGCCCTAGACAGAGTGAGAATTTATCCACGTAATAATCAATTAGGTCTTGCAAAATATTTATAGAAAATAAAGAGAAGGAAGGAAAAGATAAATTTAAAAGGTAGAGAAAATGTATTTGTCGTCATCTTTTCAAAATCTTTCTATATTCATTCATAAATTCCATGCCATAAATGTCCAAAAATATTGTGGTGTCTTGAATCTTAAATTGACTGTATTAATTAATTAAAATAATAAGTATAAGGATGGAAGGTAATCCTAAGTTACCTAAAATAGGATATTTAATCTCTTTATAAAAAATCCATTAAAAAATGTCATATTATAAATGTCCAAATATACTGTGGTATCTTGAATCTTACATTGACTGAAATAATTAATTAATTAAAATAATAATAATGACGATTGAATGTAGTCATAAGTTACCTAAAATAGGATATTTAATCTCTTTATAAAAAATCCGAAAATATGAGAACTTATTAAAATAAAATATGAAAAAAGACACGGTTTTAATATAACATTCTAAAATTATGTTTTTTAGATATGGTACCATATATAACACTCTAAAATTTTATCTTGAGGATATTTTCTTTTTTTTTTCCTTTTTAAGGATTGAAGGTAATCCTAAGTTACCTAAAATAGGATATTTAATCTCTTTATAAAAAAAATCCATTCAAAAATCTCATATTATAAATGTCCAAAAATACTGTGGTGTCTTGAATCTTACATCGACTGAAATAATTAATTAATTAAAATAATAATAATAACAATTGAATGTAGTCATAAATTACCTAAAATAGGATATTGAATCTCTTTATAAAAAATCCGAAAATATCAGAAGTTATTAAAAGAAAATATGAAAAAGACACTGTTTTAATATAACATTCTAAAATTATATTTTTTTAGATATGGTACTATATATAACACTCTAAAATTTATCTTGAGGATATTTTCTTTCTTTTTTTCCCCCTTTTTTAAGCTTTGATTTACACATTATTCCTTAACCTTCCTAATAATTTTTATAAATATAACCTATTATGTAATTTTTTTTTATAAATTACAAAGGAAAAATTGATTTTGGAAACAAGTGATATATATAGAAAGCACATAATATATATATATATATATATTGAAATTATTCACTAGTAGATGTCTAGGATTTACACTTACCAAATAAATAGTAAGTGTCAATACACTCGTAATGTTAAAATTGACCTTGACAAGATGGACAATCAATGCCCAAATCCATCGGGTATCCAATTTGGCACAATAATTTATCAAATTAGAAAATTGTGTAGGGTACAATCACCGTACATGCTATAACAATTTAATTCGTTTTGGCAAATTTGAATGTAACCAAATATAATATAGAATCGACATATGTTTGGATTTGAATATATAAATCAAGAAATAAGGTTATAAGCTAGCAGAGTGGGACTTTGTCATGGCTTGACCGCATTAAATCGGATTTGAACTTGAGCTATTTGAATAGTTGCTATGTTTGAATTTTAAAATGTGTAATTTTAGATTCTAATCCAATTTTTTAGATTTTTTTTAATCTAAAAAGTTATAAAATTTGTAATTTTTCTTTTTTCTTTAAAGCCTAATTTTATTCTTTTTTCTTTTTTTTTTTCATATCTATTATATTTTAAGACCAGGTCAAGTAAAACCTTTAATTCATTCTCAAATCTCAATTTATTTTTTAATTTAATTAATTTTTATAGAAATAATCAAGTTTAACCAAATCGAGCTCTAGCTCATCAAATGTCAATTCAAATCAAGTTTAATCTTAAAAATTAACGTTTGATGAAGCTCGTGTTCTAAGTTTTTTCATTCGACTTAAGTAGAATCTTAACAATATATTATCTCAACTCAACGAATATAAAATACTAACAATATGTAAAACTAAGATACATTAGTGAATATTCGGCCAAAAAAAAAATAAAAGATATATTAGTGAATAAATCATTCGGAAAGGAAAAATTATAATAACATTTGTGGTCTCTAACTTTTCTGATGTCGAATTGGCCCATTCCTCACAACTTCTAGTTGGATTCCAGTTTTTCTAGTCCGATTTCTGGGTATCAATACAGAAGCAAACACGTTCACCCATGCTCGGGTATGGACGAAAATTCTCTGTTCGGGAAATGCTATCCTGTTTCTACAAATACTTGTCATTTGTTATAAGATAATAATTACTATTTATTTTATATTAATGATTTTTTAATTTATTTAATACGTAATAAGTATTCATCTATAAAGAAAAAAAAAAAAAAAGAAGAAAACGGTTTATGTAAGAGCAAATTCTTATCCCTAGAGTACATTGTGCACGGGTTTCATGTAAGTTTTAGATCCATTTCCTGTTTGAATTGTCTAATTTTGATATGTATTTAATTTATGAGTAAAAATATATATTTTTTATATGTATTTATTTTTTGATAAATAAACTATTTAAAAATGATAAAAATAAGATTCAAAATAGACTATTTAAACAAAAATAAAATATTAAAATGACTGGAATAAGACGAACCAAATACACTCGAATATGATTAAAAAAATTAAAGAAAAAGAAAAAGCACCAAGTTAGGAAAATCATATCATCTCCATTATGGAACAGCATCATCATAGGGCTTTTCATTTATCAGATTTACAGGCCATCGATTTCATCTTTATCTACAAGGATCGGTTAATGATGCTGGTATGAGATACTTATTATTGTTTAATAGGAAAATTTACACATTTCAATATTAATTTATATTTTATGAAGATTTTATTTACTTAATTGGTCGAGAAGTATTGGGAAAACCCATTAACTTTTGATTTTAATATTTTCCTTTTACGTTACTCTTAATATTTTTATTAATTAGCCACTTTATGTGCTATCTCGTATATACCGATGTCGAAAAAAAAAAAGACTAATATTATAGTGATATCACATCATATTATAAAGAAAATTAAATTAAATACTATCAAACTATTAATTTGAAAATTAATAAAAACCCCGTCTGGAAAGCTTTTTCACTGGATCATGACGACCACCACGTTTAATTTCACCCTGCAAATTTTTTGGGTAATTGGATTTGACAGAGCAGTTTCAGCCTCCCTTTTGGGTGTCTCATGGAATGTTAGAAAGTAAAATTGAAAGCTCAAAGCTAAGAGAAGGATAATAATAATAATAATGGAAAGGTATGTTTTTATTCTCCAAGGTTTCACTGCTTTTCTATTTGAGTCCTAAACTATATCTATATTTTTTATTTGAGTCCTTAACATTGATAAAAGTTTACAAATGAAAACTTTCTTAATGCGTTAGTTTTTTCTGTTAAGTTTTGAAACTCGTCACATTTTTGTTCGTTACAAATTATCATTCAAATTAACTAAATAACTAAATTAAGATAAATATAATAAAATAATTAAAAATAAAAAATTTTGAATATAATATTAAAAAATGTAAAAATTAAAACAAAAGAAATAAAAAATTCTATAAAAAAAAAATAGGATGAGAATATGTTTGATAAATAACCTCCACCATGGGTGGTTCTACTTCCACCGCTATTCAGCTTCTTTCCCTTTGCTAATTGCGATAAATCCTCTCTCTCTCTCTCTCTCTCTCTCTCTCTCTCTCTCCATTTCTTTTAAATTAATTTTCAACTTTTCACACATTGCTTTCATTTACTTATTCATCCTTCATCTTGATTTTGATTAAATTATTGTTTTGATGTTGTGAAATTTTAAATCAAATTATAATGCTTGATGAGAAATGAAGTCAGTGTGAACTTTGTTGAAATCACGAACCAATTTGTACATGATTCGGATGATTGTCGAATAGAGTAGAAAGACAAACGAAGAAGTGTTTAAAGTGCAGAAAGAACAATGGAAGTAAAAATGAATTCTACAATCATCCAAATGTTCTGTTACAAAGAGCTTTTATGTCGAAAGGAAATGAAACAAACTAAGCTATATAAACTGTACACATGTTTAACTTATCTAATGGACATGTGTCAAAACATAAATAATAAAATATGTCCCACAACCCCAACCATCAGAGACCCTCCCCCCCCTCCCCCCCCCCCCTCCCCCCAAGTTGGATGGATGTAAGGCTTAACTTGGAGCAAAAAAATAAAAAACGATTGACAAAAGGAAGCTTAGTGAGCAAATATGCTAATTGTGAAGAAGAAGAAACATGAATAGGCTGAAGCAAACCATCTTGAATGTGATGTTTGACGAAATAGACGTCAATATCTATATGTTTTGTTTTGCCATGTAAGTAAGGATTTTGAGCTATGAGGATAGCAGATTTGTTATCACACTTCAAAGGAATTGGCAAAGTGACTGGTATACGAAGATCACGAAGAATAAAAGAAGTCTACAACAGCTCTTTAGTAGTGGAGGCTATGGAACGGTACTAAGCTTCTATTGTCGAAGTACTAACAGTGGATTGCTTTTTGCATTTCCAGGAAACAATGTTAGAGCCAAACATAATACAGTAACTGGATATAAAATCGATGATCAAAAGACGAAGAACCCCAATCAACATCTCAAAAAGCATGAAGATCCAAAGAAGATGTAGTCGAATAAAAAATGCCAACAAAAGAAGTTCCTTTGGGATAACGAGTTAAATACAAATTAGCTTGGTAGTGATCATGATAGGGACGAGTAAGAAATTGATTGAGTTTATGGATAGCGAAACACATGTCCGGCTTTATGAGAGTTTAGTATAAAAACCTCCCAACAAGACGTCGATATGGAAGAGGATCCTTAAGAACATCACCAGCATCTTTAACCAACTTCAAGGGAGAAGGTGGAGAAGAGAAACAGGCTTGCGGCCTGTTAAACCAAGATCCGATAAAATATCAAATACAAATTTGTGTCAATTCAGTAAGACTAAAATACCCTAAACCCTCATCTAGTTAATTTAGAGATGATTTAATTAAATAATATAATGGATAGTTAATTTTGAACATGATTAGATAGTTTAAATAAATAAGACAAGTAAACAATAGAGAATGAAATAGATAATTTGATATAATTAAATTAGTAAAATCGGCTAAATGAAGATTTAAGATTTTTCTAAATATTCTTTTGAAAATATCTATTTCTTTTCCTATCGATTTTATAAATCAAACTATTCAATTTCTGCTCAATCATTCATTTTATTTAAACTCCTTTTTCTTCAAATTCAATTCATTTTTATCTATAAATAAATATTTTAAATGTTTTGAAAACCCCTAAACCCTTAAGCTTTAGTTATATTTCATTTTGTAACAACTAATCAGTTCTTCCACTAAGAAAAGCCGAAGCATACAAATCAAAAGAAGTATTCATTGTTGCTTCTTTTTGCCCTCTAACCTATTGAACCAAGTAATATGCCTTTTTTGTGGGAAGCGAATCCATAGACAAAATTTGGTTACAAACATGTTCATAACTTTCATTTAATCCCATAAGGAATTGAATCAAAGGAGATTACATCTCAAATTCTTGAACCCTCTCTTTCAACCAAGAAGTACAGTATTCCAGCTTTCCACACTCACATAGAGGATAAGAATGCAATACTTGTAACTCAACCTAAACTCATTTCAACCTATTATAATAGGTTTCCACAGATTGATTCATTTGCCTATATTAGTCAATCATTTTGCAATTGAAAGATCAGAGGACCATTCCCTTATCCGTATTGCTTTGAAATTTCATTCCATAGTTCACAAGCCGATTGAGTATACAAGTAATTTTGAGAGAATTCATTAGACATGGAATTGAGAATCTAGCATCTCACCATATAATCAGATCTTATGTAGCAAACGAAATCTGGAGAATTTTCATTAGGTTTTGTTATGCTACCATCTATGAACCCTAGCTTTAACTTGGCTCCCAATCCCATTTTAATTGACTTACTCCAAGCAAGATAATTCAAACCATTGAAAACTATATTTCCTATCACCATATTTGGATTATAAGATCCGGAAATATAAAGAGGATCAATATTAACCATTTCAATCAGTCCTCGATTCATACAATGATATCACCTACTGTTCTATTAAATTGATTATCTTTCCTACTTGAATCAAAATGTAAAGTGTATGATTATCTTCTATTAAACCATACACTTTGATACCATGTGAACTCTTTTGAAAGCACGAACCAATTGTACATGATTCGAATGATTGTCTAGCAGAGTAGAAAGACGAACGAAGAAGTGTTTAAAGTGTAGAAAGAACAATTGAAGTAGAAATGAATTCTGCAGTCATCCAAATGTTCTGTTACAAAGAGCTTTTATATCGAAAGGAAACAAAACAAACTAAGCTATATAAACCTTACACCTATCTAACTTATCTAATGGACATGTGTCAAAACATAAATAATAATATATGCTCACAATTAATATATATTATAATATGTTTTGAAATCTATGGATCGTTGATACAAACATTTTATCAATAGTCCTTTTTCATTTTGAGTGAGTTTCCTTTTTCATTTTGAGTGCGTTTCCTTCTACTTCCCCTTCTTGATTTCTCATAAGTGATGATTTTTTCCCTTTTTTTTTTTTTTTGATGAAATTCAAAAACATCAACAAAAGAATTAAATGAGCTCAGAGAGATTTCAAGGCAAGAATGCAAATGGTGTTGGGATCGAGTTTGTTGTGCTCCCATGATGATTATCATTAGACAAGATTGCAACAATGGTTCCAATTTTTGAGGTGATTCGGTGTCAGTTATGGAGCCAGACTAACGTAGAACTGAAGAGACATTTGACGAACTTCAAATGGTACAAATATCATCTTCAATGCCGGGCATAAAGCAGATAGTTTTTACTGTAATTAATAGGGAGACTAAAAACAACACATTGAGATTGAAAAAGAGAGAGAGGGGGGGGGGGGAGGTGGTGCGGGGGAGGGTTTCTCGTTAGGGATGGGCGGCGATTGGTTTGGTTCAGTTCGGTTTTTCTTAAAACTAAATCAAATCATGATTTACGATTTGGTTTTTTTTTTTTTTTTCATCTCAAACCAAACCATTAAGTAACGGTTTAGTTCGAATTAGAAATTTTATAAACCATTAAATAACGTTTGGATTACAGATCAAATCAAAATTTTAACTAAAATTTTTCTTTATTCTAGTTTTTTTACGTTTGTGTAAATACTTAAATATTTATATCAATTTATAAAGTTTATATTATAAACTAGACCAAATACTTTATGAATTTATCATACTTTTAATCTATAGTTCTCTATAAAATCAATTATCTACTAATAAAATGCATTCACTAACCAACGCCTATTGAGTCATAATTTATAATTTTAAATAAAACCATCAAGTCAATCATCTACCAATAAAAGAAAAAAACCATCTATCAACAAGATTCATTAACAAATGAAATAATTTGCTTACAAAATATATCAAACAATTAATACATCGTAAGTGTTTATAACTAAATAAATAAATTTCATACTTTATAAATTAAAAAAGAATTAAAAAAATGTAGCTCATCATCAACAAAAAATATACGTCATGAGCTTTGAAAAACAAATTTAAAAATGAACAAGTTGATTTTAATCAATACTCACCAAATAATAAATATCAAATAAAAACATATGAACATATATAATCTTTAATCAATCATCATAAAAAATCTATAATAATAACTTACAAGTAAAGTATTATTTTATTTTTCTAAAATGGTTTGGCTCGGTTTTACGGATTGGTTTGGTTTATTTTTCAAACCAAACCATAAAGTTACGGATTGATTCAGATTAAAAATTTTTTAAACTAAATTGTTAGAAAAACCATATTTTCGATTTGATTTGGTTTTGTTTGGTTACGAATGGTTCGGTTCGGTTGGTTTTTTTGTCTACCCTTATTTGTCGTGAGCCCTGAGGTAAGGGAAGTCAAAAAGTAGTGGGATCAAAACCATCGATGATGGTGGTTGTAACTTCCATTTTGTTTTTTTTTTTAGAATTTACTTTTATTCTAATTTTTATAATTTTAATTTTTATAATTTTTATTCATTTTATTATATTTATCCTAATTTAGTTATTTACTAAGTTGAATTAATAATTTTCAACGGATGAAAATGTGAAAAGTGTCAAACTTAACAAAAAAAAGCTAACAACATTTAGAAATCATTGTTTGCAGGTTTTTGCAAATGTTTAAGACTCAGATAGAAAAACAATAAAATGTTAAGGACTAAAATCGTATTGACGACCATGATGATGATGATAAAATATATATATATGAAAAAAAATAGAAAACCAAAAAAGAGAGAGAAAACTCATTATTAAACTGTCACAATAGATTGGCTTTGTATAATAAAGCAGCACAAATAAGGTTTATCAACATGGAGATTGATACGCGAGGTGAATGATTAGTGGTGTATTATGTGTAAATACCGTTAAATTTATTTTATATAAACAGTTTTATAAAAAATATGTACTATTTATGTTCCTTGTTGAAAACATATTAATACTTATGTTCTAATTATTTAAACCTTAATATTTTTTCTTTGACTCTTAGCTAGCAACTTAAGCATTAACCAGTACCTGTAGAAAGAAGCCACACCAATTACAATATCAGCTTTTTCTTTTAACTATATTTTCTTTTTAACTCTTTATAATTTTAATTAGATTATTTAACAAATATATAAAAATCTATTATTTTTTACTAAATTAACTATGGACTAATCGAAACCAATATATATCTTTATTGAAATAGATTAATAATTACAAAAATATTGGTAATGTGCTTGTGGAAAGATAATATTATTTATGTGTTCGCAAAACCACAAAAAGAGAAAAAGAAAAAAAAAACTCATAATTTTTCCAAAAACTAAATAATCAATTATCCTTTTAATTTAGATACGCCAATTATTCCTTGTAATACCACTGCTTGCTTTATTTGTAGAAATTCAATAATTTTTTCTATTTTATTTCAAATTGTAAATTTTGTAATTTAATTTGAAATACACATAAGATCCATAACTAACTCATACAATAATTTCTCTTATCTTAGGAAAAAATCAATTATTATTTTCAAAACTAAATAATTCTATAAAGGAAAAAACCGTGATAGAAGTACCTAAAAAGATAATGTGGAAAAAAAAGTTTATATTAATTTGTCAATACATGAAAAGATTATATATTTATTTCTCATTATTTCTCATTATTTTTTAATTCTTTATGCTTGAAATTATGAAATATAAGAACTTTCAAATTTTAAATTATGGTTTATGCCTAATTATTCCATCATTAATTTGTTTTCTTTTAATGGGTGAGTAATTATGTCAGTTAATTTATATCACATTATCCCTTAATAATATATAAATATAGATAAATGACAAAATATACGAAGCCATATCAAATGAAGTGTGTTGAATAAATTTTTGTAAATGGCTAAAAAAAAAAAAGAATAAACTTTCTATAGTAAGCAGAGTTAATTATTAGGATATGAGGCACAATAATTAAGCTCAATTAAGCATCTTGTAAAGAGATTTTGATTTGTATACTTGATACAAGACAATTTATTACTAGTCTTTTTTATTTTTTATTTTTGTCGTTTTAGTATTGGTCTATTGGTTTAACCATTTTAATAAAGATTCAAGTACCAAAGAAATCATTTTAAGTAGATCCTCCATTGAAGGTCTGTTATGTGGAAAAATGATACAAGAATGATCCCACATGTGATAACATGCTGTATTATTTTTTCACTTGACAAACCCTGAATGAGGATCTACTTAAAATAGGTAAATCAATGGTCTACCCATTTTTCGCTTCCTTTTATGACCCACTTTCTGCATTGGTAATTGGGTATGCTCAAGTAAATATGTTAATCAAAGAAATTAGGTAAATTGTACTATATGCATTTAAGATATTAATATATGAATAATTTTCATGAATATTTCTTTTTAATTTTTAGGAACGGACGCTTTCTCTAATTCACTTCACTAATATATTTTTTCTTATACTTATACATACTTATTACCCTCTCATGTGTGTGTATGATATATTTAGATGATATATTTTTGTAGCAATATATTTTCTGTGTAATAATATAATATGGAAATATAGGTATTGGTATAATTTTTGTATTATATTATTTATATTTTATATTACTGAAGTAGCATTTCGTCATAAGAACTATCACTGGACTTCTCCCAGAAATCCGTTTGACCGTGGAAAATATGCAAATCAGTTCAACCAATTTGTTTTCCACAGTTACTATCACGCAATTTATTGGACAAATTATCTTCTTTAGACATATGGCTACTGAGCATAGTGAGCTCAGGAAGATGAGACAAATCCTTCCAACAAGAGAATGCAAACGACTGCATTTTTGGTTTTATTTGACGATCCAAATCTCTCTCAACAGCATGAGTAATCCCATTATGCCCAAACCCTTCAGGAACACTGGCAATCAATGTGGAGCAATCTTCATATCCTAATACTCCAAGGTACGTATCACTTGCCAAGTTACCATCGGGCAAAGTTAATTAAGGTAGCTAAAAGTGCATATACACATAGTTTCAGAACCAAACCAAACTGAAATCACTGGTTTTGGTATTGAAAATAAGGAACCGGAATCAGAATCGTCTCTCACGATTCTAGTCTGGTTCCGGTTTTGAAACCCTAAAATCTTTTTTTTTAAAGTAAAAATAACAAAATAAATTAATGAATTTTATTTTTAATAAAATAAATTAATGAATTTTATTTTTAATAAAATAAATTTTAAACTCAAAATAATTATTTATTGAGTCTAAAAGTGTTAAACTATTTAACCAAAAATTTTAAAAATTGTTTAGAATGCATATTTATATATATATAAACACAACCGATATCATCAATTATAGTTAGTAATATAAAACTATAAAATATCCTAGAGGATAATAAGAAAATTACAATACAAAAAATAAATTTATGTTATTAAGGTAATGAATTTTGTTTTTAGGAAAGTTTATATAAACTAAATTATATATGATTTTAACTTATATTTATTTATGTTGTTGACAATAACACATTAAATATTTGTAAATAGGAAATAAATTTTACTAATTAGTGAGATAATATAAACATTAATAATTATGTATTTTTTAATTTTTTCTATAATTTTTTTTCAATGGAACTGGTTTTGGAACTGCTAATTTCATTTGGTTCTAGCTATAGAACTGACATTAATAATTATATATTTTAAATTTTTTCTATAATTTCTTTACTTATGTTATTGATAATAACACATTAAATATTTGTAAATAAGTAATAGATTTTACTATTCATGTAAAATAATGTAAACATTAATAATTATATATTTTTAATTTTTTTTTTTCAATGGAACTGATTTTGGAATCATCGGTTTCATTCGATTCTAGACTGTAGAACCGCCTAAAAACTGACGATTTCCTTAGCTAGTTCTAAAACTGGCGAACAAATCGTTCCGATTCTCGGTTTTGAGAATATTCCTTCCAACTAGTTAATGCAAACAACTGGGCTTTGGCCACTGCAAGATCTGATTCGTCCACTTCTCCACAAGGCGATCCACCTAGTGCTTTCAAGTACCCAACCAACCTAACAGAACAAAAACAGCAAGCTCTAGAAGCAACATGTTCATCAACTCTCAAACTTCTCATCAGGTTGTGCATCGCCCGGTAGCACTCGAACCCTGGAGGAGGACCATCACTGAATTCACGCGAGCAATATTTCTCTTGTAATGCGCTGCATCCGCGTCACATCTTAAACTGCCATTAAGCAGAGAAAATTCAGGTAGCTGAAAACGACCCCTCCAACAAGAGAACGCAAGCATCTGTGCCTTTGCAGCCTCAAATTCTAACCCATCCACACCATCTCTCGGAGATTGCCCTATTTCTCTGACATATCCAACCATACTCATCGGATCGAAACTAGCTAAATGCGCAATAACATCGCCACGATCTTGATTCTTCCGCACTCCATCTGAATCACTAGTTTTCACTTGATTCTCATTCCCCATTGCTTTGGAATCCATTTCCACCGCTTGGCTTGACAAACTATTTGCATTCACCCACTCAATAGCATGAGTGATCATATTAAACCCTCTATAAGGAGTCGAACGTTTGACAAAATCCAATCCTGCTTAATAAAAAGAAAAGAAAAACCCACAATTTCAGCCATCCTTAGAACCCAAATTTACCCATTATATAAATATCATCAAATACGTAAAAAGATTTTGAAAAACAGAAAAAGATGTGAACTTTTGCATTGATTACCCTCTTCCTCATTACCATAATCATGCTTATCCATCAAGTTTATAATTTCTATCTGAAGAATCATTTGAATGGAATATCCATGAAGAAAAGTACCTAACTTGAGCAAGATGAAGGGTTAAAAATATAATGACAGAAAAAAAAAAAAAAAAGGAAGAAAAGAAAGAGAGAGTGATTAAAGCATGCACTGCATGGAAAGTAGTGAACAAATTATAAATCAGAATATGATTTTCTTCCCACAAACTCTCGTATTGTTTTGGAAAACTCTTTAATTTAAAAAGAATATCCAAAGCATGATCTTCATGATTACGTTTCATGTGATAAATTTTTCCTCTTCCACTTCTTCACCAAACAAAAAATCAATAAATTAAAATTATATTTCAGGAAAAAAGGAACAACTTTTAACCTTATCATAAGCAATCTGTTGACTATAAAAGATTAACATTTCTCAAAATCACCGTTCACAATCACAAAACCCTGTAAAAAAAAAAAAAAAGAAGAAGAAGATAACAACCCCATTTTTCTCACAAGTCCTCATACTATCATGCATTCTGGAATCATCTTATTTAAATCAAAATTCACTGTGAAATCTCAATTTTCAACCACCACTACATCTTATCCATGTTTGCCCAGCAATTACGATCAAATTAGGGCTTACCTTGATTGGAATTTCGCGATTAGGTTAAATGTAATGCATTGGGTTGCAAGGATTTAATTTTTTTTTTTTTTTGAAGAATGTTTGTGTGCTTTAAATTTAGACTGTACAATATATTAGGGAATAAGAATGAAATTTTATAGCCTTCCTACGTTTTTTAAAGAAAGAAAATAAATGACGATCACATGTTCTCTCCGTAGTGAGAGCTGTTCCACGCTCTGCTGTGGCGGTTTTTTTTTTTCCTGTGTGACAGTACCACGTTTGTTGTGGTTCTCCTGATTATTGTTTGTGGCCTTCTTACTCATCTCTTCAGCACAAATGTTTTCTCCTATATTTTAATCATTGAAATGACGCAACTTAGTATTAATTTATGTGTGCAATCGCAATTCTTAATTTAATTATGCAACGGATACAAAAATTAAAAAAAAAAAGTATGAATATCCAACATAAAAAAGAAAAAAAATTTATTCCTTCATATTGTTGCTTTCTAGGTTTTTTGTTTGCCTCTAGTTTTGTGTTGTCTGCTGTCTCTTTGTGTCGTTGTGTGCTCCTCGTCTGTCTTTCAGTAGGCTGTGTTGTTCCCTTTCTGTTTTTGTCGGTGTTTTGTTGGTGTCTTGAACCAGCTTGTTGCGGTTTTGTCTTGTATGTCTTTATGGCTTCGTCGTCCTTCGCCAAGGATCATTCCCCTCTTGCTATTCCTGAGCAATCATCCTTGGGTTGTCTGGACCTGGATGGAGATGCAGAGGCTGAGGGTATTAGTAATGCTGTTTTAATGGGCCAAATTATTTCACACAAAGTGTTGAATAAAAATGGTGTTATAAATATTATCAAGCGACTATGGAAGAAGTTTGGATCTATTAACATTTCATCTATGGGGAGAAACTGGTTCCTCTTTAATTGCCAAAGTATTGATTTGATGCACCACATTGGTGCTTTCTGTCCCTGGATTGTTATGGGCCATTGCCTGGTAGTGGAAGAATGGAAAGGGCACTCTAGAGTGGAGGATATGGATTTTGATTGGGTTACGTTTTGGATCCAGATTCATGGTTTGACTTTAGATCATATGATTGTTTCTAATGCAAACAAGCTAGGGGCGAAGGCTGGAATGGTTATTGGGCTTGATTCTGTTGTTCAACCCTCTGGTTTAAGGGAGAAGGTTCCTCAGGGTAAAAGTGAAAATAAATAGTCATAATCCTCTAAAAGCTGGAACATGGATTAATTGTAAGGAGGGCGAAAAATACTGGGCGAGTTTCAATTATGAAAGGCTAGTGCATTTATGTTTTGATAGTGGAAGATTGGGTCATGTAAGTGGATTTTGTGGCTATGACAAGACTATCGATGTTTGCTATGAGCCTCATTTAAGAGCCTTTGCTGTGAAAGAGGATGTTCTCCCACAAAGACATAAAGGTTTTCAAGATCCAGAGGAGATTAGAAGAGGAAAGATTACTTAGTTTGGACCTTCTTGTGATACATATTAGACGCTAGATCTTTGTGAATCTACCCCCACAACTAGTATGAAAGACCCTGTTGAACCTATCCTTGATGCTGTTGCACCTTTTGTCCAACATCCAAAAAATCAAGTCGTACCTGTTCCGCCTATGTTTATACGCACTTCATCTTCAGCCACTAATTTAATAGCCACTTCCAACCCCTTTCCTTCTTCTCAGTGTTTTAACCTCTCATCTTTCTATTTCATTCGGGCTGTTTGTAATCCTATCAATCTAAATCATGATGTTGCTATGGTTGGCTGTGGTATGTTTTCGTCCTTAAATTATGGGGACAATCTTATGGTTCCTTCTACCCACGATCTTATTTTTGATGGCTCTTCTACTGCCAGATTGGCTATTTTCCACTTTTTCTTCAAGCCAAAATGCTTTACTTCGTGCTTTCCAAAGCTAGCAATTAAACGACCGGCATCTTCTCATTTGCAATCCAATAGTAAGAAAGGAAAGTTTGTATCAGCGAATACTAAGCAATCTGGAAAGATTAAGAGTGAGAAAAATAGGCAAAGGTTCGGTGAAGGTATTCCATATAGGGTGAGGCGTGGAAGGAGATGTGTTAAACTTGTGGAGACTCTGGAATTGGTTAATATCCCCATTCAAGAATGTTCGTCTAGTGGCATTGGTGGCTGGCCCTCAACAACCACCTAGTCGCCATGGTTTACCTATCTTGGAACTATAGAGGGTTTGGTCTCCCTCTACTTTTCTTAATTGAAAAAGCCTTATCGGGAAACACAATTCTTCTATTGTGTTTCTCATGGAAACAATGAGTGCAAGCTCTAAAATGGAGAGATTTCGAGTGGCGTTTAAATATTTTGGGTACTATTATGTGAATTATGAAGGTTCAAGAGGAGGGTTTTCTTCATGGTGGATGGATGATGTTGTGGTTGAGATTTTGGAGAGCTGTGATTGGTATATCCATTAGAAAATTTCATCATCGGATGGTAGCGTCATGGGCTATGTTACCTGGTGCCATGCGCCAAGTTCGTCTTGGGATAAAACCAAATTGTGGGCTGATTTAATTGATTTATCTCACTTTAGTTACCCACAGTGGCTCTACTTAGGTGATTTCAATGAAATTTTAGATGATTGGGAGAAGGTTAGTGGGAATAGGAGAGAAAGAAACAAATTACAGCCTTTAAAAACATGGTTTCAAATACTAAGTTAGAGGATTTGGGATTCATGGGAACAAAATTCACCTAGAGCAACAAAAGAAAAGATGGTGCTTTAGTGAAGGAAAGAATTGATAGAGCTTTTGCTTCGGTCGAATGGCTGACTGGTTTCCAAACACAAGAGTCTTACATGAACCATCCATAGCCTCGATCATGTGGTCTTAATTATTAACTCAGATTATAATGAGTTAAAAGGCAAGAAGCGCTTTAAGTTTGAGAATGTGTGGAGAATGTCAAATGAATGTGAGCTTATAGTGAAGGAAAGTTGGGGTTCTGTTCATAGTGTGCCGGACTTGGCAAACGTGATGTCTAAATTAGAGTGTTGTAGTTCCAGATTGAGTCATCGGAGTTGTTCTACTTTCCAAATAATCGTAGATGTATTGACACGCTTACTAAATGACTCGAAGAGATCAATAATGGATCTGGTATGAAATCTATGGAAGAGGAAGATGAGATAAAAGCACAGATTGCTACTTTATAAAATAAGGAAGAGGTTTTTTAGCATCAACTTTCAAGGGTGAATTGGTTAAAGTATGGAGATAGAAATACAAAGTTTTTTCATCAGTTAACTCTAGTACATAGACAAAAAAATAAGATTCTAAGACTGGAATTGCCAATGGTTGGGAGGAATCATCAACTAATATTGGAAACTATTTTGTTAATTTCTATAGTGATCTATTTACATCAAAAGACCAAGAAATTCTATGGATTTAGTACAATGGGTTGATAGACTGGTGACTGATGATATGAATATAGTGCTTTGCGCTGATGTTTCTGATGAGGAAATTAAGAATGTTGTATTCCATATTAGTCTTTTAAAGGCTCTAAGTCTAGATGGTTTTCTAGGTAATCTTTTACCAATCATATTAGAGTACTATAGGCCCTTCTATTACGATAGCTGTACAATCTTTTTTCCTTACAGGTAAGTTCCCTCTTGGTTTGAACCATACTGATTTGGTTTTGATACCTAAGATCCATAACCCTACTCGTGTGGATGAGTTCAGACCTATAAGTCTATGTAACTGTCTTTACAAAATTGTCTCAAAGGTATTAGCAAATAACTGAAGCTATTTCTAAATGATTTAATTTCTGAAAAACAACATACTTTGTATCCGGTCGTTTAACTCAGGATAATATTGTGATTACACATGAAATGTTTCATTTTTCGAAAATAAGAAAAAGGGAAAAAAGCATTTATGCTCTTAAATTAGATATGAGTTAAGGCTATGATAGAGTGGAATGGGATTTTTTGAAAGCAACTATGTGTCCCATAGGCTTTGCAGATTAATGGGTGAATTGGATTATGGAATGTGTGTCGTCGGTTGTTTTTACAGTAAGTATAAATGGAAAATCTATGGGAAATGTATACCCATCTCACGGGCTTTGACAAGCAGACCCACTCTCACCTTATCTGTTCATTTTAGTGCCAGATGTGTTATCACGTGGGATTTCAAAGGCTGCATGTAACGAGATTTGACAGGCATTAGAATAAAGGATTCTTGCCTAATCTTAAACCATCTTCTATTTGGTGATGACTCACTTTCCTTTTTGGAGGCCAATTCAGCAAACATTCAGACTTTACAAAGGCTACTGAGGAGATATTGTAATGATTCATGATAAGAACTTAATTTGTCCAAATCTGAAATTTTCTTTAGTGCAAACACAGGTAGGAACAGCATTAAAAAGGTGAGCAGAATTCTTCACATTTGTAGAACACTTGAACCAGGGAAATACTTAGGACTTCCAATGATTTAAGGAAGATCTAAACATTAGGCTCTCCATTTGTCAAGGAGAGGATAAGGAAGAAACTTAAGGGTTGGAAGTAGTGGCTTTTAATGAAACTGCTAGGGAGATCCTGATTAAGGCAGTGTCATATGTTATTCTTACTTTTTCTATAGGAGTTTTCAAATTTCCTCTAAAGTGGTGTAAGGAGGCAGACTCTATGATTGCAAACTTTTGCCACGGTCAACGAGATTCTAAACATAGAGTGCATTGGCAAAGTTAGGACAAATTAACTATCTCTAAAGAGGGTGGAGGTTTGGGTTTTAAGAATCTGAATGGTTTTAATCTAAGTTTGCTTTCTAAGTTAGCATGGAGTTAGCATGGAGATTACAACATTTAACAAACAATTTGTGGGGCAAAATATTGAAAGGGATTTACTTCCCACATGAGGAATTCCACTTTAAAAGGCGGCAAGCATCTAGTTATGGAGTAGCTTGTTGGCTGGAAGGAAAATTCTCTTGGAAGGAGTAGTCTAGCAGGTTCGTAATGGTATGAAGATCTTTGTTGGCAGAGATAGATGGTTAATGGATGATGGTGTTGGTTGTTTTCTTTTAAAATGTGAACAAATAGATCCACACATGCATGTCAGCGATTTATGGGATAGTTCTAGTGCTGACTGGAATTTAGAAAGTATCAATCGCTTTGTCACTAAAAGGAAAAAAGATCTATTCGATCCATACCTATTTTTCCTTCTTCAAGTGAAATAAGTCGATTTGGCCATCTACACGACATGGGGAGGTGATGGTAGGTTGGGACAAATGTACATTAGAGCAAGTCGTCTTCATCTTTCAATATTACTAAACATGATTGGAACTGAATGTCGAAAGCAACTACCTTACTTAAGATATATCATTTTTTTCTAGAGGACTCATTTAGGATGATCGCTACCAACCACAATTTGTTCACTCGACACGTGATAAAGGATCCATTATGTGTATTCTATGGCAAGGTTGAGACAGTGGAACATGTCCTTCTTTGTTGTGATTGGAAGAAGCAGTATGGTTTGGTTTTCTTGATCTCGGGTTAGGAAACGTGAGATTATGTCTTTATGTGATTGCGGAGAGACTGTATCGAGCGACTTGGGCATTAGTTGGATTATGATAATGGTGTTAAGGTAATGGAAGTAGCATGGCATATTGGGAAATAGTAGTATAATGCTTACTATAATTAGCTTGTGTTATAGGGTTACCTAATTCCCTTTGGTGGTATGGGATATATAATATTGATCTAGGGTTTGTGAAGTTGCAAAAGGGAAAAGTTGAATAGCAAGGTGAAACTAGTCGTGTTAAGTTATCGGATAGAGCTTGCGGTGAAGAAGGTTCCAATGGTACGGAGAACAGAATACAAATGACAAAGGCTAGGCTTGTTAATGTAGTAGGTTCTGGGAGTATTAAGAAGATGAAATGGAACAGGGCCTATTGGTTAATTTTATTACCTAGTAAACAAAGCAGTAATAATAATTACAATATAGTAGTTACATAGGTAAAATAGAAATATTCTAGAATATATCCTGTAACTAACTTGGTGGCTGTCACTAGCACATGCCACCATGAATTATTCCTTTATGGAGTTGCTATTTTCTGTCATGTAGTATCACTTGTGATACAAAAATTAATGAAAAATTCCCAAAAATATTATTCTCCAAAGTTTTATGTGTTTTGCATTCAATCACATAACTAAGCTTGTATTCGAGCCAATATTAGCTTGTATTCGAGCTAAGTTCCACAAATTCGTCATTTTCATTTCCACCATGCTTCATTTGGTATCAGAGCTTGCAATGGTGAGGCTGGTTCTCAAGAAATCCAATACCGAGAAGAAGCTGTTCAACCAGTGTTAAAAGTGTAGGCTGTCAAGTATGAAGTCTGGATACTTAAGTATCCCAAGAAGCTTCAACAGCAGCCATCTGCAATGAAAACAGTAATACCAAATGAGACCAAGTGGGTAGAAGATAAGGAATTAAAGCAATCAGGTACGATTCAAGAATATATAGAGGAGTTTAAGAATTCCATTAATCTAACTCTACCAGAATCTCAGAAAATTAAAAGATTTTTAAGTGGATTAAAGCATGAAGTTAGACACTCTATTAGAATGTTTACACCACTAAATTTGTATCAAGCATACACCCTTGCAATAATGCATGATTCCAGCCATGAAGTTAACACAAAAACCTATCCAAATGCACCACTCGACACCATCAATGACTCATACATAGACATAACCACCATCACAAACCTAAACACCATCTCAGAAACACCATATCCACCAAGCTCATCATCAACTCTGAATCCAATTCACAATCAAAACACTGCTGATATCTTCAAATCTAGAAACATGATAACAAACACATACCCAAATTCACCTTATATCATTACCACAAACCCAAGTCTCAACATTCAGGAAGTTAATGGCCCTTCACTAGTAAAGGAAACAATGTTACAAACCATTATTGAACCACAACCTAGCAAACAATTACTCAAAACCACTCTAGAAACTACCATAAACCATATAATTGAAATCATTGTCAAACTGTATACACCACAAATCCACACTAAACCATACCCAATTACAACAAAAACATCAATACAGAAAATTTCTTCATAACCCTGCACCATATGCCATTACTTACAACTCTAACACGAGCATTACAAATAAAACCTTATATATAAAATGGCCAAATAATGTGAGAATTAAGCGTCATAACACATTAGATCCGATCCCTAGATGTAAACAGAAAAGATCTAATAAGTCAAGTATCTAGCTGTGAAGGGGATGGAATTGTTGAAGTCATTATTAAAAGAACTTTGGGGAGACCTCTTAATGAGATTGACTCCAAGGAGATCAATGTTAGGCATGGTTAATTCTTAAGTGCCCTGTAGAAGGAGTGATTGAGGTCAATGAAGTGCAATTCAGCATAGAGAATGTAAAGGCCATGATTCAACATAAGGTAATTGCTCCTAAAGCAATTAGTGTACTAATGCATTGGATCATTTTATAATCTCATTAATTCTAGACCCACACAGGCAGTGCACTTATTGTGTAATATAAAAGTTAACTCGGATATCGTCCTAGGGATCTATGTGCATCTACTAGTAATAACCCGTTAACTATTATCTAGCCAATCAAATGTGAGATATATACTAAACTTCCTACTAATTCTAACTAAAAACAAGTCCAAATACCTTAGATGAAATATGTACATAAATTTCTCAAGATAAATCAATTCACAAATAATGCCCTTAGTTTTGATCAACTCTAGCCCCATTCATCTTTAAAGATAGATTCAATTGATGAAACTTGATCTTGACCTATCGGGTTTCTCAATTAGATTAATTACTCTCTTCAAGTTAATTAACCCCTAACCTTAATTGCAAAAGTGGGAATTTCTTCCTTCACAATTATTATATTAGAATAGTAAAAAGATTATGAACCCTAATTGATAGAAAGTTGGAAAACCTTATTTCGAGGTGGATTACTCAACTTCTTTGCCCATGAGAGATCAAACCCATTAATTGAAATCCTCTTTCAAATTAACAAGAATCAAGTTTGCAATAACTTAGGCCTAAAATCATCACAAACAACAATATATCATGAAGCAAACTCAAAATCAAACTTCATTCTTAATAGACAAGTCAATACATGAAGGCTAGGTTTCTCAAAACCTAGCATACACAACTACTCTTTCATGAAGAGATAACAACAACAATAAGTACAATGAAGAAAAAGAAAGATCATGATGATAAACCCTTTGTAGAAGTGATGTTTGTGAATCTCCAAGTTATAGCACGATATTCTTCTTCAAAACTCTCTAAAATACGTTCTAGGGTTTTTAGGTGTACAAGTGAATGAATTCTTCTTTTTCAAGACAGGGCGCGAGTATATATATATTAGTATGTACATGACCCCTATATGACCCGCGTACGTCGGGTAGTGTACTCATTAATCTCGCGCGTTTTACCTTTTTTGGTGTATGTACACGACCTATTGTACACAACTAGTGTATGTGGGGTGGTGTATCCTGGGACTTCAAATTTTTCTTCAATTTTTCTCCTCCAAAAGTACACTAGTGGTATAAAAATACTGGTATATGGCCAGCAACTCCACAAAAGGCTCCAAAGCTCTCCAAAATCTTGACTTCTTTAATTAATAATCCTTTGAAAAGCCCAATTGTTCCATAATTGTCCCTGAAACACAAAATTAGTTCAATAACAATCCTTTTCTTCAATAAATTAATTAAACAACATATGAAATATACTCAATAATGCACCAACAACAAGGGTCTTAGGGTACTGATCATATACTTAAAGAAGTCATTAGTGGTTATAATGTTGAGAAGGAGGTAGAGGAATTGGAAAGTGATTTGACTAAACTCACTTTGTGTGTCATTGGTGAAGACAACAACAATGCAGAATCACATAGCATGTGTGTTAGGGGCCATTTCAAGAAGGAGAAACTCAGTATCCATACTGAAACGAGAATTTCCACAAGTTTTAAGGATGAGATTTTGGTTAAAGGTCTCAATTGCACTCTAACATCAGAAAAACCGGTTGCTGTGAATTTAACTAAGCGTACTAAATTTCATAGCATTTATATGACCCAAAAGTCCTGTTAGGCATGCAAGGAATGGAGCTCTATTCAGATTCTTACACACTACTGTTGACAGCATGTGACTTGATCTTGGAGATAACGTGGTTGATTTCACTAGAAATCGTATGTTGGAAATTCAAGCTAATTCGAATTGAGTTGTTATGGCAGGACAAACAATGCAACTTATGGGGCTGCAATGAGGATGGGAAGATCATTAAAATGCATATTTGGAATACTGCTTCACCACCTAGCGAATCGAACATCAAGCAAAACCATATGCATAGGGAAGCCAAAAGACATCACTAAGGAGGAGATGATTTGTTTACCAGAGTTTTATCACATGAGAACCCTAGCCGAAAAGAAGCAAATAGAAAGGGATTTTAAGAGAGAACCTCTTAAGACAAATTGCAATACTCAACTAACTTTTCATATCTTTCAACCCAGGAAGTTCCATAATCAAAGAGATTATCTCTCTCCCGAAGTACCTATGACACAAGTAGAACGAGTGTTAGAACTGCTAGCCCTTGTGGATCAAAAAATGGCAATAAATGAGACTTCTAGCAAATCGCAGCTTAACTTTCCAATTCGACCCTTGTGGATATGGTATCTGAAGAGGAAGGGAGTGCAATAGCGTTTACTATGGAGATTTATAGGAAAGGGTCCTTAAGACAAACGAAGATGCAGATGCTAGCCCCTAGAAATTACGAGTCGTGCAAAGTCTTAATCAAATTGGAATAGTAGCTTACCAATCAGATCTTCCATCGAATTCTTTGATACCTTCCGCCTTCCATGTTTCCCAACTGAAGCTATATCGTAGTCATTGTCTAAATTTATCTTCGATACCACTTGCAACATGCAAAGAAGGTGAATTAGAACTTCAAGAGATAATAGATCGGAAGATAATTTAAAGGAAGAATGGGGATGACACCATGGTACTCATCTTACAGGGGTTTGTCATCTTTAGAAGCAACATGGGAGTTTTATCACGAATTGAGGCTGACATTTCCAATTAATCCCTTATGGACAAGGGTTTCTAAAGAGGGTAGGAATGTTATAGGGTTAACTAATTCGCTTTGGTGGCATATATGATATTGATCTAATGTTTGTAAAGTTGCAAAAGGGAAAAGCTGAACAGCAAGGTGAAACAAGTGGTGTTAAGTTGTCGGATGGAGCTTGTGATGAAGAGGGTTCCAATGGTACGGAGAACAGAATACAAATGACAAAGGCCGGGCTTGTTAATGTAGTGGGCTTTAGGCTTGTGGGAGTATTAAGAAGATGAAATGGAACAGAGGCCTGTCTATTTAATTTTATTACCTAGTAAACAAAGCAATAATAATAATTACAATATAGTACTTACGTAGGTAAAATAGAAATATTCTAAATATATCCTATAACTAACTTGGTGAGCTGTCACTAGCACATGCTACCATGAATTATTCCTTTGGAGCTGATGTTTTCTGTTATATATAGTATCACTTGTGATACACAAAAATTAATGAAAAATTCCCAAAATATTGTTGCTCCAAAGTTTTATGTGTTTCGCATTCAATCACAGAACTAAGGCTTGTATTTGAGCTAAGTTCCATAAATTCGTCATTTTCATTTCCACCGTACTTCAGCTTGCGCCAAACCCTATCAGATCTATTAATTTGTTATTTTGTTATGGAAAGAGAAGAAACATCTGGCCAAGGTGGACATTTGGAGAACAAGGAAAATGCCTTCAGAATAAAACCTTGAATCTACTACTACTTCAACACAGGGTTTGCATACAGCATCAGATCCATCCCTATCTTGTGCTCAAGGGTCTTCGAGCTTTAGCAGGTCATTTAGGGCATCCTCTTGCTCGGATCGATGTAAGGTTAGACAATCGGTGTCCTCTCCAATGTAGGATAGCAGTACACAACAACAAGATATGCATTGTAGGGGTGTGAGTAGGGATCTTAATCATCAACATAAACTCATTTATGCTAGGAGGACTTTATCGGATAGGTGTTATGATGTTTGCATTTCGTTGAGCTTGCTACTAAGGTTATGTCTTCCTCTATTATTGTTTTCTCATATGGATCTTGGAATGGGCTCTCTAATGGAGCAGGCCTCACAGCAATAGGCCTTAATTAGGAGGGACATTTGGTCTTAAGATAGTTCAAATGTTCTTTTTTCTCAAGGCTTTGAGTGTGCGGAATATCGAGCCTTAATTTTAGCTATTCGGTTAGTAAAGATTATGGGATAGGTGCAAGTCCATTTTGTTATGGATTGCTCGACTATTTTTCATGCTTTTACAAAATCAGGTTGTGGATTGCACTGGTCAACCTTGCCCTACTTCGCTGAAGCACGTGTTTTGTTAGATGATTTAACTCATGTATCCTTATGATTGGTTGTTAAACACTCCATTCGCCATTTGAAAGCTACTTTATTTCTATCTTTCTCTTAATGTTTATGGTGTCTTGTATTTGACAATGTTAATGATTAATGCCATGTTTGTTGTTTCGGGCCCCCAAAAAAAAAGAATGAAATTTTACCTGTAAGCTTCTTCAATCAACTTGACTACTTCTTAATCCTTTGCTAAAACCTATAATTCTCGATAATTTTTAAAATTTTAAAGTTTAAGAATTTTTTTTTGGCCCAAGAAAGTTTGAGAATTTTCCACATAATAATTAATTAGGTTTTACAAAATATTTATGGCAAATAAGAGAAGGAAGGAAAAGATAAATTTAAAAAGATAGAGAAATTATATTTAGATTTATCTTTTTAAAATCTTTCTATATCTATTCATAAATTCCATACTATAAATATCCAAAAATATTGTGGTGTCTTGAAGCTTAACTTGACTGTATTAATTAATTAAAATAATAATAAAGATTGAAGGTAGCCATAACTTACTAAAACAGGATATTTAATCTCTTTAAAAAAAATAAAAAATATCGGAAGTTATTAAAAGAAAACACAAAAAATACACGGTTTTAATATAACACTCTAAAATTATGTTTTTTAGATATTGTATCATATATAACACTAAAATTTTATCTTGAGGATATTTTTTTTTTTTTTTTCCTTTTTAAGCTTTGATTTTATTAAATTACATATTATTCCTTAACCTTCCGAATAATTTTTATAAATATAACCATTATGTAATTTTTTTTATAAATTACAAAGAAAATTTTGATTTTGGAAAAAGTGATATATATAAGAAACACATAAATATATATATATATATATATTGAAATTATTCACTACTCACTAGTCCATGTCTTGGATTGCACTATCCTACTGCTAGCAGCGGCCCCAAATAAATATTAAATAGTCAATCCGCTCGTAATGCTAAAATTAACCTTGACAAGATGGACAATCAATGCCCAAATCGACCGGCTATCCAATTTGGTACAATAACTTATCAAATTAGAAAATTGTGTAGGGTTCAATCACCGTGCCTGCTATAACAATTTAATTCGTTTTGGCATATTCGAATGTAACCAAATATAATATCGAACCCACATATGTTTGGATTTGAATACAAGCAAGAAATAAGGCTGCAAAGTAGAGTTGGACTTTGATATGGCCCAACTTTAATTGAGTCAAGTTTAACTCAAGCTATTCGAGTAGTTATCAAATTTGAATTTTTAAATGTATCATTCAAGCAGTTGAGATCTCAATCCAGTTTTTTAGATTTTTTTATAAAAAATTTATAAAACTTATAATTTTTTCTTTTTTTCAAAACCTATTTTCATTCCTTTTTTATTTCCTTCATATCTACTGATAGGTGTTTATTATATTTTAAGACCATTAATGCCTAAAATTTAAATAAGGTATACAACCACGTATAATACCTCATATATCACATGCTCTAGCTTTTCTAGCTCCTTACTAAAAATGTTTCTAGCTTTCACTCCAAAAAGTGGATTAACTTTCATGAAACAAAATCATACCATCAGTTATCTCATATACCTTTCATGATGGTTCAACAAAGACTTAAAACTCATTACAAAACACTTGAGTTTCTCAACCAAGCCCTTAGAAGAAATGAAATAGCTAACTTTCTTACATAATTAAATTAATATATATGGTAATTTAGGCGATTAAGCTATCCCTGTCATGATGCAATGATAATTTGTAAGTGGCGCAGCGGGTAGTCAATAAGGGTAACGATATCGGCATAACGTTTACTTATTCTTAAAAGAAAGTAATATGATCTAGTTCATGTTTATGGGACCAATTGAACTAACTGATATTATGGATTAAGTTAAGTAAAAATAAAAACGGCTATGAACCCTAGATGAAGCTACTGTTTTTTTTTTCCAGTTAAATATAGGAAATATAGGTATTTGGATTGTCTATATCAACCTATGAGTAGCTGCTATTACTTAGAACCCTGAGCTTCCTATTGGCTTGCTCCGAAGTTTGAATACTCCTAGTTATTTGACAAACTTAATTAATAATTAATAATTAAATGGTTATTGCAATGCTTTTAACCTAAGTGTGCTTGTCACTTGTATTTATTTGTGTTATTTGTGTACTAAGCCTTTGGCTCACATTGCTGCTTTTCAAGTCTTGAAGATGATGAGTTCTATACTTAGTTGGGTTATGGGACCGATTTTAAAGACTTGCTAGATGAGTGGGAGGATTAGGGACTCGACCCTATTGATGGAAGCTTTTGTAATAGAATAGGAGAAATGTTTTATGAACAATGTAATAGCTTGTTAAAGATTTTGTCAAACTTATATGTATTTTGTTATAGTCTTGTCCTTAAGCCTATGTTTTGAAAATCTTAAGTATATATATGTATTAAGTCCTTTATCTTATTGATGAAAAGACAACAAAGCTTTGTAATAGTATATATGGTGCTTTTCTTAATGAGATGTTTTTTAAATCGCTCTTATCAGGTTTAGATAAACAATTGATACAAATTCTTTCTTTACAGATGGCATTACATGTAATACTATAGGATTATATGTGGTTGGAGACTAGATACGTTTGGTTTAAGATATGTCGGGTTTCAGTCCTTACATAAGGATTGATCAAGCTCGAATGAGTTCGAATTCTACGTTTTTCTATTCAAATCAAGTTCAATCTTAACAATATATTATCTCAACTCAATTTGTTTATGGTTCTAGCAATGATGTAAAACTAATATATATTAGTGAATAAATCATTCAGAAGGGAAAGATTATAATAAAATTTGTGATCTCTAACTTTTCTGATTTCGAAGTGGCTCATTGCTCATAACTTTTAGTTGGATTCGAGTTTTTCTAATACAATTTTTTGGGTATCAATACAGAAGCAAACACGCTCACCCATGCTCCGATATGGACAAAAATTCGCTGTTCGAGAAATGCTATATTGTCTATAGAAATAAATACTTGTCACTTGTTATAAGATAATTATTATTTATTTTATATTAAGGAGTTTTTTAATTTATTTAACATGTAATAAGTATTTATTTATGAAAAACTGAGAAAATGATTTATGTGAGAGTAAATTCTTATCCCTTGAATACATTGTGCGTGAGATTCATGTAAGTTTTGGATCCCTTTTCTATTTGGATTGTCTAACTTTTATCTGTATTTAATTTTGTACCTTTTCTGTTTAATCTATTTATGAGTAAAAATATCTATTTTTTTTATTTGTATCTGTTTCTTGACAAACAGATTGTTTAAAAATGATAAAAATAAGATATCAAAACAAACTATTTGAAAATAACAAAAATAAAATACTAAAACGATTGGAATAAGGCGAATCAAACAAGCCTAGAATACTCAGTCAAAGATTTTAAAAAGTGAAGGAAAAGGAAAGTGAAATAGCCATGAATTTCCTAATTTATATTCTAATGTGTTATTAGATATATGATTTTGATATGAGATATATGCGCATGAATAATACAATTAGTGCATGTGTTAAATATGTGTTATTTTGTATGTGTGTGGTACAATGAAATTAATATTATTGTATTATATGTATTAATGTGTGCATAGTGTAATGAATATGTGTGTCTTTTGTAAATTAATATGCATGTGTTATGTTTAGAATTTAATAAAATAACTTATGAATTGTTTAAGAATTGATGACAGAATTTTTACAAAGTTAAAGCATACCTTTTGAGCTCAAATTAAACTCAAATGCATTCCAAATTAACCCTAGGTCAGATATACCCCTAAAGTCAAACTTTGGATTAGTATTGACTTTAATTTGGATTAATTAAGGACTCTTTTGGCAGCCTTATTCATTATATACGAATTTTCTTTTCTTTTCTTTTCTTTCCTTCTTCCTTCCATCTAAAAACCCTAAGCCCTAAGCCAAAATCATTCACAAGCCCTTGGATTCAAACATCACTCCAAGGCAAAGCTTAATCATGTAAGTTAATGCAAGCCTAATCCTTTTTGTTTTATTTTCTTTCTTGTTAGTGGATGTAAAACTTATAATGGGATTAATAGATGCCAATTGAGCTGATTGATTTATGTATTGATATATGTTAGATTTTGTATTGCTATTATGTGAGCTTAGTTAAGTGTTTGGAAGTTGTAAGGAGTGTTGATAATTGGTGGAATTAAATTGAGTAGTTGAAGTATGGAATTGAAGTGTGATTGGTGTTTGAATGTTGTAGTTGGGTGTTTGATGATTAGAAGTAGAGTTTATGTTGTTTAGATGGTGTTTAAAACATATAACAAGTTTTGTAAAGCTTAAATTAAGTTTGGAGAATTTTTAAAGTGAATAGGTTTGTAAAGAAAACAGGGGAAACAAAACATTTTCGTATAGGTTTAATTTTGAGCGTACGCCAGCATCTGGTACTTTAATGCCGCCGGCGTAGAGGCGGTGTTGAAGGTGATCAGAACCAATTTTTTTAAAGCCCCTTGAAATGCTGTCGTCTTGCTCTAGAAAAGTCTGCCAGTATTTATATTTCAAAACGTACGCCGGCTATTAGGGTTCCAATGCCGCCGGCTTAGAGGCGGTGTGGAACGAGAACAGAATCATAATTTTTAACGCCGAGCTTAAGGCCGCCGACATAGAATCCAAAGCTGTCGGTGTACGTGGATACACTGCCGGTGTTGGGGGTATTCACGGGCGTGGATCAACCCCGTGTAATTCTCAACAATTTTTGAAAATTTGGAATTGTAGTCTACACTGGCTCAAAGCCACCGGCGTAGGCTGAAGGCTGCCGACGTATCTTTAAATGCTACCAGTGTTGGCAAGTGTTGAACTTTAGTGCATTATGCATTGATTCAACGCCGCCGGTGTTGAAGGCCAGCGTATCCCCTGCGCTTTTCATTTTAAAAAACTTTCTTCAAAATTTTTCAAAGCTTGATATATGATCAATTAAATATTTGTTAAGTATTCTATGATATAATAGGATGTTTAAATGCTTTGTTATGACTTTATAATAATTTATTTGAATTTTTTTGATTAATTATATTTGCAACTAATTAATTAGTGCTTAAACTAAGTGGGAAATTCAATATTGTCTTGAACAGTGATAGATCATCACTCGATCAACCCTATTAATTCACGAGCTATCTCAGGTACGCAGTAACTTGCATGTTTTTTTGCTAAGGTAGGCATCAAATTAAGTTACTCTAAATGAAGAAAATTTTATTAATTGATGAGTGTTGATTGTCCTTATATGCCGTTGAATCTGGTTCGGAGAGCAGCACCTTACTTACATTGGGGGCAGGGTACTTTCTCGTTATTGGATAGAATTATTTAGGAGATATAAGTATCTGAGCTACTTATATCAACCTCCTAAACATTGTGATGCGTTACTCAGGATCCCCTAGTATTACGGGCTACACCGGAAGGTGGGGCTGCTTAGTCTGTATAAACAATAGGGACCACTCAAGGAAGCGGACGTAATACTAGATCCTTGTTGCCTGGAGTTTGAATACTCCCATGATGAATGACTAACTAAAGATTGAATAATAAATTATTGGTTGTTGCATTTCGCATTTAGATTAAGCATGTGTGAATCACTTAGCATTTGTATTCGTTACTTGTGTACTAGTCCTTTAGCTCATATTTTAACCATTTCAGGTGATGAATCCGATGAGTTTTACACGAGTATGGGGTATGGAACCGATTTCGAGGATTTTCTTGATCATTTGGAGGACTAGAGATTATCTTAGACTTGGTGGAATCCAATTTTTTTAATAGAATAGTTATGTTAGTCTTGTAGTTGTATTTAAGGTTTTAGTTGAATTTTATATGTGTAATTTTGTTAAGGCTTGTAAGAAGCCTTTGGATGTAATATATGTATATGTATATGTATATATGTACTTAGCTATGTATGACTTAAGTTTATTTCCTTTGTGAAATATGATAATAGCGTAGTGTGTTTTGTTAAAAGTTTTGAAAAATTATAGTTTCTATTATATTAACTATGTGGAATTAGATAAACAATTCCTCAAATAATTCTTTTAGACAACCTTACATATAATCTTACAGGTTATATGTGGTTGGAGAACTGTTATAGCCTATTTTAATTATAAGGGTGATAGTGGATTCTTACAAAAAAAAAAGCATCAAATGAGGAAAATCATAGCATCTCCATTATGGAAAAGCATCATTTGGGGCTTTCATTTATTAGATTTACAAGTCACCGATTCCAACTTTATCTACAAGGGTCAGGCAATGATTATTAATGTTTAATAGGAAAATTTACACCTTTTAATATTAATTTATATTTTATGAAGGTTTTATTTACTTAATTACTTGAGAAGTATTGGAAAAATCTATTAACATTACATTTTTAATCTTTTTTCTTTTACGTTCTCTTAATATTTTTATTAATTATCCACTTTAGATACTATCTATCTCGTATATACCGAGGTTAAAAAATAATAATATTATAGTGATATCACATCATAGTATTAAAAAAAATGAATAATATCAAGCTATTAATTTGAAAATTAATAACAAACCCAACTGGAAAGTTTTCCACTAGGCAAGCTGTGCATGCAGGGTGGGTTTTGCGAGCCAACCCACATAGTCCATAAAATGTGCGGTTTGGGCTAAAAATTTTAGTCAGTTTAATGTGCGGGCTAAAACAGCCCACCCCGCATAACCCGCAGGTTGAAGCAGGCTAACCTGCTATGGGTCGAGTTGACTCGTGAATCCAAACTTAAAATATACATGTATATATATATATATAAGAAAGAAATACAAATCTTATAAAAAAAAAAACTAATACATTACCTCTTTATTTCCTCTTCACTTCACTTTTCTATTATTTAGTTGTTAAATATTGATTATATAATTTTTATGGGGGTGATGTTTTAAACTTTCCACTTTTATGTTTATTATATCCTTAGTCCTTTTATCAATACTTTTTTTTTATATTTATTAGATATTTAGATGCTTATATTTAAAATAAGTAACACAATATCGATTGATAATTTTCATAATGTATTTTTCCTTGTCACACTAAAAAAAAATTGGAATGAATTCAAATTTTTATTAGTTAAAATAAATCATTTTATATTAAAATAAAGAATTTCAAAATAGAAGTTTATAATTTTTACATATATGATAATTATCTAGGTTAGTATGTAGGTAATTGATGAGATAAAAAGAAATATATTATATATTTACATTATTACAAATTTAAAGTTAAATTTGAATTTGAATTCTTATAAAATTTTTAATGAAAAAATAATTAGCGGGTTCGTAAGCCAACCTGCATAACCCATCAATCCACACAGGGTGGGTTGGGCTAAAAATTTTGGCTTGCATTACAAGTGAGCCCATATAACCCACACGTTAACGTAAGGCGAGGTGGAATGGGTTGGCCCATATAACCCGTTTGCACAGCTATAATGAGGACTGTCACGTTTAATTTCACCTTGCAAATTTGGGGGTAATTGGATTTCATTTGGGAAAAATATTAGGTGGGACTTACACGCTACTTGGATATACATGTGGTATGTAACTCTCAACTATATAATAACATATGGATAATATAGTGGATGGCTTTTAAAATAACCACCACCTATATGTCCACGTGGTAAAATACCATTAGGAGTTACACACTACGTGTATGTTACACGTGACATGTAATATCTACTGAATCTTTTCTCATTTGACAGAGCATTTTCAGCCTCCATTTTAAGTATCCATGGAATGTTAGAAAATGAAATTGAAAGCTCAAAGCTGAGAGAAGGGTGGAAAAATAAGAGAAAAGTCAACGTTACACTGCTTTTATATTTGAGTTTTAAATTTATATTTTTTTTTATTTTTATTTGAGTCATTAACATTTGCAAAATCTTACAAACAAAGACATTTGAAAACTCTTTTAACTTTTTTCGTTAAGTTTTGACACTTGTCATATTTTCATTTGTTAAAAATTTTCAATTTGCATTAACAAAACAACTAAATTAAGATAAATATAATAAAATAACTAAAAATTAAAAAAAAATTAAATGTAAAAACTAAAACCAAAGAATAGAAAATTTTACAACAAAGAGGATGGGAAAATGCTTGATAAATATCTGCCTCCGCTGGTCGTTCTGCTTCCACCGTTATTAAACTTCCTCCCTTCGCCACTGACAACAAATGCTCTCTCTCTCTCTCTCTCTCTCTCTCTCTCTCTCTCTCTCTCTCTCTCTCTCTCTCTCAATCTCCATTTCTTGAAAATTTCAACTTTTCACACGTTGCTTTCATTTACTTATTCATCCTTCGTCCTGATTTTGATTGAATTTTCGTTTGATCCTGTGAAATTGTAAATAGAAAGCTTTTGTTCGTAAGCTTTCAGCTTTTGCAAAGATTCATAACTCAAATAGAGAAACAATAAAACATTGAGGATTAAAATGTACTTTTCCCTAATAATAATGATGATGATAAAATATAAATATATAAAAAAAAAACAAAAAGAGAGAGAGGAAACTTATTATTAAAGTGTCATAATAGATTGAATTTGTAAAATAAAGCAGCTGAAATACCGTTAAATTTATTTTAGATAAACAATTTTATAAAAAGTATATACTATTTATTTGCTTATTTAAAGCATATTGATACTTAACCGCTCCTTATTTGACATTAATATTTTTCTTTGACTGTTAGCTAGCAACTTCAGCATCAACCAGTACCAGTAGAAAGCAGCCACACCAATTACATTATGAGCTTTTTCTTCTAACTACGTTTTCTTTTTTCTCTTTTAATTTTTATAATTTTAATTTGACTATTTAAACAAATATATAAACATCTATTATTTTTATTAAATTAACTAGGGAATAATCAAAATCAATATATATCTAGATTGAAATAAATTAATAATTACAAAAATATTGGTTATGTGCTTGTGGAAAGATAATATTATTCATGCGTTCGCAGAAGCAAAAAAAAAATGAAAAAGAAAAAAAAACTCATAATTTTCCAAAAACTAAATAATCAATTATCCTTTTAATTTAGATACGCCGATTACTCCTAGTAATACCAAAGCTTACTTTATTTGTAGAAATTCAATAATTTTTTTCTATTTTATTTCAAATTGTAAATTTTGTATTTAAATTGGAAATTACAAATAAGATTCATAACTCGCTCATACAATAATTTCTTAGGAAAGATAAATTATAATGTCAAAACTAAATAATTCTATAAAGGAAAAAACCGTGATACAAGTGCCTAAAAAGATGATATGAAAAAAAAAAAAAGTTTATATTAATTTGTCAGTGAATGCGAAGATTATATGAAATATCCCAACTCTTCACCTAAAATAGAAATTGGTTTTAGACAGATTTAAATAACCAAAATGAATTATGGGATTTAAATAGACAAGTTAATATAATTTAATTAGCTAATAATTAAGTTGGTCTGAGATTTGAGTTTCAAATTCCCTAACATGTCATCAAAGTGTTTAGAGAATTCCTAAATCCTTGATTCTTAGCCTAAACACTAATTTCTAAATCTCAGTAAAATTTGAATTCATTTGCTTGAATAAAAATATCAGTTCTTAAACCCGAACTCAAATTAAATATCTTTCATCCAAAATAGATTCCCAAATTAAGTTCTTATTTTAAGTTCTTAATTTCTAACATATTGGTTCTGAAACAAACTTTTAAGTACTTCTGGAACTATAGATATTGATATAATAGTTTTAAACCTATATCCTATTTTGAAAAACCTTTATATTTATCCTTTCCCTTTATTTATTTTCTTTATTGTTATGCTGCCATCCCTTTTCCTTTTCTTTGTTTTACCTTTCTTCTTCTTCTTCTTCTTCTTCTTCTTCCTCTTCTTTCTTTCTTTCTTTCTCCAAATCCAACACATAATTCTCAAACTCAATAAGAGAAAAGGAGGAATCAAGTAGAATATGAGAATAGAAGAAGGAAATCAAAGCTAGAAGTACAAGAAGTTGCATGATTTAGCCAAAAAGCTAAGTTTTCTAATTCAATTCATATTTGTTTTATTTGTTGTTTTCTTGTTTAATTGATGAATTGATGTTGAAATGAGTTAGGATTGTTGTTTATAATTGTTTTGTTGGTTTCATGGTTGATGGAAGTTAGGTTTTGAAGGAGGAAGAAGATGATGAATAGTGGTTATGGAGGTTGATGAAGTTTAAGATGTTTGATGTGGTGAATGTGAAGTTCATGCATGTTTGAGGATGTTCGAATAGATGTAGGGTGTAGTATGATGGTTGTAAAGTTTTGGTGAAGGTTTGAAGTGTAAAAATTTTGTAAAATTCGTGTTTGAAACAAGGAATTCACGAAATCTATCAAACACCTGTGCAAACAGCCCCGTTTGGGGGAGTGTTTGGAGCAAACGGCCTCAGAAATGGCCCCGTTTGCAAGGGTGTTGCACTCTCAGATTAGAAATTTCATTTTCCTTGAGTGCAAACGGTCCTAAACAGCCCCGTTTGCAAGGGCGTTACGCTCTCAGATTTCTTCCTGACGCGACACTGTTTTGTAAATTAGTCATAACTTTTTCATACGACCTCCGATTGAGGTGATTCAAGTTGCGTTGGAAAGATTAAAAAGAGATCTACAATTTTTGTGATTTAAGTTTTTACAAATTGGAAAATTATTAATGCTTAAATTTTATTTCTTTCCGGCCATTGTATTTTTTAAACAAAGTCAAAAACTTGTTTTTATTTGTTAAATGTGTTTTTGCTTAGGAAATGATCTTTTTGAGCTAAAATGAGATAGATAAGTGATATTTGATGTGTTAAGTGAATTAATTCATGTAATTAAACATGGGTTAAGTAGATTTATAGATTTAATAAATAATTAGATTAAATCTAGAAGTTAGTTATAAAATGAACTTAGTTAACAAACCTAGGTTCAACTTAACTAAATGAACTTGAATGAACTAAAATGGATTAGATTGTTTAATTTTGATGAATTTGGCTAGGTTTAAGCTAACTTGGGATTAAGTGACTAGATCTTAGATATATAATGAATTAGTAATTAATCTAAGTCCAATTTGACTTGATGAACTTTACTAAGCTAAAATTAATTAGATTGTCTATGTTTAATCAACTTGACTTAGTAAATGAATCAAATGACTAATTTTAATCAATTTGCTAATGTTAAGCTAAAATGGGTTAATAGCTATTAATTAGCTTAAATGAATGAATTAGGATGATCTTTGAATAATATGAGAATATGTTGTTTCAAATGTTTATTTGCTTTGAATATGAATGCTTTATATATGCTATGATTTGTGATAAAAAACTATAATTAAAGTGAAAAGAAATTCTTTGACAGACAAAGAAGAACTATCCATATTTTGGCGGGGCGATCTTTGCAGCCATAGTGGGGTTCCTATTTATGTCTGATCAAATAGGGTTTAATAAAATGAGTTTGAGATGAATAGATAAATAAGCTTAAGTTCTTATATGATTTTGATGAAGTGGATGATTAGTTTAGTCTAGTTTCTTATACGAACCCTTTCCTTAACAGAAGTGGATATATAATTTATCTTCTGGAATTCCTTCTGAGAATCTATTTGGATTTCTTATATAAGGTACGCAGTAACTTGCGTGTTGAATGTTAGAATAGGCATTCTAAACTGATTAAGACTTAAACTCGGCTTAATAATTGATGAGTGTTAATTGTGTTATTCGTCGTTGAATCCAGTCCGAGGAGCGACAACTTGTCATGATGCAATGACAATGTTAGAATAAACGCTTAGGCCACTTGTCATGATGCAATGACATGGCTCGGCGGGTAATCGAAGGGAATATAGTAACAGTGTAACATTTACTTAAACTTGGAAAGAAGTATCATAGTTTAGTTCAATGTTTATGAGAGCGTGTGAACTGGATTCATGTTATGGACTGAGTTTAAGTAGAGTTGGGTAACGGCTATAAGCCCTGGATGAGATTACTGTTTCTTTTCAGTGTAACGTTATCTAAGAGATATAACTATTCGGGCTACTTATATCAACCCCCTGAGCGCCGTGAGCGTTACTCAGGATCCCCAAATTCCCATTGGCTTGTTCCGGAGTGTAAGTGCTCCATTGTTGATTTGTTTATTTTACTGAAAAGATAATAACTTGTGGATTGATGCATTGAATTTAGTTAAGCTCGTGTGTCACTCTGTATGTGATTGTGTTACTGTGTACTGGGTTTCGGCTCATCCTTGTTGTTGTTATTCTTTTTTTTACAGGTATTGTTGTTGATAATGATGATGATGAGATGATGACTTGATGAGGATGTAGAGGTTGTTGATGTTGTTGTTCTTATTATGGTTGTTGATGTTGATGTTGATGAGGATGGTGATGACGATTGGTGTGATGATGTTTATCCCGGGTTTTAGGCGATTCTGAAGATATGGGAGAATGAGTGAAGTGTGATAGGATCGAGATATTACTTGTATTTTGTTTCTTCTTCTGTTTTGTTTTGTAAGAGGACTAGATATATTTATAAATTGTATTTTCTTTTAAGGGCTTGTTAATGCCCAATTGATTGTAAATGATTATCTACCCCTAAGAGTAGATCATAAAGTGTTTTTATAAAGTTAGTTTCTTAGAAAACTTGTTTGCTCTGTAGGGAGTAGAAGTTTATAAGTTGTTTTATAAAATTTGATTTTCCGCTGCTGAATCCAGTTATTTAGAAATCTAACTAAACGATTTCATAAAATCTAAAATTGGTTTAACAATGTTCAATATAAACACCTTATTTTAAGACAACCTTACATATAATTCGTAAGAGTTATACGTGGTTGGGGACTTGGTGTGCTTAATTTGAGAATTGAGCATGTCGGGTCTTTACATTATATATTTAGTTTCTCATTTTTAGAAATTATTTTTTTATTCTTTATGCTTAAATTGAGAAATATAAGAACTTTCAATTTTAAATTATGATTTATGCCTAATTACTCCATCATTAATTTGTTTCTTTCACTAGGTGAGTAATTATATCAGTAAATTTATATCACATTCTCCCTTTAATAATATATAAATATAGATAAATGATAAAAGATACAAAAACATATCAAATGAGCTACGTTGAATAAATATAGTAAGCAGGGTTAATTATTGATATGGTTAATTATTAGGATATGAGGCACTATCCGAATAATTAAGCTCAATTAAGCATCTTTTAAAGAGATTTTGGTTTGTGTGATGCAAATCACCTTAGTATTAGTCTATTGGTTTGAACCTTTTGATAAAGATTCAAGTAGCAAGGAGATCCTTTTGTGACCCACTTTCCACATGGATATGCTCAAGTAAATATGATAATCAAAGAAATGGGTAAATTGTGCTATATCCATTTAAGATATTAATATTTAAATAGTTTTTCATGAATATTTCTTTTTAATTTTTTGGAACGGACACCTTTTTGAATTCACTTCATTGATATATTTTTTTCGTATAAGTATATATACTTATTTCCCTCTCATGTGTATATATTATATATTTAGATAATATAGTTTTGTAGCAATGTATTTTCTATGTAAAAATATAATATGGGAAATATAGGTATTTGTATAATTTTTGTATTATATTGTTTATATTTTATACTACTTAAGTAGTGTTTCATTATATGAACTAAACAAGACAAGAAAATTTATACAACACAATTCACTTGTATTGTGATTAGAAAAGGATTTTTTTTTTTACATTATTTAATATATGTACATTTATAGCACAAGAATACTGTAAAATGTTTGAGTTTTCCAATGAAAAGAGAATCTATCATATCCTTTACATGATATTATTTTTTCTCAAATTTGTCTAGTCCTCTTAACTCTCGGGTAGTGTTCGATTGTAAGAACTAAGATAGGATAAGAGTGATTGGACAATATAGTATAAGAAATATTTGACAATACAATTTTCTTGTACCATATTTTGATATGCACGACACTGAAAAGCACTAAATAAAATTCTTATTAAAAGATCTTATTTTATTCCATTCTAATATTTTTGTACCATGAAATATAAGAGATAAAAAGTATAAGTTTTATCCAGTCCTATATAGTGCAATCCAAAGGGCAAATGTAGGGGTGGGCACGGATCGGTTTGGTTTTGTTTTTCCTGAAACCAAACCAAACCATAATTTACTGTCTGGTTTTTTTTCAATCCCAAACCAAATCATTAAGTAACAATTTGGTTCGGATTAGAAATTTTTTAAATCATTAAATAACGATTTGGTTTGATTTGGATTATGGATTAAATCAAAATTCTAACTAAAAATTTTCTTTGTTCTAGTTTTGATATATTTGTATAGATACTTAAATATTTATATCATTTTACAAAGTTTATATTATAAATCATGACAAAATACTTTATGAATTCATCATACTTTAAATCTAAAATTCTCCATAAAATTAGTTATTCACCAATAAAATATATTTACCAACTAATCTATAGTAAGTCATAATTTATAATTTTTAATAGAATCATTAAGCCAATTATCTACCAATAAATTTAGCTAAAATAACAAAATCATCTTTCAACAAATAAAATTACCCGTTGATAAAATATATTAAACAATTAATACATAATAAGAGTTTATAATTGAATAAATAAATTTCATATTTTATAAAGTTAAAATTTATAAAAAAAAATAATAGTTCATCATCAACAAAAAAAAATATATATCATGAGCCTAAAAAAAAATTAAAAATGAACAAGTTGATTTTAATCAACATTCACTAAATAATAAATATCAAATGAAATCACATGAACATATAGTAAAATATTATTATATTTTTCTAAAACTGCTTGGTTCGGTTGTACGGATTGGTTTGGTTATCTTTCAAACCAAACCATAAATTTACGGACTGGTTTGGATTGAAAAATTTTTAAACTAAACCATTAAAAAAACCATATTTATCATTTGGATTGGTTCGGTTACGAATTGGTTTGGTACAGTTGGGTTTTTTAACCTCTTAGGAGCAAAAGGTAAGTAGACTAAAGATAGACCCTCTATTAAAGGTTTGTCAAGTGAAAAAATAATACTGCATGTGAGACCATTGAGATACCATTTTTCATATGGCAGACTCTCGATAGAGGATCTAACTAAGATAAGTGAACCAAGTATTCATTTATCTTTTTCGCCGCTTCGTCTCCTCGGCCCCCAAAAGCCCAAAAGTATCCCTTAACAGGCCAGTAGGTTACATTAACATTAACATTAACGTTGGTAAGGGATTGGCAGCCAAAGGAGAAAAACGATTGACAGATAAATGTTAAATGTTGTGTGTGTGTGTGTATTCTCGTCCTCTATTCAAATCGTGGCACTTGGGAAAGGTGTATTAATTTTACTGACAAGTATAAATCTAGCTTGTTATGGAATTTTTTAAGTTAGCTTTTAATTTTTATATTTTTAATTTAATGCCAATTTTTTATCCTATTATAACAAAAGATAATATAGAAAATTACATATGAATTGTGTTAGCGAAATCCAAGTTTTTATATTAAGTAGATTATTTTCTTATTTTAAATTTATGATGCTTATTGATTTTTTATTCTTTTATCTATCGTATTATATGTTATTTTGACAAAATTTAAGGAAATAGATTTTTATTGAGACTTTAAATTTTAAAATATTTTAATTGTACTAAATAAGTTATAAATTAAATGGCGTATTCAATTTTCTTTTTCTTTCAAACGAAAACAAATAACATTTAAATTTTATATTTAAATCTAATCTTAAAAGTATAACTTATCATGTTTATAAGGACATCAATAACCTGCCTTTTTTTTTCGCAAAAAAAGAACTTACTATATCAGAAATTAAAACACAAAAATTATCATTTAGGTGCAAGAGTTGCTTTTCAGTTTTTAAGAGAAAAAGAATAAAAAACCATGATTGAATATAATAAATTTATTAACTTTTAAATACCATGACAACCATCATTATTATACAAGCATATATATTACCATCACTACTATATTTGTAATGGAACAAAGTTAAAAAAATCTTCATTATATAATTAACAGTGTATTCTCTTACTTATTACTTTTATTTATATCTTTTCTTTATCTTATTTTTTTCATGAAAGTTTCATCTCGAAATAGAAATACAAGCATGACATTATAAAGTTGATATTCTGTTAGAGTGCAAGTGTGAGGTTAGAAAAATCTCACATGAAAAATTTGAGATTTATGTGAAGGGTTTATAAAGAGGAAGACCCATTGACCTAATACCTTAAGATTTTGTGTTATAGATGGTGTCAAGCTCATTTGTGTATTTCTTCATAAGGTCCATTTGAAGGATTTCTCCCCATTGAAGACTTCCTCCTCTTCGGCTAGCCCTCTATGTGGAAAAAAGAGTTTTATGATGTGATTTGTTTGTAAAACCCTTCATGTATGGTGAGTAAATGAAGAGCGGACTACTCACAATGCAGGTTTAGTGAAGTCAATTTGATAAGCTCTTGTTGAGAGAGAGTATGACTTAGCCCATTGTGAAGACTCACGGATGGGAAATATGGGACTTATGTGAAAGGTTTATAAGGAAAAAGACCCATTAACCTAATACCTTAAGGTTTTGGGTTATAAATGGTATCAAGCCCATTTGTGTATTCCTTCATAAGGTTTGTTTGAAGAATTTCTCCCTGTTAAAGGCTTCCTCCTCTCCTAACATATTCCTCATAATTCATTACTAAGTATCTAAAGGTAATATAATATTTTTTTTATTCATGTGTCAAATTGATGGAATTCGAAAAGTATTCATCTATAGTTTAATTCACAATTGATTCGGTAAATTTAACTCTTCTATGACAAAAATGTTCTTTTCCTACCATGAATATCATGAAGAATAAATTTATAAATAATATGGATGATTAATTTCTTACGAAATTTCATTTTTATTTATATAGAGAAAAGTATTGTTAAAAAAGATAATATTGATTGTATGACAAATGAATTTTATAACATGAAAAACCAGTGAGTTAGATTTTCAATTTTTTTTTCAAATTAAACAATTTGATGACATTGACTACAAGCCAATACCCCATCGAGTCTTTTAGTCCTGCGTTCGTCCCTGACCTTATGGTCTATTGTTCAATGCCAAAACATATAACAATAATCAAACAGGGGATTAGAATTTTTGCTCTATCCAATCCCACAAATTTAGGTGAAGCAAACATCCTCTTAATATACCATATTGTATATATTGCACATATTATAGTTAGAAGATTTGTTTGGATTTTCTTTTCAAGTTGCAATTCCATCTCAACAAGTTAGCACATTCAATTATATTCTTCAAAAATACACTTATATAGAATAATTATAGAGACATTTAAAATGAAAAAAAATATGAGTAAATTTATCCTATATTATGGTTTAAATGTTATCCCATGCAATGTTTATGATTATTATGAAATATCCATTAACTAACTATATAATAATGTTGAAATTAGGAAAAAAAAATTTAATCCTACATAATGTTATATAAGATCTGGAGTGAAATGGAAGAATGACTTTTGTACTAATATTGCTATATCTTACTTTATATCTTAGTTAATAGCCTTATAGCCTAGTAACATCCGATCCAAGTCCTCATTCTTGAAGCACCGAGTTCGACTCTTCATGTTAGAGCATTGTAATGGTCCTATGTGGCATTATAATAGCTCTTATGCCCCACCCAAAAAAAAAAAAAAAAAAACCTTTGTATCTTGAATTTATTAAGGGTTAGTTTCACACATGGTACTGAATTTCTTCAATTTTAATAGAATTATACTTAAATAAAATTTTGCTACAAGAAAATACTCGAACCTTTTAAATCTTTTCACATGGTACTTATGGATGGATTCCATCCAATATTTAGTATCCATCCAATTGCTGACGTGGAAAGCGGACTTGATCAAAATATTATTTTCTCTATAATAGGTGAATTTTTTTATTATTATTTTTACTTCTCCTCTCTTTCCTCTCCTCCTGTACCGGTCCTCCTTCTACTTCTGTTTTGCGCACACACACTCTCTCTCTCTAGAAACTCCATGACGGTGTAGATCCATTTTCATTTGTGCAAATAAATCAAACTTGAAACATAAGAAAATCTAAAAAAAATCGAAAGTAAAAAAATTAAGAATATTATCAAAGAAAGAAACTAATTCTCTTAGCAAAAAGATAAAAAGAAAAAAAATATCCAAACTACAATTATCAAAAACAAAAAACTGAATTAAATTTGCCAAAGATTATTCATTAAAAAAAAAAGAAAATAAACAAAAAAATGAACGAAATTACATACATTTACCATCACAAAGAACCTGATGCACGGGTTTTTTTATTCCAAATAGTCAAAAGAGCTTAGCTTTCATTTCCAAAGGCTCAGATTTCTATTCGTGATCCGAATCAAAGGACGATGAATCATTGTGGCCATGGATCTTATCCCCTATCTTCTCCAACAGTGACTAGCGATCATCTCTTCGTGCTCAACCATGGTTGAAATCAATTTCGATTCAAAACCCTAAAATCCCCTAAAAAGGAAAAATTTGTCACAATATCAAAACTGTCACGCCCCAAAGGGTACCCTAAACATAACAATCTGCCACACTCAATATTAAAGCTTAAGTATGACAACCTTAGTCATCTCAGAAGCTTTGGTATTAAATGTAAGGCATGCTCTCACAAATTTAGAAGATTGTACTTTGAATTATGAAGCTTAAGAAGATACAATAACAAATTAAGAAAATGGAATTCATAATAACATTCATTTATAATAATTGTCTTACAATTCTTAAGGGCATTCCCCCTCCAAAATAACTATAATCTATTACAAGAAATTTCTATAAAGTCTATATCCAAACTAATGTTAAACTTCATCTAAAAATTTCTTAACCAAAAAGGGAAAAAATACCTGACTGCAAGGTCCACATGGCCTCAACCACAAATAGTTAAGCTACAAAAATATCTATAGGGGCATAAGTTAAGAGGCTTAGTGAGAATTATTTCCATAAGCAAATTCTTGTGTAGTAAAATTCAAATAAGTTATTTAAGCATTAAAGTAAAATACAACATACACGTAAGCAAGCAAGGCATATGGTTTTCTGGGAACTATATGTTGAATGGATTTACGCCCTCAATTCGGGGTTTGGTTATAAAACGAGTAGTTTTAGTTAAGTTATGCTTTTGATCATTATCGCCAAAAATAATAAGTCTACTCGGGTTGAGCCATGCTTCCTGTTTACCTCCAAGCATTGGTTTAATTCTATATCGCCAAGCAATCGCTTTTGATCATAGTCGCCAAGTGTTGCTTTCGATCGTGCTACTATCCTTTTCACCCAAGGATAATAACCCCATGCAATGTGACTCACTTCATATTTGCATGAATCAATTTATTTAAGATACCATAGCATCATTATTATCAATTTTAAGGTGATCATAGAATCTCATACATATCAAGTTCTATACTAAAACAAATGATTACTTACAATCAATTCCCGCCTCGATATTCTTAGAATTCTTTCAATAATTTTTACATACATATCAATTTGTCTTTCCTTAATTCTAGTGTGACTAAACTACAAGCACAATCAAGTAACATATTTAAGGATATAAACCTACGTTGCCATGGTGATACTTCTTCTAAATGAATGAGTCGATCAAACAATCCAATTAGTCGAAATAATCCTCGAGATATGGATATTCTTCTTCGAGATCACCTAATCAAGAAATATACCCGAAATGAGTATTTCTTGATAATTTGACAAACTATGTCATAAGAACGTCAACGTTCGTATAGAAGATGATTCTAACTTAAAATGGTCATTACTTGGTTATTTTAATTCGGAATTGCGCATATAATATACCAATTTCTACCTATTCGAAAATATCTATCCATTTCTAAAACTATTTTCATCAAACTAGGTCATTTGAGCTCCAAAACAGTAGCAATCAGATTCACTACGAATTTTCCCAGCCCAAAAGCATTTGTTTCAAACCTTAAATCATCCAAAAATTGCTTTGATAAATACTTGGTTATCTATATAGCTGAGAAATTCCTTTTTATAGATATATAGCTCATATTTCATCCATGCTCAAGTGTTTGTTGTCCAACCAAAATTTTTTTAGTAAAAACAATGTTAGTTAAAAGTTTAGAAAATCATAATTTATAAGAAATCCATTTTGTAAATCCTTTAAAATGAATATTTTGATTCTTATGTTTTCAAAGAATTATTTTGTGTTTATCTTACTATTTTCCTTAATGAATTTTTAACAAATTTCTCTATTTTACTTTTGGAAACTTTCAATATTAGTGTCACTTTTCCTATTAGTTTCCTATACAATTTTTCTTTGACCGTTACTTGAAAAATCTTGGTTTGAAAACTTTCATTTCCCTTTTTATGGGGTTTTCTTTATATTATGTTTTTATGGAAAACATTTTAGTATCAAAAGTCATCTTCTTTTGGAAAACAATTTAATATAGAAATGATTTAAGAAAAACTTTTCAAAACAAAGGTAGCTTTAAAATTATAGTGAGTTCTTCCTAAAGTTTTAAAAAGAATAATTTACTTTTATATTTTTACGAGTCTAAAGTATATCAATAATGTTTTTACTATTCCGAGCCTCATGACACGTTTTTCGAAAACTGCATCTGTTTGGGCTCAAAACGATTTGCGGTTTACTAATATGATATATTTAAGCTTTCTTATGCTATTACGAACTATTTTACATACTAATCTCTTATTTACTCACTTAGGGTTGTCAACACAAGATTGCCAGACTTAAACTATTACATCTAACTAGGGTTTTGTTGACTTTAGGATTTTCGATTGACCTTTCGATTATGGTTTAAGTTTAACTGATCGTAAAACTTTGGGGGTTTACAAAAACCCTAAGAAATTGATGTATGAAATGTATTATTATTAGGATTTGTGTGTTGTGTATACATGCCTTTTTTAGAGAGAGAGAGAGAGAGAGTATGTGTGGAGTTTCAAGATAGAGTATAAAAAAATTTGAATCTTTAAAATGGATTTGTTGAGATTAATTGGTTTTTTTCTAGTATTTTATTTAACTGTAGAAAGTCATTCCAGTATATTATCTTTACTAAGTTTATTAAATCGGTTAATATTTTTCAATGCATGTAACTTCTCCAGCAGGAATGATGTGTTCAAAGGCAGTTGCCTTGATTGATTCTATGTTGATATGGTGTTTGGTTCATATGTGCTTGGTGGTTGCTATTAAGTAAATGGATTTGATTTCCATAGTCGTAGGTTTCGATGAACGCTAAGTTTATGGGTTGTTGTCCATGGTAGGGCTCGAAGATGGTGAGTCAAATTAGTGAAGAAGGAGGTGGAGTAAATCAATTCGATTTTCCAAGATGATGTTCAGGACTAACTGGGAGATAACTGAGTCTTGATGGATGAAGAAGATGATAGAAGTTAGAGAGAGAAGCTTTTATCCTCGAGAGAAAGGTAAGTGGCAAACCAATTTCACCTGATGGAGCTGGTAGTTGTGAAGAAGAAGAAGAAGAAGAGAAGAAGAAGAAGAAGAAGGAGAAGAGAGAGAGGGAAAATGTAGAATAAATAATAAAAAGTTGCAAATGAATAAAAAGTAGTATTTTAATTAATTTATTCTATCACATCAGTACTAAGATAGAAAAATGGACGGAATATGTCCATAGGTACCATGGGCGAACATTTAAAAAGTTCAAGTATTTCTTATAGTGAAATTTTATTTAGGTATAATTCTGTTAAGTGAAATTAACCCATTTATTGGAAATACAATTTTTTTACATTATCTTTGATTGATGAGAATAGAATTGATATTCTATTTTTATTATCACAAAGTGATTATTTCCTCATTTGGTTTGTATAAAGTTTTACTATAAGAAATGCCTATTTCACGTGGATTAGATAAAAATCCTTATTCATTTCCTTCATCAAATGAATTGTTATTCCTTACATAAGACATCTTTTTTTTTCCCCCAAAAATACCTATGCTCATAAAGTAAAGGACTTTCTATTCTTTTATAGTCTTATTTCATTTCAATGAACTAAATATGACGTAAGTGTATTGATAAACTAAGATATATATATAAAAGATTGTATCCATATGCAAGACATGTGGTGTGAAATCTTAAACCTACTTACTATGTACCACCATGTTACCATGGTTAGGGTGCCTAGAATGGCACACCAACTTCCATACCATAATTTCTTGATACTTAATTTATTTTATCTTTCTAGTTAAAATTATAGATATTTGATGACTTTATATTGTTATGTATGTGAAGTATCGTTGTTCTATAAACATGTAATTCTAAGGGTTGGATCTTTAAGCATTACTTTGGAGTGGCTACGGAATTGTGGATAAACTTAGAACCAGATTTGACAATGCCCAATTTATCTTCACTAAATCAATATTACAATTATTTTAATATATATATATATATATACTTGTAGTTGCAATTATAATATGTCTTGTGTATAATGCAAAAACATGTCACTATCTAGTAGACAAGACGCAGGAGTGATTTTGAATGAGATAATGAGCTGGTTGCAATTACTTCCAAGGCAAGAAAAAGAAAAGAGAAACAAGATGAAGTGATGGAAAACAATTTTTAGAGTTTTTTTTTTTCCTCTCTATATATAAATAAAAATAGATAGGAGATAAAATGCAAGAATGATTTTGAATAAGTCAATGAAATGCCTTAAATATTAACCTGAGTTAGAAATTTAAATTAGATAGTTTAAATGAACCAAATAAGTAAACAATTGAAAAGGAATAGACAATTCAATATAATTAAATTAGTAATAGATTTGAATTGAAATTGAGATTTCAAATATTTTTCTTAATCATTTATTTTCGTCAATAACTTTACATAATAAATCAACCTAGCCAATTTTAATCCAATCTTTCATTTTAAACTCCTTTTACTTCAAATCCAATTCATAAATCTTAAAACAAATAGTTTAAATGTTTTGCAAATCCCTAAACCTTTGGATTTTAGTTTAACTTCCACATCCTTAATCCCTATGAATTTTGAATTCACTTACCTGTTTAAAAATATCAGTTTTAAGCTCGAAACTCAATTTAGATATTAGTTTCTTATAAACTAAACTTCTAATAATGTTTCAAATCAAGTTATTAATTCCTATAACATAGATTCTCAAATTATTTTCTAATTAGTTTTGATACTTAATATAATTCTCTAAAAGGTTAAATCTTAATACCTTTATTCCTAAATATCCTTAAATATCTTTTAACCTAATCTTTTTCTTCAACTTTTTCTCTTTCCTTTTTGTTGCCTTTCTTTCTTCTTTTTCTCCTTTCTTTTCAGTTATTTTTTCTTCTCTTCTTCTTCTCCTCATTTCTCTTTCTTTTCTCAAAAATCAACCCTAAAATCTCCATTTTAAGAGGATCATAAGGGAAATCAAAGTTAGAAAACAAGATAAGGGATGGAAAACAAGATTAAAATAGTTTCATCAACTAAGAAAGAAAAGTAGTAATGAAGCTTTGATTGTTTGATATCACTAAACAAGTAAGTTTGTTGTTATTCTTTGTTTTGATTGTTGTTTATGCATGAGAATAATAGATTAGAGCTAGAAATATGATGGTTTCGTGATAAAATTCATAAACTTGTGATGTATGAAAATGTATATCAAAACATATCTTGTTTATGCATGTATAGGTTAGCTGTTTGACGACAAGATTTAAGGATATATGAAATAAGAATATATATTTAGGGATGTTTAGTTATGGGTATGTTTAGTATATTGATAGTAAGATATTGTATTATAAGTTTGTGATATAAAACAAGTAGTTAAATAAGTGGAAATATGAAGAACAAACAAAGGAAAAATGTAACTCTAATGCCCTGTTTATCACGGACATGATACGCCCGTGATCTCTTTGGATAAATCATTTTCAAAGCCATGGCCTGATCACGGTTGTGATGAGAGGCGTGATTTCCTCTTATCATGTTTTTCCCTTTGATTACGGGCATGACGAAGCCCATATCGATGATCACAGCCTCAATCACGACTATGATAAATCAAGTGCTGAGGATCATGGCCTTCATCACGAGCGTGATCTGTTCCCCTAGTACTGTGCATAAATAAAATAAAGCAAAATAAAATGAAGTAGATGAATGATAGTTAATATGATGTGTTAGTTAAATTAGATAATTAAATGTGAGTTAAGGGAATTTATAGATTAATAACTAATTAAATTAAACATATGAATTAAGTATAAAATGAACTTAGCTAATCAATCTAAGCGTAACTTGACTAAACAGACTTTAATGAGTTCAAATGAATTAAATTGATTAAGTTTAATCAACTTAACTTAGTAACTAGATTAAATGATTAATTCTAATCAATTTGGCTAAAATTAAGTTAAAATTGGCTTAAATAGCCTAGATTAATGTCTTGGATTAAGCTTTAAATAATATGAGGAATATGTTGTTTCAAAGATATAGATGCTAAGGAAAACAAATGTTTAATATAAAAGCGAATGAATTGTAAACAAAGAGAAAGGAAATAATTTGACAAACAATGAAGAACTATTCGTTTCTTGGAGGGGTGATATTCACAGTCATGGCGAGATTCCTCCTTTTCTATCCAATAAAATGAAAATTTAAAATGAATGTTTAATGAAAAGATAATGTAAGCGATTAATTTGTTTGAATGCTTAGAAGTTGTATTTTTGGATAGATATATGGATAGCTAATATATCCTCTAATTCTATTTGGATTATGGATTGTCTTCCGATCTCTATCGGGTTTTATATAAGATATGCAGTAACTTGCGTGTTGATTACTATGATAGACATATTAAAATGAACTAAAATTTAGAGACTGCTTAATAATTAATGAGTGTTGATTGTTCTTATGACATTAGTGACAACCTTGTCTGGAGCTAGGTACAGTAGATAAGCGCTTAGGCCACCCTCTTACCATGATGCAATGGTTAATTCATAAGTAGCTCAGCGAGTAGCCAATAGGGTAAACAGTATCAGAATAATGTCTACATAGGCTCAGAAGGATGTAATATAGTATGGCTCACATTTATGAGATCGGTTGAGTCGTATTATATTATGGATTAAGATAATTAAAGATGTGTAATGGTTATGAACCCTAAAAGAGTCTATTTCCTCTTTTTCGATTAGATATAGGAGATATACGTATCCAAGCTTTCTATATCAATCTTCTGAGTAGCTGCTGTTACTTAAGACCCTTAGATTCCCCCAGCTTGTTTCAGAGTGTAAGTGTTCAAGTGTTATTTGTTTCAATTTAAATTAAAGATAATAACCTGCTAATGCAGGGGATACAAATAAATCAAACCAGTTCACAAACTACTTAAGTTTAGCTCAATGTTTATTCGAGTTTGGTTCAAAAATAGTCAAATCGAACTCGAATTTAAACTATTCAAATAGTTTATCGAATCCAACTCAAACTTTATATGTTTGGTTCAATTAGTTTGCAATTCTAATCGAGTTTTATCAAGCATAAACGTTAATCAAATTCGAATCAAGTTCAGATATTATATTATTTTAATTAGAACTTAAAATATTTTTTAATAAATCTATCCGAACTCGAGCTTAAAATATTAAGCTCAATTGAACTTGAATCGAACTCGAACTTTGAAATTTTGAATCGAACTAAAATTTGAACTTAGCAATGTACCGTCTCAATTCAATTCCCTTGCAGTCCTAGTTGATTCTACATTATATTTAGTCTAAGCTTGTGTTTCATGTCATATGTGCTTGTAGTACTATGTACTGGGCTTCAGCTCATTATTTTTTTCCCAAGTGATGGATTTGATGATAATGATGATGTTTGCCTCGGGTATATGGGATGGATTGAGAGGAGTTTGTTGAAGACAGAAGTGATTTAGGATCATTGGATGTATTTTGTTTTTATTTTCATTTAAGAACTGAATTTATTCTTTAGGAACATGTAATATTCTTTCAAGGGGAGTGGTAGAGCCCGAGTTTTGTAATTTAAGTTTTTAAAGTTTTGTTAACATCATGAAAGGTTTATACCTAAGGGTATGGTTTTGTTTTTAGAAGCTAATCTACTCATGAGAACAGTTCCTGAAATGTTTTTGTATGGTTTTATTTATTTTTATGAATCTAGTCATTTCATAATCTAATTAAACGATTTCTAAAATTAAAATTGAGTAGCAAATGTTCAAGATAAACAAATCATACAAAGAAGCCTAAGCGTATAATATACAAATGTTATATGCGGCTATATATGCCTTGATGAAATTTTAGGGCATTACAGATAATGAGCTGGTGGCAATTACTTCCAAGGCAAGAAAAAGAAAAGAAAAAAAATAAAGTGATAGAAAATAATTTTTAGAGTTTTTTTTTCTCTCTCTATAAATAAAAATAAAGTAAATGTTAAATTTGATAACTAAACTTATAAACAAATTTAATTTCATATCTAAATTTTGAAATGATCGATTTAATACCTACATGAAATTTTTGCAACCATTTTTACTACTGTCTTCACACTATTTGCTATGCCTGCTACCTTAAAAGAATCAGCATATTATTAAATTTTTGCTATTCTCCTAACATCGTTTAGTTCTAATAGACTACTTATTCTACATTAGAAAGCAAAGTAGATGGCATTAGCAATGCAGTAAAAATAGCCATAAAAATTTGATTGAATATTCAACTAATTACTATAAAGTTCAAGTATCAAATTGAATTTTTGTGCAAACTTGAATTTAACATTTTCCCATAAAAATATTTATGTTGTAGCATATCTATTATTCAAACTATTTCATTTTTACATGGATTTGTTTATGATAAAATGGCATTAGTTGTAGTTTGGTAACATAGGTAAACAATTTAAGGAATTCCACAATCTTATGTATGTGTGTGTGTTCGTGCGCGCACGTGCTAAAAATGCTAAGATTAGAAGATAACAACGGAAATGATGCAAAGAAGTTGAAATAAAGAAAAAATTATAAAAACATGGCCTGTGTTTTGGTATCTTTACAAACAAATGACCTGAATTTTGATGTTTGGCAAATACACAACCTACATTTTGACATTTTGGCAAACAAGCAACCTTGGTTTTATTTTTTTACAAATACATGACTTGTGTTTTGTACTTTTACAAGAATGTAACCTGAGTTTTGTTTTTTGTCAAATATGACCTATATTTTTTTCACTTTGTATCAACAATAGATAAGAAATATGTGCAAAGATACAGATGATGTATTTATCAAAGAACAAAACTCATGTTACTTTTTTGCAAAAGTATAAAATGTATATTATGTATTTGTCAAAAATAAAATCAGAATCACTTGTTTGCCAAAATGTCAAGACATAAGTCATATATTTATCAAAAGTCAAAACTCAAATCATTTATTTGTAAAAGTACTAAAACACAAGTCATGTGTTGAAATGACCTGATTCGATTAATAATTTAATTTTCATGTGGACATATTCTTAATTTTAAATATCAAGTTTGAAAGTGTTTGATTCATGAGATGAATATGTAAAAATAGAATTTGATATTTATATATATATATATATATATATATGTTTTTGTTAGTGTAAATATATGTGTAGAGTATAATTGGTGTTAGTACGTATATTAAATTAATATTGTGTTGGTTAATGCAAATTAGTGGTTAAGTGTGTATGTGTAGTGTTGGATTTTGTTAATTAAAGCTTAGAGTTGAGTTAAAATGTAGCAGAAATTTGTCAAATTCTAAGCCCGTACTTAAGCCAATTTTGAGCCCAAAATAAGCCCAATTTATGCCAAATAAAGCCCAACCCATGGCAACCCCCAAAAGTCAATATTTTTTATAAGTATAAGCCATATTTTAATCAAAAACATACTTTTCAAATAGCAGCAAAAATCCATCCGAAAATCACATCTCTTTTCTTTCTTTTGTTCTTCTTCTTTCTTCAAGCAATACACTCCAAACCCTTAACAAGAACAAGCTCTTAAGTTCAAATATTTTCTCCAAGCCAAAGCTTCTTCATGTAGGTTAATGCAAGTTTATAAGTTCTTTGTTTGCTCTTTCTTTTGATATAGATATAGAGTTCATATTAGTATGGGTTTTAATGTCACATATGAGCTTGAGTAGTTTTATATGTTAGTGAATGTTGGGTTGTGTCTTGATGTTGTTAGAACTTGTTACATATGTTTTAGAAGTAGTAAGAAGTATTGGAAAGCTTGAAGTGTATTTTAGGTAGGTGGAAGCTATGTGAAGGGTCGAGGAATACTTGAAAATGTTAGAAGTGGAATTTGAAGTGATATTTATGTTGTTTGAGGAGTTGAAAGTGAATGGATAATCTTAAGTTCATACACCAAGTAGTAGGAAGCTTACTATGTTCTTTGAAGAGAGTTTGAATGTGTACAAGTTGATATATTGTATAAAAGAATTATGGAAAATGCATGTTTGCTATCAAAAAGATTTTTCCAGATCAACACCACCTTGTACATGGGCATGTACGAGCTTGTACTGATCAAAATAAGCTCTTGGATCATTTTTTTTAACCTCTGCTCCACCTTGTACACGGGCGTATAGGTGGTTGTGTAGCTTATAAAACCTTGAAAAATTACTCTCGGATCACTTTTTAGTGCCCTACATGGCCTCAAGCACGGTGGTGTACTAGGTAGTGTACTTTCTCCTATTTTGCAGCTCGTTAGTAAATTGTTCATAACCTTTTCATCCGACCTTCGATTGAGGTGATTCGAGTTGGATTGGAAAGCTTCAAAAGAGATCTACAACTTTTTTGTTTTGAGTTTTTACAAATTTCAAAAGTATCAATGCTTAAATTCCACTTCTTTCTAGCTCATACATTTTCCAAACAAAGTTTAAAAACTTGTTTTTGCATGTTAGGTGTGTGATTGCTTAGGAATGGATCTTTTTGAAATAAAATGAGATAGATTAATGATATTTGATATGTAATGATGATTTTATGAAATTGTATAATCTTGATAAATATATAGATGATATGTTGTAACCTTGTGTTATATTTATTTGAAATTCTATGAGTGCTAGAATTAAATTTAGTTATGTTTTATGCATAAAACTAAGTAGAAATGTTAATTGAGTTGATTTTCCTTGTAATAGTGATAGATACTCATTTGAGTTCTTCTACTGATCCTCTTTTGAGTGCTCCTATTGATTCTCTTCATAGCAGAGATACGCATTGACTTGCTTGAATGTTTATTAGGATAGGCATACTTTGAATTGACTTAAATTCAAGACGACTTAAGTTTTGGTGAATTGATTGTGTTTTTCGCCTTTAAATCCAGTCCGGGAAGTGGCAAACATGTCATGATGTAATGACATATTAGAATAGCCACTTAGGCCACTTGTCATGATGCAATGACTTCATACTATGATGCAATGGTGACTTCTTTTTAAATGGTTCAGTGGGTAATCGATAAGGAACGTAGTAATGGTGTAACATTTATTCATCTTTAAAAAAATAATATAAGTTAATTCAATGTTTACGGGAGCATGTGAATTATTTTATATTACGAATTAAGTTAAGTAAAGTTGAGTAACGGCTATGAACCCTAAGCGAGATTACTTTTTCTTTGTAAAGTTATCTAGGAGATATAGGTATTCGGACTACTTATATCAATCCCCTGAGTGTCGAGAGCGTTACTCAGGACCCCAGATTTCCTTAGATTGTCTTGGAGTTTGAGTACTCCAATGTTGATTTGTTTAATATATATTAAAGAAAGATAAAATGAGATATTAAGTTGTTGCGTTGCATTAATTTAAGTTTGCTTTCCATTTCGCCTTTGGTTTGTCGCTGTACCTTTGGCTCATTGTTATTTCTTTTCAGGTGATGATGATGACTGTTATGATGATTTGGGATATGGGACAGACTGAAACAAATTCTTAGATAAATGGATGAATAGGACTCCAAGTGGAAAGTGGTTTAAGAAGAAATTTTTGTAGAAAGATGTTTTGGAAACTTAAATGTATTTTGTATAAAAGGCTTATTAGTTAAGCCTTGTGTTGTTTAAATAGATTCTAAAGCTTGTTTTCTTATTAAGATTAAACAAGATGAAATCCTTTTTGTTGTGTCATAAGATTGACACAAGCTTTTGTAATCTTTTGTTTTGATGTAAATATGTATAGATTGCTCATGTGAGCAATCTTTGTCTTAAAAGTTTTTTTTAAATGAAGGTATAGTGGCATCAAACAAATAATCAACATAAACAAGTAGTTTTAGAACAACCTTACATATCATATGAAAATATCATATGTGTTGAAAACTTGACTTGTTTAATTTTAGCATTAAATAGGTCAGGTCTTTACATGTGTTTTCATTTAACCCTAAAACATAAGACCTCGAATCCATCAATCCCTTGGATCACTTAGGAAGTAAAAGCAAAACACCACTGGAGATGTTGGAGCATATTAGTGACATGGAAGCAACCAAAGAGTTAGATAAAGAACAAATTAGATGTGCAAAAATTTTGTAATGAGAAGATGCCGGTGGAATAATTTTGCAAATTTACTTTATTTGATTTCTTGGTTTAAAAAAAAAAAAAAGAATATTGGGTAACCTTTTTATGAATTCCGACAAATATGAATCGACTGTGAGACACTATTTCTGGTCATTCGGATATGCATAATTTTATATTCAAAAAAAGGAAGGAGAGGCACGCCAGTTTTTGTCACTTGGATTTTCGTTGATTTTATATTTCATAAAAGTAATAAGCAACACTTTTTTTATGGAGAACAATTAGAGGGGTAAACAAATACAACTGACAACTCAATATTTATTTAAACTCAACTTGAGAATAATTGAATTGAATTCAAGTAACACTTTACTAATTTATGGAAAATAGTTTATGGGGCCAGTCTCCAGCTTTACAATGTTCAGTTTAATCAGTTTGCAAACCTAACAAACCTCAAGCTAAGTTCAATTACCGTTAGAATTCAAATTAAGTTTAGAAGTTCAGATATTCATAATATTTTAGTTTGAATAAAAGACAAATTTTAAAGATACCATGACCTAATCGAGCCACGCTAAACTTGTTCGATACAGCTTCAAAATTCTAAACAATAGACCTTTGATCTTTAAAATTGAGACAAATTCAAACTCAAGCGCGATGCAAAAGCTCAAACTCAAGCAAATAACTTGTTACCTTCACTCGACTCATTCCATGTCCTGGTTTTGATTTTATTTAGCTTCATGTGATTTATCAGTTTTTTGATATTCCATCTTTATATATTTCTTATTCTTATCCAATCGGCTAAATTCCTAACATATTTTCACCTTCTCAGTTGAAAGATCTACGCCTAAGACATCCAATTAAGAACACTTTCCAAGTTTTAAAAGTAATTCAACAAATGTATTTAAAGTCATTAAATATTACTTATTTGAGGACAATGTAAGAAACAAACACAGGAAAACATTTTTCAGCATGCTCAATACAGAAAGCCAAACACAAAAATATTATTATTATTATTTTCTTCAAAACAATTGTTTTTAAGAGAAAACTTCGTCGCTAAAAGACTAGTTCTTCATTAAAATAACTAGGGACAAGAAACTAATTTCCAGAGAAAAGAATTGCAATGGAAACTTGTCCAAAGTAACGAGAAGAAGGATGTTCTAAACCTTGCAGACACAACTTCAGAAAATAATACAGGATGCTTGCGAATAAAACAACCAACACCACAGTGTAGCTTGTACTCCATGTCTAGTTTCCCCACACCCCCCCACCCCCCCTCCCCCACACCACGCCACCCCCCCACCCTCCGGGGCGACCACTTTGCTGGACCTGTTAGTTTAGGATGTTGTAGGGAAATCCTCTCATCTTGAGCAGGAAATATTTGAATTCGATAGGGGCAAAAGCACATATCTCGCCTCTTTTCGTTCATAAAATGACATTGTGCCATAAATTTGCTGGGTCCACATTTTAAGAGCTTCATTGTGCTGAATATCTAAAGCAGAATCCCAACCTTGGTCTAAGTCTACACATCTTAGTGACTTGGTCCATCTCCATTTACCAATAAGCAACTTAATGCGTCCCATCCATCATTGGCAAATGCTAACCAATACTTGACTCATAATTATATCTGAATCTAACATCCATAGTCACAAATCAAAAACTGGTGTCTTCAAAATTAATTAGACCATATAGCCAGTCAGAATCCATATCTAATTCACTAAGAGATTGAATTTAAGCAAGTATTGTGTTCATGCAAAACTGAGCCTGAGTCACACTCATTATGTATAAATACACCATCTCACTGAACTTCAGCATTCCTGCCAATGATATCATAGTTGCATTCCACCTTCCAAGATATTTCGATAGGCAAAACACCCTGAACAAATTCTAAGTTTCGAACACTGAGCTAGAGTCCACCTACGTCCTTTAACCATCCCATGCTTTAACATTAAGAACACCTCTATGCATCCAAAGATAATACTATTGTCATGAAAACTCCACACACACTCATATGGAACAAGGCATATAAAGAAGTATTGTATTTGTATGATGTGGGTAAATTACATCAATCACCCAGGAAAACTTTTAAAAGTATACCAACACGCCCAATTTTATCAATCATACAAATACACCATATCATGCAACATTGGACTCTATTGTAAGTTAATAAAAACATTTGTAAATTCTCCCAGACCAGTTCATAACTTCATGGACAGCCCCTAATAATTTTCATAAAGGTAGACTCAGCGCATGTTAGAGCATCATTATTGCAAGTTACTTGACATGGACCAATATGCCAAACAACTTTCTTCCGCAATAAAGTGGATTCCTTATTCATACATCCATGTGATTTAAATAATAAAAAAAGCTCAACAATGATCAAATCAAACAAAAAAATGAGATCAGTACTTGCCAACTTTGGCTTTCAAGCTCTTAGAACAATATGAAATAGCTAGCTGCTTCCTTTCTTTCTCTCTCTTTCTTTGATATATGTCCTCTATTTATAATTTTCCCTCTCCACTAACTAACTTGTAACTACTTAGCAGGATCAGCACCACACCTCACATTTATACACTGCTATTAATATGCACATCACACAACTGTACATTCCATAACAACACCCCACAGCACGCAGAATAAAAACACAAACATCCACACAACACAACACCACCAAACAAAGACAATACATACAAAATACACTACATACACTAAGGCACCACCGAAGCCTTCACCCTTCTACTATAGACTCTTAACATTGGTTGGTGGATTCTAGGGGTTGTGCCACTTAGAGAGTTGGTTAAAACTTGTCACATCAAAAAGCTTCATAAATTTTGTTTTAGAAAAATAACATGGGACCCAAAAAATAAAAATAGCTAGAAATAACTTAGGAATAAAGTGGAGAGTTACTCAATAAAGAGAGTCAGTTAAGATGTGGCACTTTAAGTAGCTCCTTTAAACAATTTAGGGATAAAGACGCTCTTACAAAGGTGTACAAGTGTACCATTACAAGACCAGAGGTATTGATGTAATTTTAAAGGTTTACAGGGATAGCCATGGTAGCTTTAACCCTTTATATATTCAAGAAATGAAAAATACTTACGCTTCCTCAAAGGAGTAGTTCAAGGACCAATGAACAATGAATCAATGGAATGCCTTGTTGATAAGAGATCATTTAATAATGAATGCAAGACTTGGTGTTCTTTGCCTGAATTGCAATGGTGGTTTTCAGCACGATATTCCAAGGATTTTAATTGCTTTAAATATATGCTAAGATATTAAAAGTTGGAAAACAAGAGCTGCAGTGGACAAATACAAAAGAGAGGTCAGAACATTTCTTGGGGAAAGAACAAAGAAATAACATACTATAAAACAATGCTCCTCTATCCTATCAAGACTATTGTACTTAAAAATCCATGCTCTGAAGATCATCCATTGCGTTATGTTCCATTTCTTGAAACAAAAACCATAGCATGCCTAAAGGGGTTGCATCAGTAGATGTTCATCCGTTCCATTCACACTGACAAAAGCACCACAAACACATACTGACCTTTTTTTTTTTTTTTTTTTTTTTATTTTGGGGGGTGGGGGGGAAGGAAGAGGGGCCGGGGGGGGAGGAGAGGGATGTAAACACATATTGACTGGCACATACTGATCTGATTCAAGCAGAAAACCAGCATTTTCCCCCAGTTTCATTCGAAGCAGCAACTTACAACCATCATGCCGACCTAGTTCAGTTTAAAATAATCTATAAGAATTAAATGCATGTTGACCCAATGGACACAAGTATAAAATCTTACTGTCCATATCAAACTCTTGAAATGAAACGCATCCAACCTCAGCTGTAGCTATTATGCTCAAACTATGGTCACTCAACTGAGTGAAACAAATATAATTCTGCAAATACATTTTTTATGGAATTACTTTAGCGGATTATGGTTTTTTTAAGCTTTTATGTGCCATGTGCAGAGGGTTTACTTGGATAATTCTTTTAGCATCAGTTGGCTCACCAAAAGGTGATCCAATTCCAATTGTGGCAAGTCAATAATATTACATTAATAGAGGAAGGATGCATAATGGGATAATCCATCCGTACAAGTACTGCCCCATCCAGATAAAAGTTCAAAATATAAAAATAATAAGAAACAGAAGCATGAAGGTTGCTACTCCTGACCAGTGTGCTTAATTCAAAATCCTGGCAAATCCAAAAGCATGCCCAAATGATAAAAATTCAGCCATGAGCAATCAGCAAAGGTGTTTTATCTCACCTGCTATGTAATCATGAAGTTGTCCCTTAAATTGCAAACAGAGAGCCAAAACTTTGAGCTAATGCATCTCCCTTGATGGATAGGGTTACTAAACGTGACCTGTATGGTCACACGCTCTTGGAAGAGCGAGGAGAGAGAAAGCCCACAAGAATGGGTTGTTCTGACGGTAATGGTTGCTGGTGGTTGTTTGGATGTGTATTCAGGATTTCAGTGGAGTAGAACATTCTTGCGAGATAATAATTTTCATTAAGGGATAGGAATAAGAAGCAAGTACTGCTATTCAGGCAATTTTTTCTTCCCCTCTTTTTATCCCTTTATATAGCTATTCTTTGCGTAAAAACGCAAAGCCAAAATGACAGCAGGAAATAACGTGCAGATAGCAATTTCATCCCCCTTACACCCCAAACCCACAGGCAGTTACTTCTTAGTTTGTCTTCTAAAGACTGCCCTTGGGCAGCCTAGTGATATAAATTGACTGGGAGTTTGTCGAAAATCAAGGTTTTGTTCCCCCAAGGCCAAACTTACTGCTGAACTCAATGATTAGCTTGTGCAGAAAATCAAGTTTTTGTTCACCCTAGGTCAAACTTACTGCTGAACTTGATGATTAGCTTGTGCAGTTACATCAGCACCCCTTGGATTTAAGAAAGAAGAGGTATGTTCAGTGGCCTTGTCTTCCTTGGGATCCACCATTTAAGCAAAAAGAAGACAATTACATAATGCGACTGCATACTGTCAATACAATGAAATGAAAAATAGAACAAAAATAAAAGATCAAAAAAAAAAAAAAAAAAAAAAAAGGAGTGACAAAAGCAGCTGTTGGAAAGCACACAAGAGGTTTTGATTATAAATTAGAGAACAGAAAAGTTAAATTTTAACCCTTATGACATCATTTTCCATTTTTTCCTTCTGGTTTTCATCCAACAGCAGTAGGATTTTTTGAAGAGGATTTCCAAAAAGCATGATTCTCAGTTATGGCGGTAGCTTGATCAAAAACCACTCCTTTCAACATTAACAATTGAAAGAAAGATGCGACTGTAGCCATTTCTTAACAGGAAGTTCATACCACTCCTTTCAACATTAACAATTGAAAGAAAGATGCGACTCTAGCCATTTCTTAACAGGAAGTTCATAAAGGCCTATTGAAACATTCTGCTTATAAAGGTCGTAAGGTAAATCCGAGCCTACTTTCTTACCACGATCTTCTCTTCAATTGCAAAGCTTTGATTATAACAAATATCAAAATAAGTCCAAAAGACATTCCCAACAAACATGCCCTTAATTACAAAGATAAATCCAGTTCCAGTCCCTTGTCCAAACTCTTAACTTGCTACAATTAAAGAAACAAAAACAAAAATATATCATAACACATCCCAGAGTATACGTTGCCATTAAAAGCAGCAAGGACAGACTGAAGATTTATTCCATTAAGTTCTACTACAGGCGAGTAAACATAAAGCTTCCACCAAACATCTATAGATAAGTCTTAACATACCGATCCATCAAGCATCAGCACCATCCGCAGCTTTAGCAGCAAAAGGATCATGAGTAGGTCCAACATCTTGCCCTATATGGCGATGCACCAAACGCTGCAAATCCGCCATAACCTTGTGCTCCCTCTTGGCCTTCTCCTCATAATTAAACATAGCCAAAGCCCTCTTATCCTCAGCACTATAAACCTGGTTTTCTTTCCTAATACGAATAGCATTCATCCTCTGGTGCCTACTACCACTCATCACATACCCTAAACTCTCAAATTTCTGAATCTCCTCAGCAGAAAGACCCACTTCACCTCTTCGCGGAATACGCTTGCCTTGTTGAACATACTGTGCAATGGCATCACCCTCACCAGGCCTAAGTGCCCCACCATAACTGATATGTCCCTCTGCCCGTGGCATCGGTGAAGGACCCACCACAGGCTCATCATCTATGGCAGGTTTCTTTTGGGAATCAAGCAATTCCTTGAAGTTGAGCGCCTCCACATTCATTTCTGCCTTCAATGTCTCATTTTCGAGGTTGTTCACATCCCCAGGTGACTTCAAACGCTCATTGGAATCCTCGCTAGCACTCTCGCTCTCGCTCTCACTTTCAGACACTCTCTTCCTGCTATGTCTCCGCCTCGAATAAGAAGAGGAAACGCTTACCTTCTTCTTCTTCTTACTCTTCGGTTTCCCATCATTTTCATCACTATCACTGAAATCACTCTCATCTGATTCGCTATATCGACTACTCTTTCTCCTCCTCCTCCTCCTCCTCGACTTTGTACTTCTCTCATGAGTTCTTCTCTTACTCCTCTTGCTACTCGATTTCTTTCTCCTTTTTCTATCGTCTTCCGAGTCTGAATCGGAACCTGAACCCAAAACCTCAACTTCAGTTTCATTATCACTGCCGCTCTCAGAATCACAGTCACTATAATCCACTTTCTTACTCCTCCTACTCCGCCTACTCGTACTCAAAGAGCTTCTCTTCTTCCTCTTCCTCCTCCTCAATCCCTCCTCAGATTCCGATTCCGACTCCGAATCGGATTCGCTTTCGGAATCACTACCACCACTAGAACTCAAATCTTTCGCCTTTTCTCTCTCCCCTGCTTTGCCATCGCTCTTCTCTAAATCCTCCACAAGCTTCTCTTCAATATCCTCCTCGAAATCGTCCTTCTCGCCTCTAGGAGGACTCGGCGTGCAATTCCATATACAAAACTTCATGGATTTCCTCATCTTTTGCCTCTTCAATCTCCTGTACTCCTCCCTACTCAGTCCTTTCAATTCCTCATCCGATTCCGACTCCGAAAACCTCCCATCCCTATCAAGATACGATCTTTTCCTTCCAAACCGCCTCGGCAGATCGTTTTGAGTTAGGGTTAGGGTTTTAGATTGGTTTCCGTTATCAATAGGACTGCGGCTGCTCCTTCTTCTTCTTCCTCCTTCTCCTCCTCTTCGACTCCTCGTTTGCGGCGACACAGAGCGATCCCTGCGACGATTTCTCGGATCTGGTGATGTAGAGCGATCGCTGCGACGATAGGAATCGCGGCCGTTGTGACGGTCGTAGGAGTCGTAGGAGGGGCTGCGGCGGCGATTGATGTGGTAGCCGCCTGAGCTGTCGGAATCGGAGGGTTGGTGCTGGTGTTTGGGGTCCGGCTCCTGGTCAGAGTAGTGTCGGCGATGAGGGATTTCGACGGTGGATTGTGGCCTTCCCATTTTGGGATTGGTGAGTTATTTCCAAATGGATGAAGACGACCAAGAGCTAGACAGGGTCTTAATATATACTAGTGGATAATGCAACAAAAAAAAAATACTAATTATTAAAAAATTTAAAAAAAAATAAATTATTTAATTAGAATTTACAACAAATTAATTATCCAAAATATTTGTATTTATTAAGCAAATTAATAAATATCCAAAAATTTATATTATGGTTTTAGCAATGTGACTATTTCTTTTAGAAATTAACGCTATGTTTGGAAATTCTAAGGAGAGCAGAAACGGAAAGAAGTGAAAAGAAAAGAAGAGAAGAGAAAGAAAATGAAAGGAAATATTATGTTTATTTTTTGTTTGGATTTGTGAGATAGAAACGGAAGGAAATGATATGAAATTAATTATTTTGATGTTGTTTGGTATGGATAATAAAGGAAATGAAAGGAAGTGAAATATGTAATAGACTAAAATATCCCTTTTAAAATATTTTTTTAACTGTTTTAAGGTATTTCTAAGGGTATTTTTGTCACTTAATTGAGTTTTCCCTGCATTTCTACCGCTTTCATCCCAAAATCGGACAGAAAATTTTTGAGCCCCTCTTTCCTCTCATTTCCGTCGATATCATCCCACTTCCGCTGCAAATAAAGTTACCAAACACAATCAATTCCTTTCATTTCTCTTACCTTCTCTTCGTTTCAGTAGATTTCATTCGATCCAAACACAGCGTAAGAGTGGAATTTAAAGTGTTCATAGTTGAATATTTTATGAGTTTTTATGTGTTTTTTTTAAAGCTTAAGGTCACATATATAATTACATATCACACATAAAAATCGACTTCTACATTAACACAAAAAATAAAAATAAATAAACGAACTTTATAATCTTTCAACATATTAACATATTTTTATGTGGCATGAATCCATGAGGCTATAAATGAAAAAGACTATGGACTTTAATTATGAATGTAAGAATGGAGAGAATCTATTTTTGAATTAATGATGCAGATAAAGAAAAGAAATCCAAATAATTTCCGGTCCTCCTTGAAAGTCATCTTAGAGAAGATATCAATCTATCAATGGCAACCAAATTCCTCTATTCAATATTGTTTAGCAACTGTACCAGTTCTTGAGAGTTGAAAAACTAAAGTGTGCACTCTTTAGTTTGTGTAGCTAAACAAAGTGTAGTATGAAATTATGAAGCCACATATAAAAGACAACAAAAGCACCACATTTTGACACAAAAATGAAAAAAAATAAAACCTACAGCTAACAAAATTCAATTGTAAAACGATATGTCTTAGAATAATTATACAACCCGCTTGCACACTCAAATCATTACTCATTACACGGAAACATATGCAGTAAACATAATGAAGGGATTAAATGATTACAATATTTATCTCTCTAACCAATTTACTTATTGGAACTTAAAAGATCAAAACCTTCCAACCCTAGTTGGTTCTTTATCCATGTTTCACAAACAATATGTAAACCTTATACTATAAAAAAAACACTAAATCCACATGTATAACAATGTGTGAATTGTGGAAACACAGACATCCCCACGTAAAACATCTCCCATAACACATGAAATTTTTCCAACAACAAAAACAATAACACAAATATCTAACATTTCAAACAATTTGCATCTACACGACATGTTCATGTTTCATAATAAAGTTTTCTTTAACAGCGAGCTAGAGAACCACCACCCAAAATCGTGCTTATCAACACCATTGCCAGCACTCCCAACTTTCACTGTAAACCACCGAACAAACAACTAAAATGCAAATCATCTCATCCGTAAACCACGTGAACATTTCCTTGTCACCATTCAACACAGCCACTTGACTGAACCCGGTAATCCATCGAGTCAACTTGACCCATCTTCATCAACCCCCACGACAACATCCACACAAAACTAAGACCAAGCTTCCTCCATTAACCATTACAATAGAGTCACATCGATCACAACACTCATTGGATCAAGGATTTACCAAAGATTGAAATAGAATATACTCATCAAGTCAAAAATTGATAAATCCAACCTCGCCACTCACGACCCATCGCCAAACATAGCCATGAGTTTGAATCTCCTACTGTTTCGCAAAAATGTAAAAAAAAAAAAATGAAGAATAGACATAGAAAACAAATATGAAAAAGAGGTGCAACGTAGATCGATGGTTATTTGGAAAGAAATGTAGCATGGAGTATTTTGTTGGAGAAAACAGTAGATATATTCCATCATGAAAATTGGCGGTAGGAGGCAAAATAAGATTATGAATGTTATTATTCATACAATTGGCATTTCATGTCATATAGTTGGCTTCCTCCTTTAACCATTACAATAGAGTCACATCGATCACAATCACTTATTGGATCAAGGATTTACTAAACATTGAAATAGAATATACTCACAAGTCAAAAATTGATAAATCTAACCTCGCCACTCACGACCCATCGCTAAACATAGCCATGAGTTTGAACCTTCTACAGTTTCGCAAAAATGTAAAAAAAATGAAGAATAGACATAGAAAATAAATATGAAAAAGAGGTGCAATGTGGATCGTTGGTTATTAGGAAAGAAATGTAGCATGGAATATTTTGTTGGAGAAAACAATAGATATACTCCATCATGAAAATTGGTTGTAGGAGGCAAAATAAGATTATGAATGTTAGTATTCATACAATTGACATTTCATGTCATAGGAAAAGGAAGCGAAGGTGGAGAGAGATGAATAGATACTGAAGGAATTAATAGAAGATGGGGAATAACTAAAGGAAGAATGTGGGTATAGCAGTTAAGATGTTGAGAATGTGAACAGTGGATAACTATAAAGTTTTATGAAAATTACCAAAAAGGCCTTGAAAATATTAAGATATTACCTTTATATATTTATAGAATAATAAAACTAATTTTATTTTAATGAGCAATTAAAGTTAAAAATAAAAAAAGACACCAAAAGAGCCTTTTGGATTTAATAATATAAATAACTATACAATGTAGTTTCGAGCCCTTTAACGAAAATACACACACACACATGTTAGTGATCAATTAATTAATTGATTTTTTTAGCTCAAAAAGACACTAGGATGATTCATCCATACTACGAGTATAATTATAATTACATTTAAAATATTAAAAGTACGATATTTTTTACCATTGTTTATAGAGTTTTGTATTACAAATTTACAAATGAACATGTAAAAAGAACCTAGAAAATGAAGAAAGCTTATAAACATGTAACATTGTAATGGTAGTGATGGTGGTAGTGGGTAGTTTGATGGTAGGGTTGTAAGTGAGTCAATACAGCTCATGTGCTGCTCGAGCTTGACTTGGTGAAGCTTAAATTCAACTCGCTTGCAATTGAGTCAAGCTCGTTTTAAGCTACTCGAGTAGCTACAAACTCAAGTTCGAGCTTTGAAATATTTGGCTTAGTGAGCTTGTAAGCTTAAGCGAGCATTAAATCAAATCAAATCAAGTCAAGTTAGGTTCAAGCTTATCGGGTATTAAATACTCTTTATAGTTGTAATACCCCGAGAATAGAACGTATTTAGACGCTATAAATTAAAAACATGGATAAACTTGAACTCAGTTACAGCATAAGACTCAGTTAAAAATTCTCCTAGTTAGTAAAAGATACCAAAAACTAGATTAATGGACAAGGAACAATAACTCGTTAACTATATGCCTATGATTATAGATAACAAATATAGAATGAGACGATTAATTTTTAGAATCTACTGGTTAGAAAACAATACTTTAAAGATGAATCACTACAGTTGATGTATATGTGATAGAATTGGAAACTAATCAATATCTATCAAATTAAAGCTCAAATAAAGATTTTGAATACGTAGTCATGAAATATAGAATTTTCTGAGTCTATTGAGTATAATATTCTAAATTAGTCTATCGGGCTCATAAATTATAATTGCTTAAGTGAAAACCATAAGAACATTCAATTCCATGAGTTTTAAATTTAAAATTTCAACTCATTGTTCATCTAAGAAAAATGTGGAACCTTAAGCATAACTTAAAAATTGTTTTCATGAAATAACTAATATGTTTACATGCATATTACTTAATAATTTACGATATAGTTTATATATTAGCCTTTTAATGGTCATAAGCTTTTCAAATGATATCACTACATATTATTTCTTTCCTTAGAAGTCTTGAACCATCCATAATTCTAATGAAAATGAGAGAAGCGTCACTTGTAAAGGCATGGGACCCAGCAATCTCATCTCCATCATTTATGGAAGTGACATCTTCTCTAATGAAAAATCTTAGATAAATCTAAGTATTAATGAATGAAGGTGACTTGAAACTAACTTGAGTATTCTCTTATGACCCTTTCTAAACTGCGAATCACATCATGTGCAAGGGGGACAAGCACATTAATTAACTTATGACCCATGACATGAGTCATTCTATCTAGGCTTGCAAATGTCCACACATGAACCACAAATTCTTTCGTTCGTCCATTTGCAAACCATAAACCCTAAGTCAACACCTAAATCTCCACAGGACATCACAATATTTGATCAATCCTCACGTGATCTTGACATTAAATGACAAATAAGTTCATAAGACAAATGACTTCTCTTTCTTTCTCTTCTTACCATCCCTTATGCATAACACAACAACAAATATCTAGATTTCATCCAATCACGTTAATTCTTCTTATTTAAGTCAAGAAATAAAGGAAAGATAGTTTAGTGTGTCAATATCAACAAAAACCGTAGTACTGCTGTGAATATCCGAAGAGTAAACAAACATCAACATCACTTAATATATCAAATATCTTCTCTGTAATGCCTCTATTGAATATGAGACAAATAGAAATGTCATTTCCACAAGAAAACCATAGAAATTCTTTACGTTACCATGAGATCCATGCATGTATTATACAAAACATAAAAATCAACATCAACAAACTTCTAAAATCTTCTAACATATCTATGCATTTAATGTTAATTATGAACAATAAGACAAAGGCTCCTTAGAAACCCTAATCTATCCATGAGAAATTCATTCGTCATGCATACACACACATCAACATCGATAAATATCGAAAATCTCCCACCAGTCATATTAAAATCATTACATTAATGAACTTTATGAACAATAAGACAAAAAAGCACTAGAAAGCCCTGAACCCCACGGCGAGATACAACTCCCTCCACACATTCAAGAGTTACCAACATCAATCTATTATTTTCACTTAAAATAAGAATCACTTGACAAAAGAAATTACCCCCCTTTCTCAAAAGCAAACTGTGAACCCCACTACCTTTTCAACTACACACATCAATATAAACACTCCCTTATGGTCACGAATAATTCTAAGACCTTTGAAAGAAAATTCAAGTTATAGTAAATAAAACCCTACTTAGTCAACCTCTCAAAACATCAAGGAAAATTCCTGCATCAAGAGTCAACAATCAAAGGTAAAATATAGGTTCATGTTATCTTAAAGATTAACTGAAAACAAACTCATAAAAAAAATTCTTACATGTCTTATAGGGTTTTGGTGAATATCTTAGAAGGGAATATCAATATCAACTCCCTTTAAAATCAAGGTAATTTCTAAACCATTCATAAATTATATTATGATCCTACAAGAAAATTTAATTCTTAAATCCTAGTCTATGTCTCAGTCACTTTAAGAACAGCAGGGAATCAACATTACATTCACGTAATTTTAAGTAATTCAAAACCTAATTTAAGCATATAACATGCTTAGTAATAAATTACATGTGAAACTAACAATAACATATAAGAATTCTCATGTACATGTTTCGGCCATAACAAGACTTACCGTGTTCCAAGTTATATTCAATTAATTTAAACTCCGTATAATATGTTATGTTGAGTAAAATGAAATTAAGGAGCTGAACACGTTAACAAAACCTTAGGGAATAAGACCTTATAACTCTCAGACCCATGAGTGATTTAAGGGGAATTTATGCTTGAATTGATAAATTGAATCATGTCTAGTCTAATGAAGCCATAATGAAGTTGATCATGTAGTTAAATTCAAAAATAAGCCCATGATTAAACAAATATGGCTCGACATATATAGAAAATAAAAGTTATTAAGCATAGATTGATAAAAGCAATAAATATCATTGGAAACATGATCAAGTATATTAGGGATACATATTTAATTTAAAATCAAGAGAAGCACAATGAAAGTAAAACTTGAGTATAGTATTAAGCCAACTTGTGAATAGCGAACTGAAGATAAGTTTGATCCTTAAAAATTGATGCCAAAAACACAAGACAATGATATAAACTTGAAATGATTATTAAAAACTTAAAACAAGACATTTTTGTACCTTAAAGTACGTCTCGACTCCTTTGAAACAAATGGTGTAAAACTTGCAATTCGATTTAATTAATTTGATCATTAGATAATACTCAAAACAAGCTTTTTAATGCCCATTCATACCTTAAAATCCGAACGAAAATCAGTACAATAAGCCTAGTTTAAGATTACACGATTAAAAAATGGTATCTAAAATGATTTAAAGTACTTTTCCCAATAGAATCTAGTTCATACGAACTTAATAATAAGATTTAAGAAAAATAGACTTTATGAGTTTTAAAACAACTATTCATATAATGAAACATATTAGGATAGTAAAAATAGTATTAGAAACAATAAAACTCGAATTTAGAACACTAAGGCACAATAGGAATCACTATATAAATAATAATATAATAATGAATGTTTGTTATCTCATTTCTTAGGAGATACAGATGAATCATTGGACTTTCCTGATGATTATGACGATCAGTAAGCAAAGATCAATAGGTGAGTAACTTTGATCTATCATGTTGTTTATGCTTGTAGCATAATGGCAGTTGAAATATTATATCTATAATATGAAAATTGACGTGTAATTTGGGTTCGAGGTAAATGTTTGTTGATTGTTGCATTATTGGTTGTCAAGAGTATGATAATGAAAGTGATAACTGCTTTGCGTGATAAATATTATCTGAGAGCATGTTGAGGCTTATATGTGAAGTGCATGGTCACTTATGACAATGACCTAATATTATATGACCTTATAAGTTGTAATAAGCCTATCATGTGTTATAGGAATTGCATTTTTGCATTGAAACTTGGTAGCCCACTACATATTAGCATTTCGATTCCTTAGTATTCGCTTGGTGTTTCTAGATTAAATTGTCCTTGTTTTACACAAGGTTACCTTTGCTCCATTTGGTTCTATGGGAATTAAGCAGGCAACGAAGGAAGTTGTTCATGGTATACCTAATGGTGTTTCTAAGTTTAAAGGTTGAAAATTAAATGATTTAAGAATGAATGGTATCCATTTGCCTTGATTCTTAGTCTTTCTTAAGAGTGGCGAATCTTTGAGAATAAGTTCCTTCAACCCCGATGAGAGGGCGTAAATCTCAATTCTATTTGGATTTCGGTCATCTGAGCTTGTGATTATGCATATGATTGATTGTAGCATTGCAGATGTTTGCTAATAAACTTGCCTAATGTGTGGTATAATTTGGTTATCTCACTGGTTCTATTGTGTTCGTGGCTTGTATCATCTTAGAGTTTTGCACTAGTACCGATCATAAAGCTTGATGGACTTAGGTTTTGGGCAAGAAGTCTATGGTTTAGTTTTTAGATGTTCAGTTTTACTAGACTTTTGAATTATGTTTAAGAACTTGATCTGTAATAATATAATGACTGGATAAATGGTGTAATTTATATGTCTGTTATTGCATAGCTTATATATATGCATAATTTCTTATCAATGCAACAAAAGATCATGTCGAGTCACTTTCCTTGGAGTGACTAATTGTATCATGCACATATGAATTACTCTGATGACCCTCATATATAACATTGTAAATTTCTAAAGGGCAGTAGTTTGTTTCACAAGTGGTATGATACGAATAGGATACCTTTAGAGGCTTAACAATAGTTAAATAAATAATTTAAAGAATATCGAATTTAATCAAGTCGAGTTCAAATTAAATAAATTCAAGTTCGAGTTTTGAGTTTTTTATTTGAGTCGAGTTTGAGTTTTATACTGTATCAACTCATTTACAGCTCTATTTGACGGTTTCCTCAAATTTTTAAAAATTCAAACTTTGTTTATATAAAAATTTCCTTAATTAAATTAATAGATAGTTAATATAAGAGATGGTAAAAATTGTGAAAACACTTATATAAGAGGGTTAATTTTATAATAATGATAGGGAGAAGAAATACGGAGTAAAAAAAAGTATGTATTCTCTTTATGATAATAGATCACAGTGAAAACTTTCAATAGGATTTTTGATTTTAAGATGGAAGAGGGGAATTGTGTCATTCCAATTTGTTCTAACCTTTGAATATTTTTGCATCTACAACCACATTTATGATGTTATTAATTGCGGATATTATATGCATATTATATATTTTATCAAAATGCTATTAAGTGTGTTAAATATCTATACTGCATTATTCATAAAATATATTGTACATACATATGCTATAATTAGATATAATATATTTAGAGAAAATGTGAAATTTGATGCCCTGAAAAATTAAAGACCTAAGTAGATATATGGACATTCTATGGCTACAAACATTGTCTCTATTAGTTCTTTAAGTTTGTTTGTTTATGTGGAATTGACAATGAGTTCTTAACCCTTATAAATAAAAAAATGAATTTAAAAGATAAACAATGTGAATGGTAGTTATCGTTTAATAATAATAATAATATTATCACGTCGTCGTCGTCGTCTTTTTTTGTGAAAAAAAAAAGAGAGAGTTGTGGTTGAGTTAAGAAAAAGAAAGAAAGAAGGAAAACAAATTACTGGGAAAGGAAGTGAAGGAAAAAGAGAGAATGAAATAAAACCAAAGAAAAAGAAAGAAAATAAAGACATCAACATCCTTGTTTTGCAAATGGGTTTAGTGAATTGCATGCAATGAATCTCTAATGTAGTAGTGTATGGCAAACAATGGACTAAGTTTAGCAAGTAGGTTTTGCTTGGTTCGTTAGTCTTTGTGAGTTGACTCGACATCTAGTGTGAGTTTAAGCCAAGAGGTAAGGTTTTGAGTTAGTTTAGTTTAGTTGTGAATGATTTTCAAAGTTGGTGTATCAAAGGATAAAGGTCTGCTTGGTGATTGAGTGACATTTGACACTTGGTGGTTGGTGTTAATGGTTGTAAAATGGCGGTTTAGTGGGTGTGGCTATGGGTTGATGGATGAGTTTGTCGTACCAATTTCAATTAAAGAGGAAATCACACATTGGTGTTGGTGTTGGAAAGTATGTGTTTGATTTGGTGGAGATGGTAAATTTGATGCAGGAGATTGCAATACTTCTTGGTGGTAAGCTTAGCGTGTAGGCTTTATAGGTCAATAAGGTGGTAAATTGGTCTCGGTAGAGATGATTTGTTTAGTTCAAATGAAGTTATTGGATTGTGTAGCTCAAGTCGAGTGATTGATGGGTTTTGGTGACTTAGTCGACTCAATAAATATGTATGACTCGGTTTTGTATCAAGGTAAAGAAGATGGATTTAAAGAGAGGGAAGTTAGAGAGAGGAGGGAATCTTCGATTCGTTTATAGAAGGAATTAGATGAGGAAGAAGATGGGCTCCAATTAAATCTTATAGTAAAATTATGTCAAATGTTTCTAATTATCACTTTCTTTCCTTTAGAGATTAGGTTACATGTCAACATCAATAACGAAGATTAATATAGTTAAGTGGAATAGCGAATATAGCAATGAAGAGTTGAATTAAACATGTTCAAGGTGATAAGCTATTTCCCTTCGCTCTTTAAGGTTAGGGAGTGAAAGGAAAGTTGCTCACTGGAATATGACTGAGGCGATGAGATATTTACCCTCTCCTTTTAGGTTTGGGAGTAGAAGCAAGGTTTCTTACTTAAGTTTTAATTATTGGTTTAGTCTTAAGAAGGTAAGATAATTTAAATGTAATGACTTGAGAAACTTATTACATGGATAGATTTTTTTTCCTTAAATAATCGAAATGTAATTATTAAGTAATGGATAAAATCTTTGATTGCGTGCAATGGGATTTTAAAGAGGAATGGGGATTAATCATTAGATCATGGAATAGAGTGAAGGGGTTAAGAGGAATTTTAGTGAAATGTGTGAAGTTAATGAAATTTAGGTTGGATAAAATGGAAAATCAAATTAAATTAAAGCTAAAATGAAACTAAGACATGTAATTTCACTCTTTTCTTTTCCATGTGTTTACTATAGATAGTAAGAAAGTTGCAAATATTTCTTGCATATTTTTATTGCTAAGATCCTAGAGAACTTGCAATAGAAAATTAATCAATCATCATGAAAGTTTTTCATGTATATATACTGCTGGGATTCATGATTGTAGGATAGAGTGGAAGGACTTAGGGAAGATTTTCTTGGAATTGGATGAAATGCAAGTTAAATTTGCATGACATAGGAGTATAGCTTAGATAAAATAAATATTAAATGATAGTGACATGGAACCGACCCAAATTGTCTCTCTTTTCTCTTGCTTGGCATGTGTGCATCTTCTTTTATTGATAAGAACATAGAGAAGTTGTAATAGAAGATTAAACAATCATTGTGTTGGTCCTAGATATGCAAACAAGAGGGGAGGGGTGAATTGTTTGCTTTTAAAAAATTTTGAAAACACTTAACATATTAAAAACTTTGGAAACTTCTTTTAACAAATAATTTAGAGAATCAGATTATAACTTAGATAAATATTATTGCTTTGTAGAACTTAATAAGAAAATGATTTGAACAACAATATAAACAATTATAACCAATAAAAATTGCAGAGTAGTAAAGTGCAGAAAATTAAATGAGCCCAGAAATTTATAGAGGTTCCTCCTTGCGAGTACGTCCTCTCTTCCAGCTCCACTGCTGGGGATCCGGTTTCCAACCGGGTCGTTCCACTAATCCAATTAATCAAAAAGAGATTACAAACACCAATCAAATCTTGTTCTGTCTCACAAGCCTATATCTATTGGCTAAACACAGACTACAAGAGTATTTGTAATCCTCTCAACACACTCAATACAAGAGTAGAGAATCTTCAATCAAGAGTTACAATAGACACTCTAATTATTTGAGCACAAGAACACAGAAGAAGTAAGTTTTGGAGCTTTGCACAAAGTGTCTGACTAGTATTTGACTAGTGTCTGACGGAACGTCTGATGAAGTAGAAGTAAAATTTCAGCTCGTGTAATTCTGGGTTTTTTTTCAATCTCGTTTCTTCCGTTCTCTTTTCCAGAAACATTTTACATATATATATATATATATATATAATATCCTGGTCTTTTTCCTTCAGCTCAATGAACTTCAACAACTTCATCCTTATCAACAAAACAAAATTTGTCATTGCAGCTGATTCAAAATTCAAAACAATTCGAAGAACTGAGTATATTGATATCCCGTAACATCTTCAAAAACACAGCTTCTGGTTGGTAAAAAAAATACGATGAGAGAGATAGATGGAAGAGAAAATATCTCGTATTTTGAAAAACAATTCTGGAGTGAAATCCGCATAAGGTACATTGCTGGGATATTTTCCTGATACTGTGGAATAAAATCTTGAATAACAAGATGAGTTGTTGCTGTAACTAAAAAGATATCACACAGTTCGAAAAGATCCATATCCTTACCGATTTAGAACAGATTTGAAATTTATTCAAATCTTCTCACAAAATCCGAGATTTAGATATGTATCTTATCCAGAAAAATCCTCAGCTTGATACAATTCATGCGATATGAAGAAGTTAGAAGAAATCGCTGCACGTCTAAAACAGCAAGCTTCTTGAACAGAAAAAAATTAACATCTTGAAAGTTCAAAATCCCCATGAATTTTAAATCCTCCTTGTGGAACGTATTAGATATATTCTCAAATATCTAATAAAGTGGAGCTAGGCCTTCAATCAATTACTTATGCAAGAAATCAATCCAATAAATCCGATTTAGAAAAACTTGATCTGAACTCGATAGCTTCTTTATACTGTCTGATGAAGAACCAGAAAGTCTAACCTTCGTCTGATATATTAATATTTCACCCTTGAATTTTCTTAGTGTCTGATGTTCAAAAGATCAGAACCTTACTGTCTGACTTACTGTCTGAGAATCTGTACACTTAATAAATCTTATTATATTTTATTCTTCTTTTGTTACCATCAAAATAAAATAAAGAGAGCTTAACACATTGTGAAAAGTTTTACATTTATAAATATTAGTGGGATACATGATTGTGGGACAGGGTTGAAGGATTCATGAAAGATTTTCTCAAAATTAGATGAAATGCATGTTAAATTTGCACGACATAAAATGAGGGTAAAATGCCAATGAAATGGAATTGGCTCAAATTGTCATGTGTGAATGAACTAAAAGAATACTAAGATTTGTATGTGCTATGACTAGTTCATGTGATTTAGTAATAAGTGCAAAAACGAGTGAGAACTTTGTATGTAAAGTGATTGACCTTAGTCATAGTCTAGATAAATTAAATGGCATAAACTTAAATGAAGCAAGATAAGGGAAATTTAATAATGTAACTTCAATAAAATAAAGTAAAATTAGATTAAAGTTGCTCTTTGATGTTGTGATAACATAGAGAAAGTTTGGCTAGAAAATTTTTATTATATAAGTTGATACCATCTATTATTTTTTGGACTTATGTTTAGGAGATTCTATAATAATAATAATAATAATAATAATAATAATAATAAACAAATGGTTGCATGAATGGGGATGCGGCTAGCTTAGGTTTTAGTTAAAATGAGAAGATGTAAGATAGATTCGAGTGAAATTCATTTAAAATGAAAGTTAATTTAAAATGTAAATGAACTTATGTGAGGAGTTTTTTCCTTCTTTTTTCTTTTTATTGAAATGAAGATGACATATAAATTAAAGTTCTTAATTTAAAATTTAGTGAAATACACATTTAGGTTAAGTTAACTAAAGAAAACAAAAATACAAATCAACAGTAAAAGAATTGAAAATTTTAAACGAAATGCAATTATAAGTAAAATTAAATGAAATGTAAACATAGATACATATGATAATGCCTCCTAGGTTCTATTTGAAGGTAAAATTGAAATATAATTATAATAAAATGCAAATGATGCACAAATGCAAGTTTAATTATAATTCTAAATGAAATGCAAATGAAATTTAAGTCAAATTAGAAATTAAAATGCAACACATAATTTTGAAACACATGTCAGATACATTTGGTTTTGTAAACCAAATGGATACATAATATATAGATATAGATATTACCACACTTTAGTCTCGATCCAAGCTGTAATCGATAGTTCTTAAGCCAAGAACCAGACCAGTATTAGCTATTTGAAAAAGGCAAGGGATTCGCTAGTTCTTGCCTTGAAAAAGGGCAATTGGTTGACTTGACAGGTCTAGCAAGTTCTGCATATTAAAAAAAAAATAATGATATGTGATTAACAATGTGACTAATTTACATGCTTTGAAATTTACCTATGCCATAGGTGTCATGGTCCTAGGCTTTTCACTAGCATAATGGAACTATGCGGCACTTACTGTCCTACCTTGGTAGTAGTAAGCAAGCCTAATGCAGCACTGTTTGGCTAATAGTCAGGTCGTAAAACCTATAGGCAACAGAAAATAACCAATAATAAGTGAAAAGGAGATACAAGTAACAATTAATCTGCAAAGTATCACACTTTATTAATATCACATATACAAGCTACAATAAAGTGTATGGGGGGCTTGTATAAATTGGGATATCATTGACTGTGAATAGTCAACCGGTGAATAAAAGATTGAATTCATAAGAGTACTCGCACCCCCACCAAGAGCTTTATTAGCCTTTGTGGCTCCAACATGAGGAGACATTACATTTGTGAGGAGGCAACACCAAAAATAAAATAAAAAATAAAATATTTACAATAATCCCCCCATCCACCCCCCCCAAATATATTCCTAATATACAAGAGATTGCCATAACCTCCTCCACTTAATCTATTGAACCGTCCTCGAGCAAGGTGTGTTGGAGCTTGACCTTGATGCTTGAATCTTCCTTGCTTTAATTGCTCTCCTCTTAGCTTGAGGCATAAGATCTTCTTCCATCTCCCAGCTGTTATCTTATTCTTCACGATCTTTCCACTTCACTAAGTATTAGTATGCATTGTCCTGTGGTTAGATCTTTGACACTTCGTTCAGCGAGGATGTCTTTGATGACTTCTCTGACGTTGAAGTTGAACTTCATATTCAGCCGCTTTGACTCATTGCACCTTGGGTCTTCCATGTCAGGGTAGTATGGCTTCAAAACACTTACATGAATGATAGGATGGAATTCCAACCATTTAGGTGGCCCACTTTGTAGGCAGCTTTTCCAATCTTGGCAATGATGGAGACTGAACCAACATACTTTTGCATAAGTCTCTTGTCTTTATGCTTCAATGGTTTGATCTGATGTGGAAAAAACTTGAAGAGGACTTGATCTCCAACATTGAATTCTCTGGGTCTACACTTCTCATATGCCCATTTCTTCATGCATTTGGAAGCCCTTTCAAGATAGACCTTGGTAACTTCAGATTTATGCTTCTAATCTTTTGCAAACATATAAGCCTTTGGGCATTTCTTAGTATAAGGTGCTGCCATTATGTGGGGCAATAGTGGTTGCTAACTCGTAACAATTTTCATAGAGCTATTGTTGGAGGAAGGGTTTCATTGGATGTTGAAACGGAACTAGGCAATATCTAGCAATTCCACCCAATTCGTCTGGTTGGCACCAACAAAGTACTGCAAATACTCCCCCAACATCCTATTTAAACCGCTCTATCTGTCCGTCACTTTGAAGATGGTGGCCGGAGGACATATTGAGTTTGGATACTAAAATGTTGAACAATTTAGTCTAGAACATCCTTGTGAATTTGACATCCCGATCACTCACAATGTTTTGAGGCACACCCCAAAACTTCACAACGTGCTTGAAGAAAGGCTGGGCAATCTCTGTAGCATTTGAACTTTTTGTGGTTAGAATGAAAGTGGCATACTTTGAAAATTTGTCTACCACAACTAAGATGGATGACAATTCACTCACTTTAGGTAAGAAAATAGTGAAATCCATAGAGACACTCTCCCATGGGCGAGAAGGCACTAGAAGGGGCTTCAACAGCCTTGTAGGTTTCTACCTCTCAATCTTGTCCTATTGACAAGTTAAGCACATTTTGGTGTAGTTCATCACATCTTCCTTCATATTCGATCAGTAATAACCCTGCTTCAACAAGCTCATCATCATCTACCAACTGGGATGACCAACCCATAATGTATCATAGCACTCCCTCATGAGCGCTTTACTCAAGTTCCCTACCTTAGGAACATATGGCATCGACTCTGTGTGTAGATAAGATCACCTTCAAGCCAAAATCTGCAGGTCTTGCCCTTATCAATCAACTGCTTCCATGTTCTTTGCCAACAGGTATTGGCATAAGTGTTCTTTAATCCGTTCCTAGATAGTACTGGCAACTCAATTGGCAGACGTTATCCCAACCAAATAGGCTAAGTCCACTCTTGTAATTAGAGCATCTGCTATTTGATTTGTACCCTCACTGCAATATACAATCTCCATATCAAACTTTGCAAGGAATTCCTGCCATCTCACATGTTTAGCTAACAATTTCGATTGAGTAAGAATATGGCTGGCGGGAGAATTATCAGTTCTCACAAGGAACTTCAACCTAATAAGTAATGCTTCCATGTTATTAGGCAGTACACAATAGCTAGCAGCTCCTTCTCTTATGCTGAATATCTTTGCTTAGTAGAGTTTGACTTCCAGCTCTCATGCGCCACTGGATGGCCCTCTTGGATTAATACCCCACCTAAGGCGATATTAGAGGCATCGATGTAGACTTCAAAAGGTTTGGAAATGTCAGGTAGGGCGATGATCGACTCCTCTATCACAACTCGCTTCAACTCTTCAAAGGCAGTCTCATATTCCTCATTCCAAGACCATACTCGAGCCTTTTTCAAAAGATCTGTAAGGGGAGCAACCCTCCTATAATATCCCTCTACAAACTGCCAATAATAATTGCCAAGTTCAAGAAACGAGCAACTTAGTGACACTTTTTGGAACAAGCCACTCTCGAATAGCATCTACCTTGGCCCCATCCATCCTGATCCGCCCTTCTTCAATCACATGCCCAAGAAAGTTGATGCACTTCTGGGCAAAGGCACATTTTTCATGCTTCACGTACAAATGGTTTTCCTTTAACTTCTTAAATACCATCTGCAAGTGTTTCACATGTTCCCCTAACATCCTACTATACACAACAATGTCATATAGATAGACAACAATAAATTTATCCAGATAGTCACGAAAGACATTATTCATTAAAGTACAAAAAGTTACAAGAGTATTAGTGAGACCGAACGGCATCACTAGGAATTCATAAGCCTTATAGCAAGTTACACAAGTGATTCTAGGCTCATCACCCTCGGCAATACGGACTTGATGATAGCTTGAGCGAATATCCAATTTGGTGAAGTATTTGGTCCCACTCAGTTGATCAAACAAATAAGCAATAAGAGGAATGGGGTAATGATTTCTTACTGTAAGTTTATTGAAAGCCCGATAGTTAATACACAATCTAATGAAGATCAATTTGTGATTAATCAAATGTGTTCTACACACCCAGAAAAATGCAACAAACAAAGCAAATAGATTTAAATATTTTTCAAAGTTGGCGTATACCCATTAAGGACAACTGCATCGTGGGCATGAAGAACAACATGGAAGCATTGAATTTGCTTGTGCAGTAGTGCAAAGCCGGTGACCTATTTGGCTAGCCTTCATTTCTCTATAAACGAACTTTTATTTATTTTGTATTTCCTTTTATTTTAATAGTTTGGCTTCTTAGGAAAGTTTATATTTATTAATTTTTTATTAGGAATCTATTAAATAGATTTGATTAGGATTTGGTAATTAATTTCTATTTTTTCCCTTATTTAGGTTTTTAGTATATAAAGGGCCTTTATTTTTGTAAAAAGTCAGTTTTTTGACATTTTATGAACCCTGTTTTTGAGATTTCTCTCAAAGTTACTCTTATCAATCCATTGTGTGATCGTGGTGAGTGTTTCCTATTCTTATCTATCATTGGGATCGTGGCAAATAAACCGCTATTACTAGACTGTGAGTCATATCAATTTAGGAATAGCGTAGCTCAAACTGTAGATGGTGCGTCATATCCGCTCTTCGATAGCGTGCATATCCTTTTATTTCCTCGTATCCAATTACAAAATTTAAAAAGATATCATTTTTACTAGATCTGATCAAGCCTTCAATTGAGATTACTGTGTCTAGGGTTTTAGGCACATAATATTTTTGGTATCAGGGCTCAGATTTCGACTACGGGATATCTGGTAAGAACGAGTTTTGATTTTTTTTATGATATTATGTATCGTGTAAAGGATTGAATTAGGATTTATGGGTGATATATGTTGTATTAGTGTTATTGCTGCCGGTTGTTGTTGAAACAAAGAATTAAGGCTTTTGTGTATCATATGTGATTTAAAGAAATTTGGAGTTTGGGAATCATGTTACATGAAACTGTAAATGTTGTTGGTAAGAATGATGAGAATAGTCGAATTGGTGTGGGTCAAATTCATCATACTGCAGGTGATGGGAGATTCGTAGAAGACCAACCACAGGAATTATGTGTTATGATGGTTAATCTTGCCACAAAGGGAGAAAGGATGGCAGTAGGATAACCGCCAATGGTCAATCCCCAAGCACCACCATCAGTGATAAGCCATCAGGTGGCACATCAAGGTATAGTGAATGATGTCAGGAGAGAAAGAGTAGGAGGTGCTAGTTATGATGAGATTGATGACGATTGGAAATTGGAATGCACAAAATGCTTAAGTCATGGACATATTGCATACCAATGTCCGAAGAATTCGCCATAAAGCTTATTAATGGGGTTCCCGAAATTATTATGGACGATGAACTTGAGAGCAAGGCTGATCAACATAAAATATTTGTGGTTGAAGAGGAAGTTTGGGAATAAAGAGATGAGATCTATGAAGAATGTAAAGAGAATGATTTCATCGAAAAGACTAATGATCAAAATGGAGTAGTATGTGGTGTAGAAGCCAAATCACAATCTTTGGTGTTAAAGGAAGAATTCGATGAGACACAAGAAAGCCCTCAATTGCTTAAATTCTTGCCTCTTCAACTCACACCAGAAGCTACAAATCATTCTAGGTCATATCATATTCTTGTTCCTTATTTGCATATGAGTTATTTTGATCCACTGTTGGGGTTAAGAAGCATCCATATTGTAATAATATTTTGCCTATGAAGGAGCTTGAGATATTTGTGGAGGAGTGTTGTGAATTGGTGTGGTAATGTTGTGGAAAGAATGGTTGTATACAAGCAACAATTTGCTGAGTGTACTCATGACAAAAGGATTATAGATGCATCTGTGAAGCTTGAAAGCCTATCATATACTATCTGGTCTGGAATAGCAAATGGCTTCGTGTTGATAATTCCGTCATTTGTTGTTGTGATTTATATTTGATCTGGGTGGAACTATTTCCCATTAAGATTTGAGGGAAAATCTTTAATAAGGCTAGAAGGACGATGATGATCAATTTGTGATTAATCGAATGTGTTCTACACACCAGGAAAAATGCCACAAACAAAGGAAATGGATTTAAATATTTTTCAAAGCTGGTGGTATACCCATTAAGGACAGCGACATCACGGGCATGAAGAACAACATGGAAACATCGGATTTGCTTTTGCACTGTCGTAAGGCCGGTGGCTTTTATTGCCCAGGCCGGCAGCATTGATGTTAAGGTCGGCGGCTTATTTGGCTAGTCTTCATTTTTCCAAAGACGAATTTTTATTTATTTTGTATTTCCTTTTATTTTAATAGTTTGGCTTCTTAGGAAAGTTTGTATTTATTCATTTTTTATTAGGAATCTATTAAATAAACTTGACTAGGATTTGGTAATTAAGTTTTATTTTTTCCATTATTTAGGTTTTTAGTATATAAAGAACCTTTATTTTGTAAAAGAGTAAGTTTTTTTACATTTTACAAACCTTATTTTTGAGATTTATCTCAAAGTTACTCTTATCAATCCATTGTGTGATTGTGGCAAGTGTTTCCTATTCTTATCAATCTATTTATAGATTGTGGCGAACAACCCGTTCTTATCGATCATTGTGATCATAGCAAACAAACCATTATTACTAGATTGTGAGTCATATCAATTTAGGAACGTAGCTCGTATCATAGACGATGCATCATATATGTTCTTCGATGTCATTCATATCCTTTTATTTCCTTGTATCCAATCACAAAATCCAAAAAGATATCATTTTTATCAGATTTGATCAAGCCTTCAATTGAGATCATTGTGTCCAGGGTTTTAAGCACATCATGTTCTTCTAAAATAAGATAGGAGCCCCGTATGGTGCTTTTGATAGAAGAATGAAACCCGCCTCTAACAACTCATCAAGTTGCTTTCTCTTCTGAAGGCGACATTCTATATGGAGCCTTAGCAAGTGGTTTAGTCCCTGGGATCAACTTAATCTCATGGTCCACGAGCCTTCTTGGAGGTAACTCCTATGAGAGCTTGTCAGGCATAACAGAACCATACTCATTCAGGACATTTTGAATTACCCTGGGATCTCAACATTCTCTCCAACCTCCTTCTCTATCAAGATGGCAAGGAATATTGGCTCCCGGTGCTGGAGCTATCGCTTTCGTTGGAGCACTGAAAGCATCATTGCCCCAATGTTCTTACTGTTGCTACTCCCACTACCAGATTTCTTCCTCTGGATGGGCACACAACATGGCTTATCACCCATGAACACTAGGCAATCAGCTGCTATCAAGGAAGCAACTCAGGCACTTCTCATAAATTTTATCCCTAGGACTATTCTAAAGTCATCTAAAGGGATAGCAATGAAGTTGAGATTGTCGCTACAATCTCCAACCTTCACCTTCACACTCTTTGCAACTCCCTGAACTAGACAAGCCTTAGAGTTTAAAGCATTAATTTAGCTAGAATCATCATATAACACTAGCCCCAATCTCCGTGCTTCAGGCACATCAATGAAATGTGTGTGGCTCGCGAATCAATCATTGCACTCGCACTGTTGCCGTTGATGTGCAATTGAGCAAACAGTAGTTCGTCGTCAGTCTTGGCTTTGCTGGGTACTATGGGCTTTCCCAATGGCTGACAACATGTGTAAAGCTCCTATCCTAGACTACTCTTCATAATCTTTTTCGGACTCCTCATTCGGACAAACACTCTCTGCATTCTTTGTTAGGCATTGAGTGTATTGCTTAATGCACCATTTTTCCCCGTCTGTCAAGAGTCATAAATTTTCTTTTAGCCCCCTCCACTACCGTAGTCATTAGAATCTGAGTCTCCCCACTCTTGGACTTGCCAGACTTTCTACCATTGTGTCCTGATGACACACCTTTCCCTTTGGAATCATTGGTGTAATTTGCCAAGTGCTTAGCAGTTGTCTGCACTTGAGTCAAATTCTCTACTAGTTTCCTTTGCAACTCATTCCTGGCATATGGCTTCAGTCCCTTCAGGAAATAGAATAACTCGTCATTTTCACTCATACTCTTGATATCAAGCATAAGTGCCAAAAAATCTCTAACATACTGCCAGATGCCATCGCCATAGCGAAGCTCACGTAGCTTCTTCCTAGCATTATACTCAACATTCTCAAGGAAGAATTGAGTTTGCAACTCAGTTCTCAACTATGCCCTGTATCTACATGTGTCGCACCATTTTGGATCTGCTCGCACCATCGTAGCTTGGCATCGCCTATTAGGAACATTATGGCTATAAGAACCTTTGTGCCCTTATCAGCATTTCCTATAGCTATGAAATATTGTTCCATGTTGAAGATGAAGTTCGCCAACATTTTGGCATCTTTCACACTAGTGAATGGTTTTGGCTCAAGTACTTTAGGTTGAGTAGTAGGAGCTTAGGCGAGAGCATTCGTAACAGCTTGCATCGATCAATGTGACTTGCCGCCTGAACTCTTCTTCTTATACAATAGCATATCTCACCAACTAGTTTCTCACCCCTTCAACAACTACCTGAGATTCCTTCCGAAGAGTGGCAATAGCAATCCTTAATTCTTCAACCATCTCACCAACCTTCGTGGCGATTTCATGGCTTGATGCCTGAGCATCGGCCACCCTCTTATTAAGCAGTAGTAAGGCGTTAAGACGCCAAGAAACATTCTCTACCTATTCATCTAAGGCATCTACTTTTCAAACAAACTCTTTTTGCCGTGTCATGGTTGTTCCTACTGGAATAACCTAAGCTCTTATACCAACTGTCACGTTCCTAGGCTTTTTACTAGCATAATGGAACCGTAAAGGTACTTATTGTCCTACCTTGGTAGTAGTAAGCAAGCCTAACGTAGCATTATTCAGGTAATAGTTGGGCCGTAATACCTATAGGCAACAGAAAATAACCAATAGTAAGTGAAAAGGGACATAGGCAAGAATCAATCTGAAAAGTATCACACTTTATTGATATCATATGTACATGCTATAGTAAAGTGTTTGTGGGGTTTGTGTAAATTGGGATCATTGACTATAAGCAATCAACCGATGAGTAAGAGCTTGAATCCAGAAGAGTACTTATACCCTCACAAAGAGCTTTATTAGCTTTTGTGGCTCTGGCATGAGGAGACATTACATTTGGTGAGGAGACAACACTAAAAATAAAATAAATAACAAAAATATTTACAATAATCCCCTCATATATTCCTAATATACAAGAGATTGTCATAATAAGAACAAAAATGAGTCAGTGGAAATTAATTAATAGAGAGAGAGGGAGATAAGAATATACAATTCAATGTGATCCTTGCAAAGTTTAAAAATACATCATTGCGTCATAACTTTAGATAGCGACAAATACATGAGAAAAGAAAGACAAAAGTGTTGAGGAAGCTTTGAAAAATACATTATGATATCTCTTATATGAAGTGGAAAAGGATTATAGGCAATTAGCTTTGGATGTATTATTTCCATTACAATTTGAGTAAATTGTATATGTTTTTATTTACATGACCATATTGTGTTCGTTGAATTTTCAATTTTCATAAATTATCTCTAATCTTTTTCTTCATTTTTTGTTAATTAAAAAAATAATGCAGTTTTGATTCTTACGATCCGAAATCAAAACTGTAGCAACTATTGTTTTCATGGAACCGAGAACTATCCTGATCCCATGGTTTTGTTTCTAGTTCCTAATTTTTAGAACTAGAAAGCACCCGTTTGGTTCTAATAATTTTTGGGACATAGAAGCCGCTAGTTTGGCTCTAAATCTAACCCAAACGTGATTGTAGTGATGTTATGTGGCTATCATGATTAGGTGTTTATGCACAAAATTCTACTAGTGGAGAATCTCGTGTAAAAGATTTCCATCAGAAGGATTTTTATAACAAGAGCGCCCGTTGGTTATTTAACAGTTTAGTTTCATGTCCAACAATGGTTGCCAAATACTTAATATATCACCTACCATATTTGTTTTAATGAAAATATGATTGACCAAATGGTCTCATGGATGAGACCATAAAAATTTTGAAGATGGAAAATTGCATGGTAGATTAATTGATTATTTCATAAGGAATTATTACTAAATTGAGGTGTTATCCAAATAAAGATGGTGCCTATTTGGCACACGGGCTAGAGTACTATCCTTATTTGTTGTTTTATTGTTACTAAAGATATCTCTTGTACCATCTTAATAAGTAGAAACATTTAATTGTTAAAATCATACTTAAGCAAGTTTATTAAATTCCTTTTCCATAAGCAAAAAAATGTGACATTAATAAAACGGGGCCTTTTTCAGTTGGTTTTTCATAAAAAAAAAATTATATAAGATTATTCGGTGCATTTTGTTTGTGCACATTTGTTCTTGGAGCTCCAACATATTTGTTCATAGTGCTATGTATATTTAAAATTAATGTTAAGTATTTTACAATGAGGTACTACAGTACATATGTTTGTATATATATGAGCAAAATGTTAAATTTATTACTTAAATGTAATAAAATTTTAATTTAATATATGAAATTTGAAGTGATTAATTTAGGGAAAAAGCCCATTTTAGTACCTGAACTTTGACAAAGTGAATAATTAGGTACTTGAACTTTTAAGAGGTGTAATTTCATGTCTAATTAAACTTTTTATATCTCTTTTAGGTACATTAACTTTAAAAAAGTCCAATTTCAAAACTAATTAAACTTGCCTACCCTTTTTTACTACCTCCATTCTTTTATTGTTTCTTAAAGTAATTGACATGTGTCAAACAACGATTGAGTGATTAGTGTTTAAGGGCACGAAAAGTTCAATTAGGTATAAAATTTGATTTTTAAAAAATTCAGGTACTGATTGTCATTAAGGATGTAACCAGGTTGGCTCTTATAGGGTTTCCGACCCACTCGACCCGTTAAAAACCCTATAAGATTATAGGGTTGGGTTTGTATATATAGTAAAAACCCTATAGGGTTATAGGATCAGGTTTGGATATATAGTAAAAACCCTATAGGGTTATAGAGTCAGGTTTGGATCATATAACAAACCCGATTAATACCCGATAACCCGGTATTATAATTAAAAAAATAAATAAAAACATTAGTAAATGAGCAAAGAGAGAAAAGGAGACATGAAGGAGCTACCACCTTGTTTGTCTCATAAGGATGTTTTTCTTTTATATTTATGGATTAGTTACAAATTTTAAACTTTTTATTAAATTTTTTTCAAGTCATGTTTGTTATGGAAATTAATATTATTTACTGTCTGTTATATTTTAGTCCAAACAGGAAATTTAATTTAACCATATTTTTTAAATATTATACAATGATAAAAGTAATATATTAATGTGTTTAAATGTTATATAATGAATGCGATCTACAACATTTTCTATCAATTCTACATGCATCATTTCATTTTTTAATATATAGGAAACTTATGTTAGAAGTATCGGCTTTACTTAAATTTATTATTAAAATTTGAAAATAGGTTTTTTCTTTTTTTAAAAAAGGGTTATAAGGTTATAGGATCGGATTCCGGGTTCTAAATCAAACCCCGTATGGCGAGTTTGGATATAGCATCAAAACCCTGTAGGGTTATAGGGTCGGATCTGGTAGACCCTATAAGGTAGCGGATTGAGTTTCAGGTTCATATGATTCACCCAAAACCCGACCCGGTTACATCCCTATTGTCATTTTCGTCAAAGTCCATATACCAAAAGAAGCCTTTTCCCATTAATTTAATACGCAATTAATCTTTTCATGGCTATTTTTATTGGTTCATCTAGCCTCGAATGCATAATTATTTATCTAAATCACCTATTTAAATTAGTATTATAATTATCCTAAAAAAAAATATTTACATTGCAATTATGCATCATATTCATATGAAAGCACATGAAAGAATTATATAATAAGTTTACCATTTTTTTTCTTTTAAGTGAAAAAGTACTTGTTTTCTTATGGTCAAAATAGTCATATAGGGAGTCAAAGTGCACACGCACACGCTCATACATTTTAAGATCCATATGCTCAGTTTAAAATACAAGACTTCTTATGTTGCACTTCCAAATTTAAAAAAAAAAAAAAAACGCTTTTAGTTTGTATTCAACTGTTTTAGCCTTGGAAATAATAATTACAAGTACTTATGAATGTTTTCTTAAGAATAAAAGTCATGTAGGGAATTAAATGACACCCTCTTATTTCTTTTATCTTTTTTTCCTAATATATGGGGTTCAACCTCGATTTCGAATAGAAGTGACTTAAATGCATATAAAAGAGGAATTATAATGTCTACTTTTACACAAAAAATGTCAATTACAATTTGAAGAATTAAGCAATCATTCATTTAGTGTATTCATTCTCTTTATAATACTAACTTGTGAAATACATGTGTGTATGTGGCCGGGCGTGTTAACACAACAATTAAAATGTGGTGTGACAAATTATGAGAGACAAGCAATAAATGTAGCATGGAAAAAAATAAACAGACAACAAACTCATAACCTAATATTTGGCAAAACAAACCCTATTTTATTAAACTATTTCCAACTTTTAGTTGAAATTTGCTCTTATATATAAAATATATACATAACTTTTATTTTATTTTTTTGACAATTACTATTTTATTTCTTCCATGTCAGCAAACAGTGTTAAAGAGATAATAGAAATAATAATAAAAAATTAATTTTATATTAAATTAATTACTTTAAAGTTTACGTGGCAAAGTAATTTTCTTTCAAGTTTAGGTATTGTTATTATCATTATTGAGAATGTCATGTGCAATCATTTATTTATTGACATACTTATTCATGTTACTTCACTTGTGGATAATAAATTATATAGTACTTAATTAAAAAGTTTAGGAGTTTTAAAACAATATGCTAAATAGCCTTAATGATGACAACAATAGCTATCTTAGGCCTTTTACCAATAGATGTCGAGCTATAAGGCGTCCTATAACATTTATTCTGGAAACTTTGTTTTAACCCTTCATGCCCATGTCCATTTCCTCCGCATATCTATAATCTATTGTGAGAAATGTTTGTCTTATGCATATCTCGAACTTTGCTTTCGATATTCATCATGTAAAGCTCTTATTGAACATGCTTTTCTAATTTCTGCTACCTTGAAATTGCAATCCATTGTCTAAGATAATATCAACATTAATAATCTCAAGGTTATGGGATTTCACAATTGTGATTTTCTTAAACTCCAGGACATTACTACAAATATAGTATAGTAACTAAGAGTTGTAAGAAACGACCCTAAAAAAAGTAGGAGTTGTATGTGGAATGGGAAAAAAACAATAAAAGTGAGGATAATGATAGTGATTATGGGTGTAATGTGCTCTTTTGTTTTATAGTAGTTTACATCTTCAATCAAGTTCCTTTTAGAAGGGGCATCAAAGCGGAAGTGGAGGTGGATCAATAGTTGTTGTTAGCAACTATTATAGCAACCTCCAATAGTTGGTAGCCATGCGATCAGAACCAAATTGCAAGATAATCACATTTGCTTGAGTAAACAAATTTCAAAAGTCTACTCAATGAATTTTAACCAATCAGCCCAACTAAACTAATATTAACCAATCAACCCGCTGATGATGAGCTTATTTACACATATTCATTTAGCTTACTTCATATTTCATGTATGGAGATACAATTTGAACTCGACAAAATTTATGCATGAAATAACAAATATTGTTCGACCGATATGTTTCCTAGCATTTGAAAAATCAGAATGTTAGATCAAGCTATCATTCATACAAATTGTTAGATTTCCATAGGGTTTTAAGATTTATAAAGATCAAATCTTTTGCAGCGGAATTCAAAAAGAAAACTCTAGTCAGGTATCTATGTGTTTTAATTAGATTAAAACAAAGGAAATAATTCGAATTTATACCTTTAACCTTGAAGCTTGAAATTAGTTGGCAGATCGGATCTATAGGTATCACGAATTCGCAATCCCCTCTTTGGTATCCATACGAATGAACACACCTTTCAAAGGATATTTTGTGTACTTATGCTATCTAAAACCTTTCTAGATTAGATTAAAAAAAATCCTTTTAACGACTTTCATATTTTGCTCCTTTTCGGGTTTAAAGAATTTCTTTGCAAGTCTAAGGTCGACAACATATGTCATTAACCCTAAAAAAAAACCTTTTATGTCTTATTTATACTAATGTCAAATGCCCGTAATCTCATTAAGGATAAATTTATTATGATTAATTTATTAACATAAGAATCCCTAATCCAATTAGGAATTATTATTGTTCTTAACAAATTATATTTATTCATTATTTTCAACAAATTAAGCTTAATAACAAATAAATTTATTATTCCCACTGGACTTATTTAAATTTAGTCAATGATCCTTTTTCTTTGTTCATTTGTGCATGACCCTATAGGTTCACTTAATGTTGGCTATTGACGTAAAACCATTTTTTGTCAACAAAATATAAGCAGTTTCTAGCAAGACATTATGTTTACCCAAACTAAGTGAATATTGATGATATGATTTTTTACGTGATTTATAACTTATGTCATTATCCTTTTATCACATGATATCTAGATTGAACATGAAGTATGGACAGTGTCACCCTCATATTGTTCAATCTTATCATTTCTCAATCTCTAAGTGAATTGATAAAACAAATGAAATTGATCACACTATCAATTCATTTGAGTACGACCATACATTTCTAAGTTTCACTTATTGAGGGACTCAGGGATATCTCTCTCATAACAAGAAGGGCAAATCATATCTTAATCACTCAACTTTCTCTATAGGATTCACATTATGCCCAATCACAACCTTTATAATTATCCGGTTAAAGACAACGTTTGATTGAGTTAAATCATAATGTTCCTCGTATTGAAACCTATGGTGATTTCAAGTCTAAAGATATGCTGACATCATTATTGTGAGAATCACTTACTAAACTAATCCGTGTAGTGATCTCATAGCGGGTCAGTCCAGTACCTAGTTTTTTAATATGTGCTTATGAGTTTAATTTGTATTCCCATACAAATAGACATCTCATGACTGTTAGTCAAAAACTCATACTAGATTTAATTCATTATCATTCCTATATTAATGAGCATTTAGGGATATTTAGAATAATTAAATTATTCATGGATCCTATTATAAAGTAAACATGCAAACAATATAATAGAAATATCTCAGTGTCGATATAGTATATATATAATGACAATATCTAATAATTGGCTTAGAGCACAATCATTAACACAAATAATGTAAGGTTAGGAACTGAAGTTGTATTACAATCCAAACTAGCATCCTACCAGTGCTTTAAATACTAGCCAGCCCCGCGTTCTAATTTAATGTTTATTTTGTTTACGAGATTGCCTTTTGTGATATTTTACGTCGTATTTCCATTTTGTGTTAGATGTTAATAATTGTCATATGAACCTTAATTAATTATTTCTTACTCAATAACTTTTTGTTAAAGGTCATGGTGAATAGTCCCTATCATGGGTTATATATAATATCAATCCAGTTTAAGTGGTGTCTTGATTTCCTGTTGTATAATATCCACGAAGAGTTACACTTTTTTAACAAAAACCCTAAACTTAAAACCTAATCATCGTTATCTTAGGTGTATCATCTTTTTGGCATTAGAGCTTTGGTTTTGGCAATAAAGGTAAGGTATGCTTGTTGTGATTTCTAGTTTATTGAAGTATTAATAGTGAAGTGGTCTTGTGTTGTTTGCTGTTATTGAGGTAGTGTTATGCTGGTAGACTAGAGTTTGTGGTTTTTGAGTGTTGCAAATCATGAGTGTTGAAGCATGAATTCCATAAAGAGATAGTTGTTGCTATTACTTATAGTTGTTATAGTATTTAGTTTTAGTATAATAGAGATGTTGAATCCATACTTTTATAGGGAGACTAAAGACTATAAGACTAACGGTATGCATAGAGAGTGTAGGACTATGAATCCTTCCAATGGGTCCATCGAATAGTAATCGCAAGAACTTATCATAATAGTGGCTAATTGGGGTGCAAAGGTGGGTACAAGACTAGCCAACTAATGCAGCATAATAAGATAATAAGGTGAATATGTTTAAGATAATAGGTAGGATGGTAAAGTTAGGCTTACAAGTGATATAGAGGTCATGTTGTACTGGATGACATTGAGAAGGTGGTAGAGATAGCTTTTATGGAGACTATGGTGTTAAGGAATTATATGTTCTTAGGGGCATAGAGACTATGGAATTGTTTATTCTCTCATTTGTAAATACTTACATTAGAAGTACTAAGTTGAAAAGATCTCATGAATGTGATGAAGCTATTGAAGTGGGGTCGGTGAAATTAGAGTTTATAGGATATTGTTGCTTTTGTGGAAGAGTGTGATGAGTACTAGCAAGAAAGTGGGGGAAAAAAATATTCATACATAGCGTAAAATGAAATAAATCCATTATATGATATCTATGTTTAACTACTATAAACAAGAGACATTCATAAAGTATAGTTGTTATGTTAAGGAAGCATAATCATAGATGAATATATTAAGGAATTCAAGATGCTGATTATTTGACGGGATGGAAGTTACCATGAAAGTAGGTTATTGTTGAGTTTATGGTTTTATCAAAGCATACGATTGATTATATGGTTAAGCCTTAGGAATTTGACATGTTTAAGGAGGCATACAACTTACTCATAAAGTTGAAAGATGAAAGCACAATAATTTGTATTAAGAACCCATTACCATATAGGTATAACCAACTAAATTGGCTATTACAGAGATGAGGATGTCGAATAGGGATACAGTATCCAAAAGTCTTGAGATGCTTAAGTAAGTTGCTAATATGTGTATTAAGCATATGAATTATTAGAGAGCTAACGAGATAACTAATAAAGGAGTACGAAAGAAAGATGGAGGACAAGTTTAGTTTAGAAGACCAATTAAACCAAATGTTTCATATGCTTGGGACTTAGGCACACTACTTCTTAATAGCTTAATCATTGAGCTATGGTGTTAAAGGGAAGATGTTTATACTGGATGCAAATGGTGTAGATAAATCTAAGACGAAGGAACCTACGAATGATCTCGATGTGGCTATGGCTGGATATCATTATGTTGATGAAGCTACACATATTTTTGTGAGTAAGGGTAGTTTCTTAGTATTGTGCCAAGAAAAGCTTTAAGTGTAATGTCATTCAAAGAGAATGAGCATTAAAAGAACTTTTTTCATATCACTTGCAAATAGGAAGTTATGCACTTTCATAAAAAATAAGATAGTTATACTAACATGATAACAACATCTTTACTAACTCAATCGAGATTTCACCATTCCCCATCCTCAATTGCATGAGTTGTAATGTTTAAATAAGAATAGAGCTGTAAACCCCGGAAATTCTCAGTAGCTAGAAAACCCCAGGAGTTGGAAACGAAACCCTAATCCGATCAGATTGAGTTTAGTAAATGAAGCCTGGGAACCCTAAATCCGGCTTTCCTTCGGTTTCATAGTAAAATAAATATTATGGAGTAAATGAATTTGAATTGTTGTTCCAAAGTACATTTCAAACCTTTAAAAGTTTTAAATTCGGGAATTTTTCAATTCCAAGCCTTCCCGAACCCAATTACGGAAAAGCGTGCCCCGGGCCACGGATTCAGAAAAATGTTCCGGAATATTCATTAGACCGTAATTTTATAAGGATTCCAAAAATATCAATTTCATAATTTTTCGAGCTATAAAAATTACAGTTATAGCTTTTCCCGTGTTTTCGGAACAACCGGTAAAGTAGATGTCTTGTCTACTATTCACAAGTACAACCTACACTACACACTACCCATACCCTATTCTTACATCCTTACAACTACTCATTTCAATTTTCTTTTCCAAAAATTTTGTCTTTTAAATAATTATTACATTTATTACATTTTCATTTACTAAATTACAAATTTCATTTTTTTTTTCAAAACTCACACACACACACACATATGGCCGGCGCCCCTCCCTCAATTTCTCCCTCTCATTTGATTATTTTTACTCCTTTTATTAAAGCTAAACCCTAAATTATTTGATATATAAACTAAATGTTCTCTCTCTCTCTCATTTCTTTCATTTCAATTTTTTCAAAAGAGATCAAAACCCTCTCTTCTCTCCCTCCTCATTGCCGAGCACTCCCCTTCCCCATTCCCTCACATTTTCAACTTGGTTTTTCTCTTTTTCACTTCAAGACTCCATTGGTATGTGTATGTAAGCCTTGTTTCTTCCTATTCTTGTAATGGCAAAGATATATCTTGTGTGTTTTCTCATTTAATCCCAATGAGCTCATGCTAGGGACATGAAAACACATGAACAAGAATATCAAGCCCTCACAAGACATGGATCTAATGTTAGATGTGTTTTTGTTAAGATCTCATCTTGTTCATGCATGTAAAGTAGTGATCTTGTACATATATTGTTGTTCATGCCATGAGATCCATGCTTTATATATCATATGTAGTAGATCTAAGGTTTAGACATTCACAACTTCATGTACATGCATGATCATAGGTTCATTTTGTTTTATATGCTTTGATGATCATAAAAATGAAGTCTTGTTCATGTATATAGATATTAGATAGTATATCTCCACATATAGGTGACAAGAACATTGAAAAAGGAAGGACTTTGTTAGATATGAAAAGTTGAAAATTCGGAGGAAATGGAAACCCTACCTTAAAGACCCCCAAAATCAACTTTAAACTCATATTTCATAAGAAAAATGGAGGGTATGTGTAATAGACATGTTAAAGGAATTATTTTCATGAGTTTAGGCATAATAAAAATAAGGAAAACAAGAGGTGAAGTTAGAATGAAAAATGTTGACTTTAAATGTGTAGTCAAATTCGTAACTTTGTGTAATGCCTAAATAAACACTTAGTATTTAAGTCTAAAATGGATGTTTTATAAGCTAAATGAAGTCCTTAGATAATGTATACATTGAAGCCCCAATTTTTAATGCATTAGACAAGATTTCCCTTAAGAAAAATGTAAGAGAAGGAAATTTGGAAAATTCGGATTTTCACAAATAGCTTAATTAAAAACATGTTTACCAAATGAAAAATGTAAATTTTTATGCATGAATGGAGGCCATGACTATTATAGACTTTGAGAACCTATTTTTAGTTAAATAATAAGTAGATTACAAGATTAAAAACCAAAGAAACCTAAGGAGTATAATGTGGGAAAATAGCTTCTTAGAATTAGTCTTTATGAGACTTTCCCCAACACTTAGGAGTTCCTAAGAGTTATTACTACAAAAATCATCATGACCATGCACATATTGAGTTCATTACATGGCATACACATTAGTAGTTCATTCCTAAATCATTCATGCATGAATCACCAACTAGGAACATTTCTTATCAAAGGCAAAGCACATTTTCAAAGTTGGATCAATTGCGGAACAGAACTGATCCCACTGTTCCGTGACCCTATTATTTTCAAAACTTGGATTTAATACTTGAAATAGATAGATCTTTCGAAGTAGATGAAGATCGATATAAAGTTTGCGAAATTCCGAGTTAAAATGACCAAGTTATGGCCATTTTAAGTCGGGACTTCCAAAAATAGCGAGAAATCCGAATTCAACTAGTCTAGATATATAGTTTGATTTAATTACATGGTGAGAATCTCATTAGGATTATTCTTGATTGGTAGGTGATTCCGAGCAGGACGATACTCTACCTCCCGATTATTATTATTAAGAAGTTTGGTGTCCAATGGCCGAGTGAGTTTACTTCACTCTCAATTAATGCTTGTGATTAATGTAGTGGCATTAGTGATGTAGGCAAAGATAAAAGAAATTGTATAAGCATGCTGGGGTATATGGGAATTATTTATGTTGTTGATTGTTGAGATGTGAAATGGAGTTTAAGGTATATCGAAACCGGGTGTTAAGATATTGACTGCTTTACTAGTATCTTATGATAAATGTCTGCGAATATTGTTGGTCACTTAAAAGAATTGAATTAATGACTATTCGACTCCGACTATAAATTGAATTCATTCATGTCACGATGGGGTTGGAGCATTCGCATTGTTGGTTAATCGTGATCCATGAAACGACTTGTTGGTTAATCGTGATCCATAAAACGACTTGTTGGTTAATCGTGATCCATAAAACGAATTATTATTAGTTGACCGTGAGCTTAAACGGCGTCGTACCGCAGGATTCGTTAATCTGCTAACCCGGGATGGAGGGCGCAAGTCCATCCACATATGATTTCCGGTTGGTCATATGTTTGCTGAATACATTTGTTTGATGCATACACTTGCCTGAATAATTACTTGTTTGACTGAAGTATGTTTAATTGCGTTATGGAAGTATTGCTCACTAAGCTAGTTAGCTTACCCCCATAGTTTCTATCTTTTGCAGCACGACTTTATATGGCTTAGGCCAAGACAGGCTACAGCGCAGGTACCGGAGATAGGAGTTTCCCGTAGAAGTTTAATTCATCCTTTTTGTATAGACTTCCATTGGAAACTAAGGACTCTGGATGACTGTAATAGACTGTTATTCTTTTGCGGGGGAATGCCCCTTAGATTTTGTAAACTTTAATATTATGCGTTTTGATTTATTATCTATGGCTAATGCATACCTCATTAAACTGTTTCACTCCATTTGTTGAAGTATTCTATTGTCGTAAAGGAACGCTTTACATCTACTTAAGACTTCCGAAGGCCCCGGGTAGGGAACTCGAGAGTCTTACTTAGTATGTGGCGGGCTGTTACGTTTAGGATATCCTACGGGGCGTGACAAGAGCTTTGTATGCTACACTGTAATAGCGATGCACATTCCATTGGAGATAGGTATTACAATGGTGTATTGTGCAATGTATGACCCATGCACGCATGACACATTATGTTGGGGCCAACCTTTGATGTTTGACCATTGGGTATCACAACACATACATTTTAGAAAATGGGTAAGAGGGTAAACTTGTATTTTAAGACCCTATATGTACATACGGGAGACTCGTTTTTAGATACCATTGCATAAGAGAAGAAATAAGAAGAAATCATTATTTATAACAAATAGTGATTTAATATATGTGGTGAATTTAGGCATCATTTATTTATGTTGTTAATTATAAGTTTGTTAGAAATAGCACAGGCTAGGTATTCATGCCTGAGGAGGTTGTCTGAGGAGTACCAAAATATCTTTCTCAAGGAGTTGTTGAGAGGATACAACCTAAGGTACTTAATTGTCCAACATATGGCATGAACTTTGAAGTTAAGAAATTAGATAAATGATTTGATTGATGCTAGGTTTGTAATTGATGGTAAGTTAAAACATTAGGTTTGTGCAATTTTAACATCACTAGTGCCAACGAGTAAGGTTATTAAAGAATGTGCATTAATAGTCAAGTGATCAATCATCTTATCATTATGTATCGGTATTCGATTATGAGTTTGATGACATGTTAGATGAGCTACATGTGACACAAAGTTTTTTTTTATTGACTTAAAGAATAATTTCCATCAAATTTACATGAAGCTGAATGATGAATAGATAATGGCATGATCATTATGAGTGGATGGTTATACCATTTCGGCTAAACACCACATTGAATACCTTCATTGAATTAATGCATTTTGTCTTGTGTGATTTCTTAGGTAAGTGTGTTGTAGTTTACTTTTCATTATATTTCACTATGTTATAAGGACTTGTTCAGTCATGTTGATTGCTTATGTTGGCATTTAATGTTTAGAAGACCAAGAAGTTTCATGGGAATTTAAAGAAGTGCACTTCTTGTGAATCCAAAGTGGTGTTTTTTTTATATGTTATGTCTAGGAATGGAGTTGGGGATAATAGCAAGAATATTAAAACAATAATTGAGTAGCTACCTATAGGATCAATGACTAATATGCGTAGTTTTCATGGGCTATTTCCTTTTTATGCATGCAATTATAATAGTACTTTAAAACCCTTGACTGAGCTGAATAAAAAGAATGTTGAATTTAAGTGGAATGAGAAGATACATATCAATGAGAGATCAAAGAGATGCTTACTACAAAATTGGTCTTATCGATGACTGATATTGAGAAGGTCTTTGAGTTGGAGTGTGGTACAATGGTTATGAGGATAGAAGCAGTATAGACGTACGAGAGACAACCAATTTCATATTTCGGTCAGAAACCTAGTAAAGTCACATTAAACTATAATATTTACGATGAAAGTTTCTATTCTTTGATTAAGGTCCTTACAATATGGTAAAAACTACTTGTTACTCTAAAAGTTAATTATTTACATGTGTAGAAAGTCTTAACAAATGATTCTAGCTTAACAAGGTGATTTAACACTTTCTTTGCTTCTCTATAAAAATGAGATAATGTGGCCTTTAGTTACTTCATCTATAAACTCCATAGTTTTACACAACTTATCTTTGATAATTGGCAAAAATATGATACAAAATCTTGAAAAGCTTTAAGAAAAATCGCAAAGATCACTTTCGATTTTTTGTGATTTAAGAATATTAAATAATGAATGGTTTAATAGTAGTTTAAGAAATTAGAATTGTTATCAATAAAATTTCAAGATACAATTTTCCTTAACTTTTCACAATCAATGAGCAATAAAAAATCAACAAATTAATGAAGTAATTATTAGGGCTCTAGTAAATTTAAAAGAACTATCAATCAATTTTGAAAAATAATTAGGAAAACAATAAATATGCTTTAAAATTCTTAAATAAGAATAGCATAATTAATCACTAACAAAACCTTAACTTCAACAAATAAAGATAAATACATCTCTAGATCATCAAACACGTAGAATTAAATAAAGTTTGATAAGTAAATTTCCAAAACTATCGTAAATAAATATTTTTTTTATGAACTGATAATTAAAGATGAATGTAACCTCTTAAAGAAACTATTCATAAAAGAAGTAGCCTCCTAAGGAAGTAATTTCTCTTAGAAGCAACTTCTAAATGAGAAACCACTTGAAGAAACTAACAACATTGTCTCGTTTAATAAGCAACACCTCTTGGAAGTCACTTAGATCATGTAAATAAATTATTACATAATACAAATAATTATAATAAAATATAATTTATAAGCTCTAAAATTAATATCCATAAAATATTCTACATCACTGATTTAATCATGTGGTTATTTTTTGCACGTAATACATAATAAGTATATGATAAAGTATTACAACAAATTACGGTAGTAGTTGTAGTAGTATTAATAATATCAAAAGTATACTGTGATTAAGTAAGAATAAACAAAAATATTTTGTCATATAATAAATAATATCATACTTAGTCCACATATTTAAACCATTTCGACAAGCTAACAATGTTAAGACGATGATTATTATTAGTGATATTATATTTTGTCGATCTATAACTATAATATATGATTTATAGATATATTATAACTAATATCATAATATTAATAAACTATTATAATAAGTATCATTATAATAATAATGTATGATAATAATGAATGTATAATCATCATATCGCTGTAACTATAATACAACAGGACCCTATGGCTAATTACTTAGAAAAGCGTACAATTATCGACACGAACTATGTGTCTAACAAATCATTTGATACGCCAAATACTATATCAGATGATTATAATAATGAATAAGCAAACACGCAAAATAAAGAGATATAATAATATGATATTAATTAAATAATGAACATCAAGATCATATCAGAAAATTAATTAAATTTTATTAATTTAAATAAAAAAAATCGTGAACCCCGGAATTCGAATCAGGACCGAAATCCTAAACCATAACAGATCAAACCCAATCAAATAAATCTTATGACCCTAGAATATCATATGAATTAAATCAAACCTAGATCCGAAAAAATTTCGGAACCCTTAAAAACCTAAATGGGATCAAATAAAGATTCAATAATCTAAGATATCAGATGAATTAGATAAAAGCCTGAAAGCCTAAAGGTAAATCGTTAGCAAAAACATACCACCATCAAAACGATTCAATAGCTTAATCGATTTGAAAAACTTACGCTAAACAATTTATTTATCTAATCACTAACATGCAAATCGATGTAGTATATTCAAATTATATTTAATAATAAAATAATAAGAAATAATTTCCTATATTTTTACAGTAATCTTGTAAGTAAAACCTTAGAGTTGAGAATGGAACCTAAACCTAAAGTCAAACCGAGTTAACCTTAAACCCTATAAACCCTAGACTCGATCAGACAGCTTATAAAATCCTAAAACATTGAATAAATTAATAAATAAATAAATATTATAAACTTGAAATATGAACAAAATATTTAATATATACCCCAAAGGCCCAAAATGATTAGAGTCATCAAAATTTTAAACATTTCGAGACTTTTCAAGATCAGTTCCTATATTCGAACACTGGCATGCAAAATGAGGCAAAATGTTTCAACAAACAATTTATACTAGGATAATATTAAAATACGCAAATAACATCAAATAAATATTTATCGAGTCAAATTTCATCAATTAAATCAAACAGTTACAGTACTCGATCGCTAACACACATTTAGATAATAAAATTGAGTAACAATTAATGATAAAATAATATAAAATTGTCTTTTTGATGTCACATACCAATTTATTGAATTATGAAAATGTCAGTTAAACTAAACAATTATCGTATTTGATCATCAGCACGCAGATCAAGGTATCATCACTCGGACAACAATTAATAATAAAATAGTATTAAATTATTTTTCTAATATCACAATTTAATTAATTGTATAATAAAAATGTCAGTTTGACCAAATTTTATGCGTGTCTTATTTTTCTACCAATAAGAAAATTATCACATCTCAAGTTTATGTCACCTCCATCTTTTCTCCCCTTACCCTTCTTTAAGAAGTTATCTCCCATCCTCTATAAATACCCACATTCACACATTCACCTCTCATTTCTTCCACCTCACAAACCTTACATTCTTTTCTTTCTTTTCTTCTCTATTCCCTCTCTTTTTTTCCCCTTTGGCCGACGCTACTTCCTCCTCCACCCCCCACCCCATCCCCACCCCCACCACCCCCCAACCCAAACCCAAACCCTTACATAATCTCTACATCTTGTTTAGATAATCTACCTTCTAAACACATACTCATGTGCCTTTATGTTATTTTCATAAAAATATCCCCATGATGCATGATTGAAATGCAAGGTATCATACTCATCTTTATGATTAATTTTATGTTTATTCACTTTCGTGTATACTAACCTAACTCTAGTATATGTAACTTTATGTATATGTACGCATCTATATATAATCTTTAGAGCCTAATGCTCACCAACCTAATTTTATTTATTTCATGCACTAATTTTATTTCAAGCAACTTACTTATTTCATATTTTTATAAGACTGTCAATTTATAGTCTTTGACCTGTCTATATTCGAGTTTGAAAGAGACTAAAAAATTTCAAATCTCGAGGAGCCTTGTTTAAAATTTAAGGCTCCCACTTTATTGTATTTCATTTCATTACGCTTATTTTTATTTATATCATATGGTGACTGAATTATTTTAAGTCCTAGAAAATCTTGATATCAAGCTAAGACTCTCGTATTTTGTTTTACTAACTATATGATTTTGCTAATTTATTTTGATCCGTATATTTTATTGAATATTTCATGATCTAAGTTTTGGTCATGTGATCGTATTTTGAATTTGTAAGTTCATATACGTATATGATCATAAGTGATGCTGTTGTTATGCTAATATTATTCTTTTTTGTAATAGAAATATTGATAATTCTTTATTATGTAAAGTATTTTCCAAAACTCCTACTTTCAATACGTGGAAAACTTCTTCATCAAAAATAAAAATTTGAAAACAAGTCATTTACCCAATTTTTTCTTAAATACTGAACTTAAGAGAATTTCAAAGAAAAATATAACTTAGAGTATTTTTCAACACAAATAAACAAAATTCATGTTTTGAAACAATAAATTCTTAAGTGAAGTTTTAAAATAAGCATAAGATATTCAATGATTCAAAATGAATGTTAAACCATGATTTTTAGTTAAGCTTCATGCTTACAAAATTTTCACAAAAGAAATTTTGTTACAAGTCCAAAAGTTGTTTTCCATGAAGTTTAACTTTTCTATTTTTCCATATGAGATTGTGTTAATAAAAATTCTATTTTCCAGCAACATCACTGAGATCATGAATGTATTATGAACTATCATTATTCCTATATGATTTCTAAAAGTGGAAATATTTTTATGCTCACCTTAGAGAGTCCAAATGAGATAAAATTTTGAAAATAAAAAAGGACCAAAAGTCTAGAACTTTTGGACACAATATGTTTTATGGGATTCAAAGACTTAAATGATCTTAAATGTTGCAAATAACCTTAGAAATTGATAGAGAATTCTTAGTAGATAGAAAATGACTACTCATATGCGAAATTCGACTTAAAATAAGCAAGTTACGGTCATTTTAAGTTAGAAATTTTATAATCAGTGATGTGAATAGAAGTTAGAAATTTGAGTAGAACTAATATGAAATACTCATTCCGGGTATTTTTTTTGTTAACAAAGAATTTAACATACCTTCCCCCGGTGATCACTTTGACTAGGGATTGCACAATGGATGAGTGGGTTTTTCCTTATAATTTTGCTATCTTATTTGTGCTTGTAGAAATAGTGGCTCTAGTATGCTAAGAAATGATAAAAATGGATATGTATAGGGAATTCATTAGTTATGTATGTGATTTTATGCTTACATGATAAAGTGAAAATTAAGCATATCACAACTTCGAATCGTTTTTAACTACTTTGATTACTTATATGTGCGATTGCTTGATGCTTGTTTCCTAGTGAACATTAATAAAGTTTGGCTTAAGAAAAAAGAAACATCTACGCATTGCATATCGTTGAGCCATATTTAGAAGAATACTACTCATATGCAAGCGATCGGATGAACTGTCATGTATGTAATGAAATCCTGCTCGAAACATGAGGTGTATAACGTTCGAGAATACGACCTCATGGAGGAGCTGCACTGTACTAATCGCTATGGGCGAGAGCCCAGGGACTAGTAGAACAAGGCCACAAGGACTTGTCATAGCGATTCCCAAACCCCATCCCGAAGGGCGTAAATTTGTTCTGTATGTGATTTCTGGATAACCATATATACTTGTGTGCTTATGTATTTGTTGCATAACATATATAACATATATTTGAAAATAATATAACTTACTTGATTGGTTATTGTGGTATGATTTAAGAAAACATCTCACCAAGATGGATGTAGTTTACCCCACCAACCTACCCTCCCCCGCCCCCCACCCACACACATGCACACACGGGCACACACACAAAATAGTTTGTTTTTGCAAGAAACATCAAAAGTTGGGATTGTAATAGGATTCAAGTGTAGAGCATACTAGAGATCAACTCAAGATAGTTGGAGGACTTGGAAGCTTAAAGACTAGACATAGTTGAGACAAAGTTTTAAAACATGATTTATTTTTAATTCTTTTATGCTAGTGGCAGTTCCTTTTCTTCCTTCATAGCTATCATCTTCCAACATTGAAATATCTTAAATAGAAATGTTCCTTTCATATTCTTGTCATATTTGTTAAGACAAACACATATGATGAGATTTTGGTGTTTAAAAGTGGCAATTTCAAGAGAGGGCATGGAATTCTTGAAAAGTTTCAAAGTAAATTGTTGCATCATCTCAAAGGAAACATAATATGTTAGTGTATCTTGATATTAAAGTCCGTTAATTCATGCCCAGGGTTGGAAACTTAAGAAATTCTAAAAGAAGAGGAAGAATGAAGAGTTATGAGTAAGTATTTATGTGATTCTTGAACATTCTTAGAAATCCTTATGTTGCTTAGTGTTTTGAATTGTGAAAAGTGGATAAAAACAATGTAATAGCGTAATAACAACATGTAATGTATAATGAATGTAAAAAGTAGATATATATATATATATATATATAAAACAGTCGTTCGTAATTATATTTTGTTCCTAATAATTTTCAATACTTACTTTTTTTTACAATATTCCAAAAATGTCTTTTTTCACAACGTATTGCCAGTTTGTTTAAATTAATTTATATATGAGGTAAATTACACCGGAAGATCCTGAAGTTTGGTGGTAAGTTTATTTGTGATCTCAATGTTTCGAGTGGTTCAAAAGAGAGAAAAATGGCTTAATTAAGGTATCCACATATACGTGTCATAATGTGACGGGTATTTTGAGTCTTAATTAAATATTTTTTTCTACTGATAAGTGTCAATAAAGACCTCAATAGACCCACTTCTTTAAATGCTAATAGCTTTTTTGAACCACTCGAAGACATTGGAACTTTAGATAAATTGACCTAAAATGCTGGGACCTTTTAATGTAATTTAGCCTTCGTGTATTTAATATTATAAGACATATAAGTAAATTTTAGGGAATAAAAAAATGTCAAGCTAAAAAAAGCTTAACAATAACTTAGCAATAAGATTTTACTTCAATCTTTCCACCTTTATAATATTTTCCTTCCCACTATATTTTGTGTCAGGTTAAAATGAAGAGAAAATTCTATGAGAATATGTTGATTTTAATAAGATTGATTCCATTAGATAATGGAACGACTTAAACCAATTTAATTATGGTTGAACCTTTAATATTTTTATATTATTTTTTATAATCAATTTATAGTAATAAAAGTATGGGTAGATAATTATTAATATAGGAATGTAAAAGAAAAAAAAAATAGGTATATAAAATAAGGGAATTTTCCTATTCCTTTTAATGGAATCATTTTGTAAGCCAATTGTATTGTAGCCTAGTAGTTATTTCTTGATCTCTTAACTAAGAGGTTCTATGTTCAAATCCCTCTTTTCTATTATAATAGCAAAAAGAAAAAGAAAAAAATGGAATCATCAAATAAATAATTTGAATATTAACATATGTAACATATCAAATATTTAAGTAGTGTAATCATAATTGGATATGTATATAAATAGTTTAATAATTGATAGATTGATCTTACTAAAAAACTAGAAGACTGTGCACCCGTTACACGTATGCTAAAGAACACATAGAATAGAAAAAAAAAAAGAAAAAAGATTTGATAAAGAGGGTAAATTAGAGAAAAAGAAGAATATAGTAACATAAAAGTATGTGATGGTTAGAAGATAGTTTCAAATTTAAAATTATATATAGAAGTTATAGGTAGTGGGTAGAAAAAAAAAAAGTAGGAGACAAAAATATAGTAAGATAAAAAAAATTATATTTAAAAAGATAGAATCCAAAATAAAAATGTTTTGGCTTTATAATAATAAATATGACTGAACAATAAAATTTTCCATACAATAATATTAATTGTTGCTATGTAAAATAAATAAAAATTATGTATCTCTAAAATACCTTTCTTTAGAAACTTAATATAAACCCCCTTCTAACTTAACCAGCTATTAACTAAGGTTAGAAAATAAACTATTTAATCCAAATAACTTTTTTTCAACTATAAATAAGATTGTGTGGCCTTATGATTTATTTATTCTTTGATACTTCTCTACACTTACCTTCATTATTATTATTTTTCCCTTTTCTTCTTTCTCTCTCCTAAGTTTATTATACAAAAAATATCCTCCTCCTTTTATAGCACCACCTTCAAAAATTAAATATAGAAAAAAGGAGACAAAGAAGGAAAATGGAAATGAAAAATGTTCCAACAAGGCCATGTTGTTGTGCCCTACTTCGGCCAACTGCTATTTGGGTATTTTCTGTCTTCCTCACTCCCTCTCTCCCTTTCTCTTTCTGTGTTTGTGTGTGTATCTCTCTTTCATATTTTGTTTTATTTGTTTGTAGTACTATTGTTTTTTGAATGTGAAGAACAAGGAAGTTCAAAAAAATGGAAACGGGAAATACAAAAGGGATATAAAAAAAATTGGAATCTGAGATAATATTACATAACATTGTACTCAGACAGACAAACAAACCATATATGTATTATGTGATATGTTTTATATATGTTATGTCTTACTCTACTCTATTCTGCAATTAAAGAGAGAGAGTGAGAAGGACAAAGAAGGTTCAAAAGGGAGGGTCCAAAGTTCAAAACTTTCAAAAAAAAAAAAATGCACAAGCCCTAAAAACGAATCATTTTTTCCCTAATTTTCCCGCCAAAAGCCTTTTATTTTTGTGTCAGCTCAGTTCCTAATATCCTTATTTCAGTTCGTGGTTTCGCTAATTTGAATATTTAATACTTTCTATTTTGGTCGCGTTTTAGGAGTTGATTGTTGGGTTATGTTTTAATTAAAAAAAAAAAGAAAAAAGGACTTTTTCCCCCTTTTTGGGTTGATGAGATATTTGACCGTCTTTCTTGTCCAGCTTGTCTAGGGTTTGATATAGATTTGCTCGTGTAATAGATTTAGATTGCTTCACGGTATTTTTGATTGATAGATATTTGGTCGGTGGTTGAGTAGATTTGCTTAAAAAGCATCACTAGAGTTCGGGCTGCGTGATCCCATGCCGGTTTGGATCGGTTTTTTGAGCTCTCAGACTCTGATTCAATCTGGTGATTTCAAGCTATGTTTTGGCTATCGTGTTTGTAGTTTTCCTGGAAAGATCTATTATGAAAACGGGTAATTATTTTTATTTTATTTTTTTATATTCATCATCTGTTTCGAGTTGAGTAGTTTATAGATTCTGTTTTCCAGTTTATACTTTTTGCATGATGGAACTTTTATGGTCTTTCTGTAGTATTGAATTTGCTTCAGCCGAGTAGTTAATAGTTGTGGAAGAGATGGTTAAAAGAGCTTCTCCAAAAGAAGATACGAAGAGCAGCTTATCGGGTAGTAGTTGCACTAGTGCAGATCTGAGTAGGTGTGCGATGGGGGTAGATGTGGAATATAAAGAGTCTTCTCCTAGGATATCAAAACCATTAAAGAATCGTCGTGAATATGGGCATTCTGTGTCAAATTATCAGTTAGAATGTGGGGATGTTGGTGACTTAAGAGATGGGGATGAGGTAAAGAGTTTGGAGCTAGAGTCTAATGGAAGCAAGGTGACTGCTGATGATGGGGACTTTATGCATTTAGATTCAAAAGAGAGTATGGTTTCTTCTCTTAGCGACAGAAAACTGTGCTGTGAAGGTTTTGCTGAGAGTGAAGCTGGTGGTGGGAGTGGTGATAAGAATTCTAGAAGTTGTCTTAAAAGATTACTGATTGAGATTGATGAGGACGACTCAGTGACGGATGGGAAGAAGAAGAGGACGATAAATGAAGTTCTGTCAAAAGACAATGAATTGAGGAGTGTAGTGGTAGAATCGGGAGGCAACATGTGCAATGGTGAAAATGATGTCATTTTGGTAGATCCGGAGGTCTCTAAGGAAGAATCTAGTAGTGTGATGAATGAAGGACCCCTATGGGAAATGTTTCACTGGCTAAGTTTGATTGCAAAGGACCCTTTGGATCCTACAGTTGGCCCGCTTCCAGAGAAGACTAAGTGGAAGAATTATGGTAATGACAACATGTGGAAACGGACTTTGTTGGCTCGGGAGGTGCTATTATTAAAAAGGCACGATACATATGGCAAACATTCTGTTTTGCAGGTATATCATGTTGCAATTAATTTGCTATATATATCATAACAAATAATGTTCCATGGTGTTGCTCTTTTATATATATATAGATTGATATGTTTGTCTGAATATGGTACTCTTATTGAGACAGCAATGCCATGCATCATCTTCGTTAGTTAATGCTAATTTAGGTGTACAGGATATCTATGTGGGTCAAATTGCATTGTTCCTTTTTCTCTGTCTTTCATGTTTCCATAGCTTAATTTATGTGGTACTAGTACGTAATAGGACAAAAATTCAGTTGTGACTTGTGTCTTTGGTGTCCTATTTTGAATATGAGATGTCATGATTGATGCCATGAATGTCATTGGGTAAATTACCCCAAAAGGTCCTAATGTTTCAGGATAAATTTATTTAAGATCCTAATGTTTCAAGTGGTTATAATGAGATTCTAATATATGGGGGTAAGCTCATTTGAGGTCCTAACGTTTGGCGAAGTGGGTCAACTTGGATCTTCGAGAGCACGTGTTAATAGGAGAATAGTCTTCTAAGTTTAAATTAAATATTTTCTCCTGTTGACACATGTCCTTAGGACCCAAATTGACCTACTTCTTTAAACACCGGAACCTTAAATGAATTTACCCCAAACGTTGGACCTCTTTTTAATAACTTAAAACGTTGGGACCTTAAAATGAAATTATCCCAATAATTCACCCAAATGTCATTACACATTCAAATGGTATTTCTTACAATATTGGCAACATCCTTTAATTGGTGGGTTTAATTTTAATATTTAATGAGTTCAATCAATTAGCCAAAAGAAAAGGGAAAAAAGAAGGTAGGAGTTTTCAATTTCCTAGCCTACTCTTTATGCATTAAATTCTTCCATTAAAGGGATTTATATTGCAGTTATGGTTCTTTATATTGTTTTGCTTCCCTTTGCTTTTCCTTCTTTTATTTTATATTTTTTTTTCCCCCATACCTGCTTTATCTTCTTCTGTTTTTATATTAGCATTTGTTAGGAATATTTTTTATTGAAGTAAAACGAATCGTAACTTCTTGTTTTTTGACCTATGCATTTTACAAGATCTTTTATATATATATAATATATGTATAGATATAAATGTCTTTTATTTGGGGAAGTAGGAAATGAGAAGCTTGTAGAAATAATCAACAACTAAAAGAATTATTCTGAGATTAGTTTATAGCAGTGGAATAGTGTGTAGATTTTGAAATTGAAAGGTTTTCTTTTAATGATCAAACCATAGTGTCCACTGAGAATGGTAGGCATCAGGAATAATAAAGGCATATCCGTTTGTATGGATAAATTTGCACTCAATTAACCACTGACTAGATCTAACACTTTGGCCCATGACATTCATGCTTAAGTAGATGGTGTTGCATTAAAAGTTGCTTTGTTAAAACAAAACTGATAGATGAATACTTTGTTACCAGTGCCATGCTTGGTACTGGTTGGGGGTAGGGGTGGGGGTATTGTTTGGAAGTGAAGGTAGTAGTAAGAGATAATGATCGATTATTGTTGCCATGCTTGGTACTAGTCATTTGTTCTCATGTGATCTGAATCAGGGCTATAAATGAGTTGGGTCGAGACAACATAGCTCGAAGCTCGAGCTTCACTTGAATGAAAAACTTGATGCTTGAACTTGACTTAAATTGGATCGAGCTTTAATTTTTAAGCTTGAACTCGACTCAATTAGGTTTGATCATTCCTATAAAAATTGATTGGTTTAAAAAATAAATTGAGAGAAGGGAACAAAATAAGGTTTTTCAGTTGATTTGGTTTTAAAATATAATAATTGTGGACCATTAGATATGAAAGGAAAGGGAAAAAAATAACGAGGTATGAAAATGGCTTTGAAAATGGAAAATACACAAGTTATATAAGGGCCTGTTTCGATTTTTTTAGATTTTTTTCGGTATCTGTATATTTATCAAATCAGCACCTGTAACTTATCTGTATCATATCGGTATTGGTTCAGTATCAATTTATTTGGTCAGTTTATAAGTAAAACCGTTAGTTTTTCATCGGTATTAGTTTGTTGACACACATCAGTTTGAAAACAATACTAGAATGATACTAAAATGATCTAGAAATGATGAAACAAACAGAACCTGGGTCTATCTTTTTTCATCATATTTTGGTAATTTTAGTATTATTTTTGTCATTTTCAAATAGATTCGTGTCAAGAAACAAATATTGATGAAAACCAATAATTTTACTTATAAAATGATCAAATAGATATGATACAAAAATGATATAGATAAGTTATAGATGCAGATAAGATATAGATAAAAATCCGATAATATAAACATACCCATATATATATTGTGATGGAATATAAAAAGTTTGAATAAGCTCGTGAGTTGCTTGGATTGAAACCTGACCCGATTGTATTTGAGTTATCACCAAGTTGAACTCGAGGAGGTTGTGTGTAGTTTTGTCTTGCCTACAACTTTAATGGTCTGCTTTTTATCTGTATCTGTATTGAAACGATGTGTGTAAATATTATCCGATTTGTATTTGAATTTTATCTATGTTTGATCTATTTGATCTTTTCGTGAGAACTGCCAACTTTTTTTTTATCTATATCTATTTCTTAATAAACAATTTGTTAGAAAAAAAGTTTGAAAAAATGCCTGTATCTGTCCAAGGAAAGCTAAACAAACGGAGCCTAAATTGTGGGTTAAGGTCCTTGAATGGGTGAGTGGCTGCGTTAACAATTTGTCAACTCACTGCTGAGGAGCTTGCTGACTGGCCTTTTGTAAGCTTGTGGTAATACAATCAGCAAGCTCAGTCGCTCATCATTTGTAATCTTGCGTACTATTGGCCTTATTTGAGATTAGAGATAGGAAACACACAAAATTGTCTCTTGAACTTTTGTTATCTTGCGTTATTTTTACTTTTTCTATGCAAGTTCCAGCTGTTGGAAATGAAGGACTAAGTCCTTACATTAGTGCTGTTACAATTTTTGATAGAAAATGATGTGTCATGTTCTGATTCTTTAATGATATTTGTTTGATAAATCCTAAATTCACTATAATCATTTAAATATTAAATGATTTGATTATATTAATTATACATTTTAATTACATTAAAAAAAAATCAGCCTGTAGAAAAAAATAATAATAATCAAAATAATATCTCACTAACAAGGATTGAAGGTTCCACCTGTACTTCTCATCTAGACATGTATTGCCTCTTATAATAATCTCCTCCAAAAGTTTTGTAAATAAGTGGCCTAATGGTTTAGGCTAGGAGCGTAAATGAATCAAGTCAGTTTACAAACTATTTGAGTTCGGTTCAACTTTTGTTTGAATTTGATTTGAGAATGGTGGAGTCAAGCTTAAGCTTGAATAAGAGCTATTTGAGTAGTCTATTGAGTTGAACTGAAGCATCATAATGTTTAAATAATCACAAGCCTAATTGAGCTCAATTCGAAGCATTAATGTTAATAAAATTTAAATTGACTTTGAATATTATTATTACTTTAAATAGAATCAAATATATATATATATATATATATATATATTTTAAGAAATTGAGTCTAAATGAGCTTAATCAAGTCGAGATTGAGTTGATACAATAGCATTTTGAGTCATGCATGAGCTTAATACTTTCAATTTGGTCAAGTTTTGAAATTTTGAGTTAAGCTTGACTTGAGGTTACCATTTTACTGTCTCGACTTGATTTGTTTGCAGCTATAGTTTAGGCTGGCCATGCAAAAGGTTGTTAGTGATATCATATTGTGTTTTGCAGAACAATCAAAGGATGCATCCAAGCATGTATGAAGATAACAGTGGATCTGGCTATAAACTTAGAGAGAGGTTGCAATTCAAGCCGGGGCAGACTGTTGGGACACGCCACCCTCAATCTTGTTCTGAGTCATTTTCATCAGAATCTCGAAACAACCCATCCAATTTATCTACTGCAGATTCACTATTTGATGATCATGAAGAAGATGAAACTCCATTGGGCCCTAAATTCCAGGCTTCTGTTCCTTTATGGACTGGGGTTGCTTCAGAGAGTGACTCTAAATGGCTCGGAACGCCAATGTGGCCAATAAGGAGATCACGGGGTCACTCTCTCTTATTGAAAGAGATCCTATTGGAAAGGGAAGACAGGATTCATGTGGCTGTCAGTTTCGAGGTTCTACAGAATGTGTCAGGTTTCACATTGGTGAGAAAAGAAAAAAATTGAAGCTTGAGCTAGGTGCTGCATTTAACCTTTTTAAATTTGACAAAATGGGTGAGGATGTCCAAATTTTTTGGAAAGGAGAGGAACAGGATAAGTTTGCAGCGATTGTCAAGTCGAATCCTTTATCACAGGGGAAGTGTTTTATGGTTGAGGTTACGAAAGTTTTTCCCAACAAAAAAAGGGAGGAATTAGTGAGCTATTTCTTCAACGTTTTTCTCTTGCAACGTAGAGCATTACAGAACAGGACTTCTCCCTCTAGCATCGACAGTGATGATGATGAATCCGAATCTCAGTTTCCAGCTGTTGCTAATGCCAACGACAATGTCAAGCCATCAAGTTCTATCTTCTATTCCCCTACGAAGCCACATACAAAACACAAATAGTGGCTTGTTTTTTCCCCCTTTTTTCTTTTCTGGGCATAACAAATAGTAGCTGGAGGAGGGAGGGACAACTTATTTCGGTTCTTCCTCCGGCAGCAGGTTTTGTCTTCGGCTATAGCAAAGCAGATGGCTGGATCATCCTACTTATTTTCAAGTTTTGAGCAGGTGACACGGTGTTTCACATCTGCAGGAATGTTGTGAATCATGTGCCTATGGTTCCTCAGCTCTCATTTCTTAATATGAGTTACCTTTGACATGTCATGACTACGCACAGCAAATACAGGTATTCTTTTTGTTGCATATCATACCGTTTTTCTTTGGAAAACTTACATTGGAAGGACAGTAGGTCAGCCATTGAGCAAATATATGGGTTGGTAATTATTAAGGGTGAAGTTGCTGCAGGGGTAGGAGTTCAGACTTTTAAGGGTATCCTTTTTGGCTCATATATGATTACAAAATTCCTGAAACTATGTTAGTGCGTTTTACAACTGAATGTGCCTCTACTTTTTGATGCTCTTAGCTGACAGTTCCATTGGGATACATTTTGTGTGTGTTTATATCCTCACTTGTGCAGATTTAGCTCATACGGTTGTAGGGAGTTATTGAATTGCACAAGCTAAATGGAAACATTGTATGTTGCTAACTGTCAGTTTATATGCAATCTTACTTTTATGTTACTTTAACATGCAATCTGATAATTCCTTAAGATATAGGTCCTCGGTTATGTTTGATTACATGTTTTGAGTGAGCTTGAGAACATTTAAGAAAGGAAAATGAAAGTGCACGTGAGGAAGATCAAATTTTGATTTTCTTTCACCTCAAAAGAGCTAATGAAAGATACTGCCTATTTCTGCATATAACTCGAAATTCCATTGTTAAAATCAATGGCTATCATGCATGCAGCTACACATACCCTTGAGTCACGGGTTGGGGTTGTGTTGACTCGGAACTGGCCTAGCATGACATGGGGTTGATCCCGGCCCATCAAGTCACTGGTTGGGTGAAGCCTCATCGCGTTGTGATTTTTTTTTTTTTTTTAATTTCCTCCGTTGTTTTTTTTTTCAAAAATAAATGTGACCCATTTGACTTGTTAGGTTGATGGGTTGGTGGGGTTGACTCACCTTCGACTTGTCTACCCGTTGGGATGCCCGGCGAGTCACTAGTTGAGTCATGACCCGTATGACCGGATCGATGGGTTTGACGTGTTGGTGGCTATTCGTGATGGGTCACAGGTCAAACCCAACTCGCACCTATGTCTGCATGTAGCTACCATGTAAGGCTGGAAGTGCTAGATTATCATCAACTATAAGAAGTTTCTTTTAACAATTTTCTTAATTGCAATTTATTTAATCATAGATATGGATGTAGGTCTATTAGGAGGGAAAAGCAAAGGGAAGATTACCCATGTTAAATAGAGCCATTGTAACAACCATCAATGGAGTAGTTCCTTATTTAGAGCTACTTTACTGTATACTTTACCATATTTTGAATTCAGTGATTTTAACAAATCTCTAAAATTTATTGCATGTAGCTAGAAATTTAAGGAAAATGCAAGTATACAAGTGCATGTTAGTTTAGTGATGTCTACAACTTCAAATAAGCCAACAACATATTTGATTTACTGGAATGAAATAAGATTAGAAAGGGATAGCGGTTCTTTTATTTTATGATTAGGGGTATTATTTAAACAAAAAATATTTTTTATTAGGAATAGCCATTCCTCCAGTAAAAAGAATGATGATTCTTTGTCTATTCAGCATTATATGGAATATATATTATCTTGATAGAATTTTTTAGAAACCAAACGAAGAAATAAATATTCCACGGTATTAAAGGTGGAATACTAATTCTATTATAGTGAATCAAATATACCATTAAAACTGTAGTGTTTTGTTGATTGATTAGCATAATAGAATAGGATAATGAACTATTTTATGGGAAAGAGAGTGGAAATTGTAGCTCTTTGATTCTAGATATTTCTCTATCCTATCAAGTTAAAAACCACTCATGCGGTAGAATTGTATCAGCTATAAAATTCTAAACTTATTGTGGCACATGTGATGCTTTATCAAAGTCTCATTTGCTAATTCTACTACCTCCTGCCTAATAGAGTTATGTCAAGATAGTAATACTGGTAGAATGATGGAATTTTTATTTGTTAGAGAAATGAGAATGAAATGGAAGTAAAAGGTCAGGATAATTTGGTTGGTACGGTAAGAGTAGAAACTAATGCTGTAATTGAAGAATAGGACTAATGCTATGAAGTAGAAGATAATCTAATAAGGGTAAATTACATCTAAAGACATCAATATTTACAGTAAGTTTATTTGGGGTAAGTTTGTTTAATATTAACGTTTTAGGTGGTTAAAAAAGAAGAATCAACATTTCACAAAGTAAATTAAATAATGTATAATATTTCGTAAAATTCATTTAAGATATCATTGTTCCATTTAGTTTTCAATCAATTTTGTTGATTTTCCTTAGTATTCAATTGTGGATATCTTATTCGATTCAATTTATGAAACACATTGATATCTCAAATAAATTTACCTTCAATTATTGATTTCTTGACTTAAATGAATTTATCTACTAATGTAATTTACTCAATTTCATGATGATTAAACATTTATATTCATTTATTTGATTATTTATATATCGATTTTATTCAATTTACTTCTCTAAATAGTTGATGGCTCCAAGTACCTGTGAATTTTTTAACCATGTAGGGTTTTATAGCTATATCCTATTACAATTGCCAATTTTTGGAAAGGGGAAAATTTGAAAAATTCCCTCATATTTTAAGGGACTAGATTGACATGTTTTTCTATGGAATATTTGATGATCCATGCGCAACTATCAATCCCTTTTAAAAATGTGAATTTTGGGTGATCTTAAAAGCTCAAAAGCAACAAATTACAACAAAAATGGTAAAATCCATGTATACTTCTAGGGGTTTTAATTGGTCGATCATACTCTAAAATAATTTGATGATCTCTAATCATTTATTTACTTTTGGAATAGGAATTTTAGCTAATGGCCATGAAGTTTAGAAATGGATGATCTATCACCTTACCAAAACTTCACACTTTCACAAAAAAATTTTAAGAATTCAAACTTAAGCATTTAGGGATTTAAGTTTGATTGGTTTTATCCGAGAATCATTCATTTGATGACCTTTGAATGACTATCCCCTTATAAAGGGTAACCCTTGGAAGACAAAAATTCATCATTGATAGCCTATCCGAACTTATAATATTCAATAAAAATTGTGACATCCATAATATTAAATTTTAAGCAATTGTTATCAATGGATTTTCCTCCAAAATCATTTGATGACCTATAACAATCTATTTCTTTTCAAATAAATAAAGGATAATACGAAAGCTCAAGATCCATGATCCGTACTTTATAAAGCATTTCATTCTTTTTAAAGATTAAAAAATCCCTTTCAAATAATAATAAATAAATAAAGGATAATACTAAAGCTCAAGATTCATGATTCGTAGTTTATAAAACATTTCATTCTTTGTAAAGATTGAAAAATCTATATTTATGTATTATTACAAACCTTAATGGATTAGTTTCGCTAAAGAATAATTTGGTAGCACTTAGCTAGCTATCTCTTTAAAAAAATTGTACATGAGAATGACTTTCATAGCCTAAAATTCATGATTTATAGCTTATGAAAAGTAGTAGATTTTGACAAAAATTGAAAAATCTATACCCATGTAATTTTAGAGACCCACATAAGATAATTTTATTTCAAAATCATCAAATGAATTTTAGTAGGCGACTTTAAAGACTAAAATTTATAACTTACAACGTATAAAACATTTTCACTTTTGATAAAAAATTGAAAAAATGACACTTGTATTTTATGAACCTAGAGTTGCTTGTTTTGCTCCAAAATCATTTGGTGACACCTAACCAATTAGTCTGTTTTAAAAAATTGAAACTTGAGAGGAGGCTACTACTACTTAAAATCTGTTATGTTTAACTTATTGAAATTGACATTTTTTTCTTCTTTTTCTGTTTTTTTTCCCTCTTTTTAAGCAAAAGCCATTGGCTCTTTTCTTTTTTTTTTTTTTTCCCTTTTCTGAGGTCACCTTAGAATCTAAAACCTAAAATTTATAGCTTATAAAAATTAGTAATTTTTTAGCATTGTGCTTTTGTAATTTTAGGGACCCAGATTGAGGTTTTTTTCATAGAATGGTTTGATGACCCCAACTATCTAGTGCCCTTTAAAAACTAAGAATACAAAGGGTATTATGAGAAATTCAAAATCTATAAACTATAACCAATAAGAACTTTTCATTTTTGGTAAAAATTGAAAAAAAAAACCATATTTATAATTTTTATGGATGTTAATTTGTTGATTTATCTTTGAAATCATTTGATTATGTATCATTTATTATCCCTTTGACAATTTGGAATTTGAAAGGATGATCTTAGAATTCCAAAATCCATGATATATAACTTATCAAAACTGATGATTCTAAAATAAATATATATACATACAATCCATATTTGTGTAATTACAAGGATTGAGATCGATTGGACATGCTTTATATTCATCTAATAACTACTAAAGGATCATTCCTATTTGAAAATTAAGAAGTTTAGAGGGTGATATTTAAACCCAAAATTCATGGCGTAGACATATCATGAGTTACATAATGCATTACACAAATCCAACATCTAACCCATGTATCACAAGCAATAATATTCAATTCTTGCATTGACGTTAGTGATACTAATCTAGTTCACCAATCGAAACACAATCAAGCAATCACAAACATTGACACATTAAGTAATCAACTAGCAACTATCAAAACATAAGGTATTCCTAATTTCTAATTGAGCGATCTATATTATTGAACACAAGGCATCATAATAGTGAAGACGAGATGATGCAAAGAAAAGGGGATACCTAACTAGCATACTATGATATCATAATGGGGTCTTCACCTCTTAAGCTATTATAAAGGCTATTTTGGGTGATTTAGAGTTTATGAAACTGAAAATTCTGCAAAAGTTACAATAATTTCACAAATACATATGCATTCAAATTTAATTACAGTAAATGCCCAATGGACATCTTTTAAAATTGAATAACACAAGTAGGATTAATGTTACTATTCAACTACATAGTCCTAGGAATAACATTTGTGATACCCTATAAAACATATAGATTGGTTGAGAAATAAGGAAATTACACAAATTAGAAGTTGATAATATGAGTTAGAATTTGTGATGTAATAACTCTCACTGTTAAATAAAGTTGCTATTAATTCAAATTTGTAGCCAAGTACAAGTAACTTTAAGCTTTTGGGATTTGCAAATTTTTGGTAAGTATAACATGCTTCTTCTATACTATTGTGGTGCATGATGGTTGACATTATAGACCATTCGCTTAGAAATTAAGAAGACCCCATCTAATTACTTATTTTGGTTATTATAAAATTATTTAGTGATGTAAGAATGTTCAACTCATAGGATGTTGGTTGATTGCCTAATTGTGATTCGATTGACCAAACAGACTAGTATCACACACTTGTGAAGCTAAGTGTAGAAATTGAATACTATTACTTGTAATGCTTACATTGGATGCTAGATTGATGTTTTGCATTATATAGCTCATTACATTTGCACCTAGATCATAAAAACATTGTTTTTAAGTGCATATTACTAGCAAAAATACTAACATACAGGGGAGAGGACTATTCTTTAAACCCTTTATAGAACTAAGTTTTGAACATTATTGGATAATATGTAGTCCAATTTTATAATCAACAGAGCAAGTCTATCAAAATTTTCATCTTTTTGAAAATTGAAAATTTGTGTGTTTTTGTGAACTCACCTATGCATATTTTCCTTCAATATCACTTAAATACACTAACCACTATTCCATTTTGAGATATTGGAATCTGAAAGGGTGACAATGGAAGACTAAAGTACATTATCTATAACTTCTAAAAGTTGATTTTTTTCAATAAAAATCGAGCTATCCTACGTTTAGGATCCAAATTTACCTTTTCTTTTTTCTTTTCTTTTTTTCCTAAAATCATTTTATAACACCAATTATCTAATCTTGGAATGTGCATTATCTATATAGGGATCTTCTAATTGAGACGATTTATCGACTTATAGAGAATAGTCTTCTATTTAATATAGTTATTTAGTTAAACTTAAATGAGCAAATAGCAACAACAATTTCATCTAACAAGCATAGTTTGACTTCTAGTGGTCCTTCGTCTTTTATTAATGTAATTTTTTTTGATGTAATGCATAATAGGTTGTTTAAGAAAATTAATTTTCTTCCAATAAATATATTTGGAATAAAGCTAAGGCATAACAACTATGAAAATTAGGACCTTCGCTATAAAATTTGTGAAAAATGCCAATTAATCTATAGGAAGAGATGAATTATAGTAATAAAACATAAGGATAATCTTTTTTCAAAAGAACTCTATAATGTAAGGAAATTATCATTTAAGATTAAATTTAAATAAACGATAAAACTTTCGAGTGGTTAAAATACATGATCAACGTTATATTGAGTGGCTCAAACAAAGGATCCCATCACAACATTGTTACAACACTGTTAAATTGAGCTGATGTGACACATTATAGGATATTGGTTGGATCATTTGTTTAAATGATTTACTATAATGTTGATACTCTCTTTTAACTATTCGAAAGTTTAATCCTTTATTATATACGCCAAATATAACATTGATCCTTCATTTTAATCACTTGAAAGTTCATTACTTTATTCGCACTAGACCTTATATGTTGATCCATTAATTTGTAATTTAAAAAAATTTTAAAAGTCTATACTTGTGCAGTTTTTTTTTTTCTTGGGATGAAAATTGGTTGGTTTTGATCTAGAAAATCATCTAATAAACTTAAACCATTGATTCTTTTTTGAAAAATAGGAATTTTGGAGAGTGATACCAAAATTCAAACTTATGATTCAAAGCTTTTAATTTTTATTAAAAGTCGAAAGATCAATATATACTTTTAAGGATCTAGGTCAGTCAAATTTTCTCTAGAATCATCTAATAATCCAAAGTAGACCGTCCCCCTTGGAAACTAGAAGCCCAAACTTTATGATATATAACTAACAAAACCATCAATTTTAGGTAATAGAAAGATTCATACTGATGTAATTTAGGGTTCCAAATCCATTGGTTTTTCTCCATAATCATTTGATGACACCAAAATAAATTATTCTCCTTCAAGAAGTAGGATTATTAGAGAATGACCCCAAAAATCCCATATCTATAATCGTAGCTATGAAAACAAATAGAAATGGAAAATCCGTTATTGTTTACATTATAAACCTAAAATTGTCAGTTGTGCTTCATAATGATTTGATGACACCTAAATGATCATTCCCTTCCGAAAAAATGGAAAATCCATTCTTGTTTACGTTATAAACCTAAGATTCAGTTTTTCTTTATAATGATTTGATGACACCTAAATGCTTACTCTTGGAGAAATTTAAAGTTGAGAGGGTGATCACAAAAGAATAAAACCTAAGATTTTTATTCCATCAAAATTAAAAATGTTCATACCCATTCAATATTTAGGACCTCAGTACATAATTTTTGCTCCAGGATCACTTGATATCACTTAATCATTTACTTCCTTTCAATAAATAAGAATTTCGAAGAGTGGGTTTGGTTTCCAAGATTCATAATCTCTAACCTATTTTTTTCAGTGGTTACAATAATGCAGCCACTACGACCATTGTAATATAGAGAATCGAACTTTGTATCTTCAAGGGTGAGGACTAGGACCACTAACCTATTCAAACTTTGTAGTTTTGACTTTAAATGAAAAATTCATGCTATCTACAAAATCAATCTATAACAACTAAATAATTATCTTCCTTAAAAAATTTAAGAATGGGAGGGTAACTCAAAAGTTGAAAAATTCCTATTTGTATATTTTTTATGTCCTACATTGTTTTTGCTCCAAAATAATCTAATCACCACTAGTTTCCTATTTACTTTTAAAAAAAAAATAAATAATAACCCTAAAAGCCAAAGATCAATTATTTATAGCTAATAGAGACATTTCACTTTTGAAAAAATTTTAAAAATCCGTACTTGTGTTGTTTTTAACAAACCCAGATATGTGTATTTGCTCTAGAACAATCGAATAGCATCTACTTGGCTATTCTAAAAAAAAATCAGAATTTGATATGTTTACCATGGAAGCTCGAAATCCACCATCCTTAGCCTTTCAAAACTGATAGTTTTCATTGATAGTTGAAAAATTAATATTCGTGCAATTTGAGGGACCTAGATTAAATATTTCAACTCTAAAATTATCTAATGATAATCGAACATCTAGTTCTCTTTAAAAAATTTAGAATTTTTGAAAAGGGTCATGAAATTTTAAGATCCGTAACCTACTGCTTATAAAACTTTTCATTTTTGGCAATAATTAAGAAAATAAATCCAAATTTGTGTATTTTTATGTAACTAGATTAACTGGCTCTGATCCATGATACCCTAAGTTCACTTAACCGATTATTCTCACACGAATTGCAGTAAATCGAGAGGAGAATCTAAAAAGTCCAAATTCCATCACTTATAACTAAACAAAACTTCCCTTTGACTTACTAGGTACCTAGATTGGTATGTTTTCCTTCGTAATCTTCTGATGATCCAAATGATAGGTGCCTTTTGAAAAATATAAATTTGAAGGTGATCTAAAATCTCAAAATCTATGATCTATAGCCTATATAAACCTTGTTGATTCAATAAAAATTGAAATTTCATACTCATGTAATATTAGGATCCCAAATTAGCCAATTTTGCTGCAAGATCATATATCAAACCTAACTGGCTCGAAAAATTTGGAAATGAGAGTGATCTTGAAAAATCCAAAATCCACAATCTACGGTCAATAAGGTTAAAAAGTTTTGTAAAAATTACAAAAATCTATCCTTATGTATTTTTAGGGTCCAAAATCCATCAGCTTTTATCTGAAATCATTTGACAATACCTAATTGTTACTTGCAAGTGGCCAAGTGGTGTGGATCGTAGGTAGTCAAAAGTTAAAAATCTCATAGTCAATTGTAACTAGGATCACAAGGCAATGCACCTATCGATATTGTATTATATAGATTAAGCAAGAGTATCATTTCACGGAGATTAACAAGGATTACTATTTACCCTGTTGAACTGATGTGTTCAATATGAATTTTGATGAGGAAATTAGTTATACAATTAGCTATTCAATTATATTCAGTTACATTCAATTAGTCAAACAATTTGAATGAACAAAATGCTTGAAAATATATGTGTTTTGTGTTTTGATTGTGCTTTATTTTTTGCAAGTTGATTCAAGAACTATTTAGACCTTGATTCCTTTGGAATCTCTTAAAGATCAAAGCATGAAAGTTGTAGAGCTCTCTCTAAGCATTTTGTAGCATCTTTAATCACATCAATCGAAGTTCGAATGAGAGAGATATGACTAAAATACAAATCATATCGAAGTTGTCTACAGTGTATTGGCTCGCCGGTTCAAACTGGAAAAACGTGAAAAATGATTAGAATTGATCGGAGGAAGGTTGAGGGCTTAACTTGGACCGGCTGTCTGATGGAGACTTGGATCGGCTTGCCGGTATTGCCAAAAACTAGCTGTTAGGAGTTGTTTTATCTAACTGTTGGAAGATCTTTTAAGGGATAACAACTATATTTCTCTTGAAGCTTATAAATAGAAGTTTGTGAAGACTTTTTAGTTGTTGAAAAAGCTTACTTCTTGTAATTAAAATCTTATATACACTCTTAAAGTATTATTTGTGATTTGTAATGTTTGAGAGCAATAAACTTAGTATAATGCTATTCGTTTTGCAAATATAATCTTTATAGAAGCATTATACCATAGGTTGTTGTGAGCCTATTGGTAAAGTCTTGAGTTAAGCCTTGTGAGTTTGATATTGTAAAGACTTAATTTAAGCATTTGTTTGTTAATGTGGTGAAGTCCTCTCTTGGGGCAAATTATTTGTGATTAATAAAGTGGGTGAAGTCCTCCATTGAGAGAGGCAATTGCCATGGACCGTGGAGATTAGGGAGCGGACCGAACTTCACGTTACATCCCAGTGCAAGCTTTCATTTCCTTATCTCTCTATTTATTATTACCGTTGTTTATATTTGTTATTGTGCATGAATTAAGATTTAATATTTGAAAAGAAATCGACATTGGCTACAATATGGTGTTCCTTAGGTGTTACAAGCTTCCTACACACCCTTTTCTTAAGGTCTAGCCAATGAAAATCAAGCTTATAAAATGGCTAAAGATTATCAAATTCTTTATCAATCAAGATTTTTAATTAAGATTTACTAATTGCAAGAATTGCCTAGACTTTGAATCTTTGCTAGGTCTCTTATGATCACACGCGAGATAGTTACAGATTTTCTTGTGATTATTCTTGAACGATAAAAAGTCCCAATGTAAGTTGATAACTTTGTCAAGATTACCGAAATCCAAATCCTAAGTTGATTAACTTAAAGTTGATTCTAGTTATAATTCTTAGGATAGTATTATTCATCTATACCCACATTCGATCCAATCTTGGACATTTATGTTGTCCTATGTTTAGACCCTCTATTTATGCAGATCAATTCAATAAAACAATCTGTCCATTAACTGAGAGAAATCTAAACAAGAATCAATATTATGCATTAATAATTCAAGATGACAATAAAAAAAAAAAAAAACACAATTAGATTCAAGAAAAATCAATCAATAATTTGAAAAACATGATAAATATAGAAAACCTAGGGTTGATCGAAATCTAGACAAAGAGTGTGTCCCTCCATAGAATTAGTAATAAGAATATGAGGATTAAAATCTAAACATTGAATTAAACAATTAACACCCTATTATAATGAATTCTTGTAACTTGAGTGAAGCTCGAATCTTGACTTGCTTAGACTTAGAGAAGAAATTCATAACTAGTGAGGGTCTTGCAAATCTCGAATTTCCCCTCTTCATAGAGTTGCCCCATCGCCAAATTTGGAAGCTTCATATCTTTAGAGTATGAAAATAGCCTTCATGAAATAGTCTTCCTTTGATTTGGAAAGTGGAAACTTCAAAATAGGAAAGAAAATCTTTAATTTAAGAAAGTGGTTGATATTTATGAATGAGACAATGTAGGTCTTTGGAACTTTGTTCTAAGATATCTTTTCTTTGCTCAAATAAGTGACTTTGCCCTTTAATTGAATTTTTAAGATAGAGTACGTTGTGTCACATGAAATACCTAAAATTTATGTGTTTTGTTAATTAGATATTATTAGATAATTAGTATGAAAATATGGGTAGTTTTGAACCATAATTTAAATTTAGTTTAGAGATTGATTTTAAAAGATTTAACTAATGGAATTATGCAAACTATACAATATAATTAGATAGTTTAACATAATTGAACTAGTAAATGAATTTAATTGAAAATAGCGATTCTAATACCGTAAATACTCGATTTAACCTATTAACCTACTTCATTTACCTATTTCAACGAACCCAAATTATATAATACCTTCTAATTATCAAAGTAAATTTCGTTCGTCAAGTTCAATCGCGTAAACCACTAAATATTCAACTTAACCATTTTAGCATAAATTCCAACTTCTTAAATCTTAGCAATTTAAAATTAAATATTTGCTTTCAAATACCAATTCCTAAGATCCTAAAATCCTAAATTCAAGCAAGATATTAATTTTCATTTAATTAGATTTCATAGATTCAATTTTTAATACCAATTAGCTAATTCTCTTTCTTACTTCTTAAATTCAATTCTAAAAGCCCAAAACCCATAATCTAAAAGTCTAATCCATGGAATTAAAGCCTAAGCCCATCAACATAACCTCAAGCCTATTTCTAGAAAGCCCATAATTAGAAGATTAAGCCCATGAGACCATGTAATTACTATGCACCATTACACATGATATAAAAACCTAAATTCTAGAAAACTCCCCAGTTGAAAAGACCAAAGTAACCTTAGCCAATCCTAGAGAATTCTACCCCTGTGAATGGGCCAAAATGCCCTTAAACTATTCAAGTAAAAGGACCAAAATTCCCTTAATCCTAAAGGAAATTACAACACATGACATATTATAAACATAAGCCTTAGAAAGCCCTAATTTTCCCTTCTAATTTCAGAAGCCCCCAACCCCTAAATTCACTCAAGAAACCCTCTTAAAACACATAAAAAATTTCTAAAAAAATTCGATAATAATCTCTCTTCAAGATAAGTCTTAAATAGGTGAGAAAATCTATCATATTTCCATCATCTAACTACTCAATTTCTCCCTAAAAATCTAATATCTATTTCAATAAAGTTCTAGGTGATTTTGAAGGCTAAAAGAAAGGTTAGAACTAGGAAAATTAGCTTAATCAACACAAGGGGTTAGAGTAGTGAAGAATCTAGGTTGTTTTACTAAATCAAGTAAGTAATGTAATTAATATGTTTAGGATATGTTAATGACATTTAAATTCATGTAAAATACTAAAAATAAACTTAGATTTAAGTATTGATCAATAGATGTATACGTATGCATGAAAACCAAATGAGCATGTGTGTGTGTGTGTATGTTATAATAAGTGTATGTTATAATAAGTGGTTGATTTAGTGAAATTATTGTATATGTATGTATATAAGTATGTGCTAAAATATGAATATATATGTGTGATTATTTCATATTGATATGTTTTATTGAAGTGAAATTATCAAACAAAAATCTTGAAGTATATACATGCATGTATGTTTTGATATATGCTAGAAATTGGATAGATTGTGTTGATAATAATGATTTGAGTTATGATTTGTGATTTAAATTATAAAATATAAATCTAAGTATAAAATAGATAAAAAAAAATATAGAATAAACATTTTTAAGATGATTAAAATAGGTTAGAAGTTGGATTAAACAAAGAAAACTTGAAAAATTACAAAACAATGTTAGACAGTTCTGGCGTCATCATTGTGGTGTCAATCTTGGAGGCTGAATCGGTGGCCAACAACTTCAGTTGGTGGTGATCCTTTGTTGAAACAGTAGATCTACATGTCTACTTTACAAATCTATGATGAACTAGCCAAGAACTGGTCATCTTGATGGAGAAATTAGCCTGAACCGATCGGTCATCGTTGTCAACGCCCTGTTTCTAAACAAAATAAGTTTAATTTAAAATAAAACCATAATTAACTAATTATTTTAGGCCAAATTAGCTTATAAATGTGTAAATATATATGTTAGGAAGTTTACAAAAAAAAAATTGAGCTTAAGAATTTGTGTTTAAGTTAGTGAACCGATTGATTAAGGTAAAAGTACACATTGATTTTCTATAGAAATGAAAATATTGGAATTTAATATAAATTGATTCTAATAAAATAAATATGAAATAAATGTAAATAATGTGTTTTTATATGAATTTTAAGATTGATAATTAATTATTATAATTTTAGGAATTTATTTAATAAAATATGTATAAATATGACATTATAAGATAGCATAAATATAATAAGAAACTTGTTTAGATTCTTTAGCACATTTAGAGATAAAAATGGATAATGAATGATATAAATAGAATAATTATATCCTAAATCAAACGTTTTACTTAATAAAATTTTATTAGATTGATTATAGAATATATTAATAAAAATATCACTTAAATGACCGAATTACTATAAAATGAGTTTGGTAGACTAAAAGTGCATATGAAATGTATTTTAATGTATAAAAATAATTTAAAACTAAATTTACTAAAAGCTTGAAATTTATTTATGAATCAATATTTCGTAAAATCTCAAATAGAATAAGAAATATATAACTTTAAATTAATGAATGATTGAGTTGGCGACATAAATCTTCTTTGAGATAATTTCCTTATATGAATTCTTATTCTTGAGATTGCTTATCATTTGTTTTGAGATAGGATTCTTACTTAAGTTCAGGTACATAGTGACTTGTGTGTTGTATGCTAGAGTACGCATGCTAAATGAACTAATAGTTAAAAACTACTTTAATAATTATTTGTTGCTTATGCATGGTCGTCTTTAAGACCTAGTCTGAGGGGTGGCAAGCTTGCTAGGCGGTGCTAGCATGGTAGTTAGGCACTTAGGCCATTATAGGTGGCTTGGTGGGTTGTTGATAAGGGGAACAATAGCGAGATAACATCTATTCATATTGGAGAGAAGTTGTATTAAGTAGTTTAATATCTGGGCTCTGTTACTCTTCTTAATCACAATGGACTAATATGGGTAGAGTTGCGTACTAGCTATGAACCCTAGATGAGGCTATTACTGATAGTGGTAGGAGATATAGGTATTCGGGCTGCCTATATCAACACCCTAAGTAGTTGCTGCTACTTAGGACCCTCGGGTTCTTAGTATATTGCCGGAGCGTGAGTGCTCCATTGTTATTTACTACACTTTAATTTAAAGATATAAACTGTTAATTGTTGTATTGTATTTAGAACAGGTGCGTATGCCTATCTCGTGTGTGTGCTTGTGTTGTTGTCATACTAGCCTTAGATTTATTACTTTCTTTTTCAAGTGTTGATGATTATGATAATAATACATATGATTACATAGGGTATGGCATGAACTTTAAGGAGTTTCTCGACGAGTGAAGTGACTAGGATTCGGTAGATTATTATCATTATTCTCTGTATAAAACTCCGTTATCAAACATATATTTTAATGAGGGCCTATTTGTGAGCCTGTCGTTTGTATTTTGAGATACTTGAAACTCTTTATTTTAAAAGACTTGATGGTATGGAACTTATTTATATAAGTTGATCTACTCTCTAAAGCAGTCTATTTAGAAAATGTTGTGAGAAATTTATTTTCCGCTGCAATTCTAGTTATCTCCAAAAAAAATAATTAAATGATTTCATAATCTAAAATTTGTTTAGTAATGATCATGATAATCTATAATATAGGTTAGCCTTAGCCTATAATGCTTAAGTTTTATGCATGGTGAACTGGTTGCACCTTATACTAATTCGGGGCGTATCATCCCATTTCGTGCAAATCTTGACTAGGCATACCTGGGCATAACACGACATAGATATAAGTATGTCCATGTTATGTCGTTCTTTTTCTCCCTTGTTTTCCATGCTTTATTGACATAACTTGGACATAATTATGTCCCTCTTGTGTTCATTTTATAAGTCCTCTGATTCTTGATCAAATTACTTTCAAATTGCATGAAATCTAATCATATTCTTCATTTTTTTTGTATCAACACTTTAAAAGCCTGGAATTAGATTAAAAGTAATTTAAGTGTTATTTTCATTAAATTATCCATTAAAGCCATTAATTAAAGTACATTTTAACACTTATAGATTAGGGTTAATTAGAGTTTATCACGTAGGGAACTCTAAATTTATAATCTGTAGTCTATCAAAACTAGTATTTAAAAAAAAAAATACTAGTGTATTTTCCAGGGACCTAGATCGATTGGCTTGCCTCCATAATCATTCAATGACACCTAATCATCTAATCCCCTTTCAAACAAAGCAAAAGAAAAAAAAAAAAAGGAAAGAATAAGGGAAAAAATCCATGATATAGAGTGATCACAACTTTCTATTTTTAGAAAAAAAAAATTGAAAAACCTAAACATGCATACTTTTAAGAAACCTGATTAGTTAGTTTAACTCTAAAGCCATTTGACATCAAACCATTTACTCCAATTCGAGGAAAAAAAAAGGAATTACACAATATAATCTCAAAAGCCTAAAAATTCATGATTTAATAGCCTGTCAAAGCAAGTGATATTTTAGAAAAACTATAAAATTCATACTTATATAATTTTACATATTCAAATTGGTTGATTTTGCTCCATAATCTCTAATAAACCCAACCATTTAATTCTCCTTAAAAAAAAAGAGAGAATTTTAAAGAGTGACCCTAATAGAAGAGAGTCAATGTTTTATAACCTATTCTGGAAAAAATTAGCACATATTCGAATTTTCAATAGAAATACATACTTGTTAATATTCTATTGTTTAGCTGTGAATAAACATATGGACCTGGGCCAATGAACAGGCCTACATCGTCCAAGTTAAATAAATTCAGGGGACGAAATGGGCATGGGCTAGGTAGGAAATTGTATAAAAGAAAATGTAAATAAATGTTGACGTACTTAATAAGAAAGAAATTAAATGAAAAGTAACACTTTTTTGTGACCTTTTCCTTTGTTAATGAACTGTACAATTAATCTTAGAAAAAAAATAATAATCATTATAGTCAAAAGAAAACCATATGAGCATTTAGATTAACTTGGCTAGAGTTTAGCATGAGCTTTGGCATAAAAGACATGTAAACAAAATTAAATATGAATAGCAATAAAGATAGAATAAGATTGTTAAGGTTAATACCACAACCATCCAATCTAAAAATTTAAGTTTATAGATATGGTGTAGACTATTATATTTATTCTTTAACACTCTTCCTTACTTATGGGCTAGATTTGGATTTTAACTGAGGCCCATCAAGTGGATGACTTAATTTTTAAAAGGGTTATAATGAGTGCGTAGGAATCCGAACTCTTTATCTCCTGTAATACTATGCTAAGGTTAGTACTACAACCATCTAATCTAAAAGCTTAAGCTTATAGATATAGTGTGGGCTATTATATTTATTATTTAACAAAGATCACAACTCCAACCCAAAAGGCAAAATTAAATTCCCTCTTAAAGCTAAAAATAATTAATTCCCAGGAATGCGATTCCAACTTCCAAAAATGGATTCAATCATGAAAATTTCTATTTCAATTCATTCCTGCATATTAATATTAGAGTAGCTATGCTCTAGACCCCAAACAATAGGTTTTGTATGGATTTACGATTTTTTTAAAACTTAATATGAAAATACGTTAGTTTGTAAACATATTCCTCATATAATTTGCTAAAAATGAGCCAGTGGGTGCGATCGAAAATTCATACTAATGGTGTACTTATGATAAGTGTCCAAAGACCCTTTATAATTGTGCTTTATTGATAATGTTTTGTATGATATTTTATTGATATACTCAAGAAAAGGATACTTATTTGATAAATTATTCATTTCATGGATAAATTAGGAACAATTGAGTATTCCAAGTTTTATGACGAAAGAAGAAAAGATTTGATGAAGTTAGAAGGTATACTTGAAAAGTTTGAATTACAATACAACAAATATACAATCAGGGTGCATTTAATGGAGCATAAGTTGAACAAAAAGAAGAATTTCTAGTATAAATGACCCATGTACATGGGTAGTATACGTCAAGGTCGTGTACAAGTTAAGCGTTAATTTTGTGCGGTGCTTTCAGGTTTACACGACTCATCCTACACGAGTTTGTAGGGGTCGTATACGATAATAGCCCCATATATATGCATCATGTTTCGTCATTTGGGGGATCTGAACCATCACTTTTCATCCCTAACCTTAAAAGAACAGATCTGGGAGAGCTTTTCAAAGAAGACAGCAACACAACATCTGGAGATTCATGACAATTATTCCAAAGAGTTTTATCAATCATAATTCATTTAAACTCTTCTAGAATTTTTGTTGTTGTTGTTGTTGTTTATCATATGGAAGAGTAAATATGTATGCCCTAGGTTTTATGAAACCCTAATCCATGTTCTGAATCTTTGTTAATTGATGAAAGTTTCTGTCTTGAATTCATTCATGTTATTTAAATTGTCTTGTGATAATTTCTGGCCAAAATTATTACCTGCTTGATTCTTGTTGATTAGAAAGAAATTTCAATCAATAGGATAGATCATCATGAATGATGAATTTGCATGTTTCACCTAGACATAAGGAGACTTCGAGTTTTTGCTATAGATTATTAATCTTTAATTAGGATTTATGAGTTTCATGCAATTTTACATTGGCGTTAGTGAAGGAAGAGATTCCCACTTTCTCATGTAAAATTAGGAATCAATTAACTTGAATAGAGTAATTGATTTAATCAAGAAATCTTGCAATTTAATACTTAACTAATTATTAGTTAATTCCATCATAAGTAATAAGGGTTAGAGTAGATCAAGACTAGGGGCATTGTTGTGAATTGATTTTAAAACCAAGAAAAGCACTCATATAATTTTAATCAGGGTTTATTAGCTATAGTTTAATTAACCATTAGAATTAGCATAAAAACGTTAATAATTTAGGTTAGATAGTAGTGAAAGGGAAATACTAATGGTTAATTAAACTATAACTATAGACCCAGATTAAAATTATACGAGTGTTTTTCTTAGTTTTAAAATCAATTCACAACAATGCCCCTAGTTTCATCCACCTTAACCCTTATTACTTATGATGGAATTAACTAATGATTAGTTAAGTCCTGAACTGCAGGGTTTCTTGATTAAATCAATTACACTATTCAAGTTAATTGATTCCTAATTTTACATGAGAAAGTGGGAATCTCTTCCTTCACTAATGCCAATGCAAAATTGCATGAAACTCATAAATCGTAATTAAAGATTAATAATCTATAGCAAAAATTCGAAGTCTCCTTATGTCTAGGTGAAACATGCAAATTCATCATTCATGATGATCTATCCTATCGATTGAAATTCTTTCTAATCAACAAGAATCAGGCAGGTAATAATTTTGGCCAATAATTATCACAAGACAATTTAAATAACATGAATGAATTCAAGACAGAAACTTTCATCAATTAACAAAGATTCAGAAAATGGGTTAGGGTTTCATAAAACCTAGGGCATACATATTTACTCTTCCGTATGATAAACAACAACAACAACAAAAATTCTAGAAGAGTTTAAAGGAATCATGATTGATAAAACTCTTTGAAATAATTGTTGTGAATCTCCAGATGTTGTGTTGTTGTCCTCCTTGAAAAGCTCTCCCAGATCTGTTCTTTTAGGGTTAGGAATGAAAAATGATGGTTCAGATCCCCTAAATGACGAAACAGGATGCATATATATAGGGCTGTCATCGTACACGACCCATGTAGGATGGTTCGTATACACATGGAAGCATCGCACAAAATTAGCGCTTAACTTGTACACGACCCCGATGTATACTACCCGTGTACATGGGTTGTGTATACTAGAAATTCTTCTTTTTCTTCAACTTTTGCTCCATTAAATGTACCTTAATTGTATATTTGTTGTATTGTACTTCAAACTTTTCAAGAACAGCATCCGACTTCATCAAATCTTTGCTTGTTTCATCATAAATCCTGGAAAACTCAATTGTCCCTAATTTATCCCTAAAATGAATAATTTATCAAATAAGTATCATTTTCTTGAGTATATCAATAAAATATCATACAAAACATGATCGATAAAGCACAATTATAAAAGGTCTTTGGACACTTATCAACTTACTAAATATTATTGAGGCCAAAGGTTTTTGTTTTTTTTTTTTTTTAAATAAGATCGTATGCATTTACTAAATGTGTCCGTTAGCATTTTTTTTTTTTTTTGTGAAAATCAACTGGATGCGTTTAGTGAATGTGTTCATAGCGATTTCTTTTCTTTTTTTTAATGCGTCCGATCTTGTTTTTATTTTCCTAGATGCATTCAGTGGATGCATCCGAAAGAAGTACATATTCCACTTGCTATCCGGACCTGCCCTTCACTCATTTAGACAACTAAAACTTACTCCCTTTGTTCTCTTGCTCTAAGGAAATTCTACAACTCGTTTTTGGCCAAATCGCTCACACCAATTTATTCAAGGAGTCCATAAGATCATCTTCGCGTAAAATAAAAGTTAACATCTCATAGTTGTTAGTTAATTTTGTCAGTTCTTTAATAATTTTAATATGAAACCCTAAAATTTAAAAAAGAGTAGATTTACATATTTAGCTGATAATCCATGGTCTTTGGTGTTGATTTAGCTAATAATCCATTGTCTTTGTAAGCTTACATATGTTGATTTCGACACATGCTTGATAAACGTTCGATAAAATGTTTGTATAGGATTGAATATGGGGAATTTTGTTTGCTTCATTGTGTATGCTCCTGGGAATGTTGTGATTGAAAAGTTACGATCCAAGGTATGACCAAGCTCCGATCAAGAAGGTCCAATTGAGAACTGATACTAACTTTAGTCATTTTATGAGCAAGATATGTGGTAGTGTTGAGGTAGATCCAACTATTGGAGGTGTCCAAATAGTCCATAGACACCCCCAACTGCATGCCAAATGGGTCATCATTCATGCTACTCCTTATTGTAAATGATGAGGGTGTTGAAGACTTGATTGACTAAGCTAAGGAACTTAGTCTAGGTCTATTGTAAGAGTTATATGTGTAGGTACAAGGATAGTCCAGTGTACAAACTGGGTCTACGTCATCTCAATTGGAACAAGCTGAGGTTCCAAACTTGTAAGACCAGTAAAACGCATGTCTTCAACCTATTGGTGAGGTTGATTTATGTAACCAAACTCTACACGAACAAGGTATGGTGCATCATTCTCCTATGAAATTTAAAGAGTATAAGCTAAGCCTTGTAAAAGAAGGAATGGTGGAACTGGAAAAGAGAATTGAACAAGAAGTTACTCCAATTCTAAATCCTAGGTATGCAAATAAAAATTGGGATAGTCAGTATTATGTGGATGATAATGGAGATCCAATAGAGGACGAACAAAGTGTAAGTGAAGATGATGACACTCCTGAACAGGTCTATGAGCATCATGTTGATGTTGTGACTAGGAAATGTTAAGGATAAAGTACCCTTTTTTAATATCGATAGTAGCGATGGATACATAACTTTCAACGAAAGCTTCAGTATAATGAGTAAAATCATATCAAACCCAGATAATCTTAACAAAGGTATGATGTTTAACACCAAAACAGATCTTATTAACCATGTGAAAACATTCCATTTGAAGCAACATTGTAACTTTCCGGTGGATGAATCAAATAAAACTCTATGGTTGTCCTATTGCATCAAACGAGATGAGGGGTATAAATGGAGATTGTGTGCTTATAAGAAGTTGGAGGGCCTCTTTGTCATCACTAGATTAGAAGGACCTCACACATGTCTTCACCCTATGGTAGATCAAGACCATTCTCAAATAGATTATAATGTCTAGTCTAGAGAGTTCTTGACAATGATTAAGGATGATGCGGATGTAAAAACAAGAGCACTATAGGGGCATGCATATGATCTATTTAGATATCATATATCACGACGAAGAGTGTGGGAAGGGAAAATAAGAGCAATCTCTATGGTATATGGAGACTGGGACAAAGCATGCAATGAGCTCCTAAAATTGTTATATGCAATGAAAGCCAACATTCCTAGAACACAAGTTGAATGGGGATGGACAAGATCTATAAAGCCTTGTAAATCGATCCTCAAGTGGTTATTCTAACATCTAGCCCTTACATGGAAGCCTTCAAGTACTATCGACCTATCGTATGTATGGATGGAACAATTTTTGTATGGGAAATATAAACGTGTGTTGTTAATTGCATGTGGCGTGGAAAGTGACAATAAGATTATTCCCTTGGCATTTTTTTTTTTTTGCTCCGTCAGAAACAACAGAGTCCTGGATCCTTGTACTATTGAAGCAACATGTCATTGGCCACCATGGTGAGGAGACAATATGCTTGATATCAGTTAGGGGAGTAAGGATTATCTTGGCATACAAAGAACAATCCAATGGGTGGTTACCTCCATTTGTTGTTCATAGGTTCTGTGTTAGACATGCTGCTAGTAATTTCAACAAAGTGTATAAGAACGCAAGGATGCGGAATTTGGTTATATATGTTGCCTCTCAAGCACAACTGCATAAGTTTGAAAAACTCACGAATTTAGTTAAGGAGATTAATGAAGAAGCAATTGAATATTTAATAGGACCAAGGCAAATGGATCATTCATGTTGCCTAAAGAACAATGGACATTGGCATATGATGGTAACTATCGTTTCGGTTACATGACAACAAAGATGGTAGACGTGACGCCCTAAGAGTACCCTAGTAGTAAGGGTGTGCAAAAAAACCGAATGTTTAGGATAACTAAACCTAAACTGGGAAACCAATAAAAAAAAAAGGTTAACCGATCCATCGGTTTCGGTTTATGATTAGTATTTTTATTTTTTTCGGTTTTGGTTTTCAGTTCGGTTTTAGATTCTAGAAATCGATGGATTCGGTTAACCGATCCGTAATTATAAATATATATAATTTGTAATATACCTATATGTAGACACCCAATTTTTGCCCAATTAAAAAATAGGCTTAAGTTTACAATAAATTAATGTCATATTGGTTCACATACTTGGGGTTACAATTCTATCAATAAATCTTCATTAATTTTTAAAAAAAAAACAGATACACTCAAGAGGCATGGGATACATTAATTTTGGGCCAAATTCGTGCATCAAAGTAAGCCAAAAGACACTTCAATCAAAGCTTCAAAATTGGGAAAAATATGAAAAGTTGTGACTCTTCAAATTTGATTTATGGCAAAATTGAATGAATTAATTCAATTAAACTCATCCAAACGAAGAGTCATGAAGTTTAAACACTCGAATCGTGTCTAATTCGAAGGATTAATCATGAATCGACTCCCAAATTCCCAAACGTTTTGATGAAAGAACACAACGATTCGTAATCCAACAATTGAGCATTAATGGATTCACGAAACGACAATTGATCTTAGCACTATAAATAGGATCACCACACAAGGCAAATACACAATTCAATTTCAAGAAAAACACACTGAGAGAGTGAGATCTGAAAATTCGAGAGTTTGTGCAAAATTTGCAAAATTCACAAATTCGAAGCTTGTTTGGAGTTTTTGATCCAATTAGAAGTGATAAATAGGTTTGGGGAGTTGTTTAAAGTGATCAAGTGTGCTTAGAATTGATCAATTTTCTCGAATTGAATTCTGCAAATTTTTTTTGAAATTTTCCGATTGAGCCGCCGGTAGCCACCACCGCGAACCGCCGCTTCCGGTGGATCTGGGCGCGATCCACCACCGCCACCAGCTGCGGCTCCCCCACAGGCGTCGGGCCGACAACTCCTCCAGCCTCGAAGACCACAGAAACGGCGAGGAAGCGTTCGAAACCACCGACTTCATCTTCTTCGCCCGATCGGGTCAGATCCGACCCGAAAATCCGAAGTCCAACCCGCCCCCTGGTCAACGGTCAACGGTCAGCTCAGATCAGACGGCCCATATTTAATCAACCAGATCAGACGGCCTAGATTCAATCAACCAGATCAGACGGTCCAGATTCAATCAAACAGATCAACGGTCCAGATTCAATCAAACAGATCAACGGTCCAAATTCGATCAACCAGATCAGACGGTCCAGATTTGATCAAGCGGATCAACGGTCCAGATTTAATCAAGCAGATCGACGGTCCAAATTCGATCAAGCAGATCAACGGTCCAGATTCAATCAACCAGATCAGACGGCCTAGATTCGATCATCCAGATTGGACGAACCAGATTTGATCAAGGTGATTAACGCCCCAGATTGAGTCAACGAGATCAGACGGCCAGGATCGGTCTTCAGATCAAACGATCCAGATCGCATTCGCTTCATCCAACGGTCCAGGCCAGTCCGCATTATTTTATCATATTTTTATTATATAATTAATTTTAGAAAATAGGAAAAAATAGTAAAAAAATTCATAATAATTCATAAAAAATTCAGAAAAATCAAAATAATTATTTTTCATATGAATTTATTTTTTTTATATTTTTGAATATTTTTAATATGTATTTATACCTAAATTGCTTTTAGAAATGTGTATTTGATGCATGAAAATAATTTTAATGTATTGTAAAATGTTTTGAATACGTTGTGAATTTATGTGATGATTATAAAATAAAAAATAAAAAAATAAATAATAATAATAAAAATAAATGAAAATGACAAAATTAGATTTTCCAAAGCCAAAATTTTTTAAAAAAATGATAAAAAAAATGATTTTTGGACTTAGAAAAATATGTTTTTAATAAAATAAAAAATCAATTGATTAGATCATAGGATCATCAAAAATGGTTTTCACAAAAATTTCAAAATTTAATGAACTTAAAGTGAGAATAGTTCAAAAATATAAAATTGATCAACAAATTAAGTTCTTTTTAAAAGAACTACGTTTTGTCTAATCTCGATTAGCGAGTACGTTGGCACCTGCGGGGCGACATTAAAACATAAAAAAAAATGTTTTTTGTTTTTTAAATATTTTGTAAATATAAGATATTTTGTTGATATTTATGTTCTAAAAAAATAATAAAAAATAAAAATGAAGAAAAGCACATAAAAAAATAAAAATGAATGATTTGACTTGTAATATATTATTTGAGTTTTTGAGCATGAAAAGGATAAATTATAAGTTTAAAATTCCAAAAGTGGTAACCATTTGGTTTTAATAAGTTAGCCCCCGAATCCATGATATCTGGTTTTAAAAGTTTGGTTTTTAAATCAAATTTTCGCAGACTAGTAGCTAAGTTAGGATCAACCGACCCATTGATCCTAGCTTTTTATTTTTTCCCGATTTATATCGGGTGGCGACTCTAAAAATTTTCAAAAATTAAAATTTCTTTTAACCCCTAGTCGAGGATTCATGTTAAATGGGTTCGGGTTTAATGTGAATCGGGTTAGGAGAAATGAACCAGATAGTGGAAAATCCAGGCTCGACAGCTTGGCGACTCCACTGGGGACACCTAAATTTTTTTAAAAAAAAAGAGGGCTAGCCACTTAGGAATTTTAAATTTTAAATTTATCCTTTAAAATTGCTCGATTTTTTGTGAATATATACATTATAATTCTTTGTACATTATTTGGATAATTGTTTTGTGAATATATATACTAATCTTGCAGATAAAAAAAAAAAAAGAAGAAGGGGCAATAGTCTTATTTATTTATTTATTGATTCTTTGTACATATATTTGTCTTGTGAATATATTGTATACTAATATTTCAGGCATAAAAAAAGGGGGGCAATAGATTATTCATTTGCATTTGCATCTGCATATTAGCATAAATGTGTGCTAGATACGGTCGGACCCAGGCCGTCTTAAGAGCCTAAGCGAGGAGGACGAAGTAAGGTCCGGGGGCTGTGGCTTTCCACCCTCTAGATCAAGAAATGTCCTCCCACTCCGGTTTAGTACCACTAAACCGGGGGACCTATAGAACCCTACCAAATCATGCATTCATCAACATGGGATATGACCAAATTTTTTAAAAAAAATGGAGTTGTATCATTTTTTTTTTCAAATAAAAAATTTATTAAAAATAAAAAAGGGGTTTCAAAAAGAAAATTTAAAAAAAATCAAAATTAAAAAAAAATAAAAATCAAATAAAACAAAAAGTTTTTTAACCAATTCCAACAAAGTCTAAAAAATGTGGAGTAATATTCTTTTAGTATTAGTTGGCCCTATAAGATAAATAAATAAAAATGATTTGATAAAGGTTTTTGAAACTATTGTTTTTAATACAACTCCTGTAAATATTTTTCAAAATTCTATTGGTCATTATCCCCATTTGCATTCGTGTGCTAGCATATGTGCATATTTGCATCCTTGCATTTGTATATATTTTCTTAAAAAATGTGTAGAGTAGACTTGTATATATTCATAGAATATATTGTCCACCTATAGTTATAGGTCCTTTCCAACCAAAATTATCTTTGTCATAAGTATTCCATTTCATTGTCATCAAATCAATCATTTTGTAAATATTTGCCCCCACTTAAGGGGAGAGGGTCATTTGTTTACCTCTATTCTTGTAAGTTAGTTTTTGCCTAAAGAAAAAACTTTGAGTTGTAAATAAATTTCCACTTTAGATTAGAAACATTCATTTTCCAAACCTCTTTTGTAAATAACCATTTTTTCAAAAAAAAGAAGAGAATAACAAGTTTTTAAAATTTCTTTTCTAAAAAGAAAGAAAAAAAAAAAAAAGAATAAAAGTTTAAAAAAAAATGTATAAATAAATGAAGAAAAAAGGAAAGTTGCCAACAGGAAAGAATATTTCAAAAAAATTGTTATCCAATGATCATTCAGTAAAAGGCAATTGAAATCAAAATTAGGGGCAACCAAAAGGACTTTACCGATTAGGGGCATTTGATAAACCAAATGGGGCATTTAGTTAAATATCTTGAGGCAATAAAAATGGATGATTGAAAGCCAAGAGAAATATCTCACTAAAAATAATTGCCTAGGATGAAAAGAGGCAAATTTAATCCCAAACACCAACCCTACACACTCGAGAGAGGAGTGAATTGTGAGAGATAAGGTGGACTCATTCCTTAAAGGAGGTCTGTCTTGAATTTAGTACATGGGTCAAAATGAAATTAGGCATTCATTTCAAAATCTTAAACACATTTACCCTTTGTCAGCCCATTTGAGCCTATCAAGGAAGTGTCTTAAAAATAAACCCTGTCAGGAACCACCCCACAATGGGGCAATCAGGAGGTTAGGGTCATTAACAAGGAGAAAAAGGAGTAACTTATATGCACTTGACCTAGTCGCATCAATTCAAGAGTAGTCAATTGACAAAAATAAATCTTTTCCTATGAAAGAAAAAGAGTCTCCATTTCAAACCATACACACACATACTTTGAGCTATAGACACAAAAGAAAAAAAACAAATCACCTTGGATTCATGTCCCAAAAAAAAAAAAGAGAAAAAAAAAAAAAGAAAAGAAAAAGACAAGAAAAAATCAAGGAGAGATCAACAAAAGAAAAAAAGAAGAAGAAGAAGAAGAAGCAAACAAGGTGATAATAAATCAATGATTTGCAAACACAAATAGAAACACATAGCTCAAATCATCAAAATTCATCAAATTCATTCTATATTAAGCCCCGCCCACAAATTCCACCCTTTGGAGACTCTTTGGATCAAAGGAGTTGATCTATTAATACCCTTGAAACTAGGGACAAGTGCATCATCAAGTTTTCCTTAAGGGTTCTTGACTTGTAAACCCGGGTTGTGTTGAAAAATTTTTCAGAAAAAAAGCCTTTATGAAATATCCTTTTTGATTAAAGCCAATAACCAAAAGCCCACATTACAGTCCAAAGAAGACCTAATAGATTGACTGATGTGTATTACTTGCAAGCCGGACCATAATTTTTGGAATCCGAGTCAAAAGTGAAAATGAGCCTAAGAGAGTGTGAGGAAGTCCTCTTTGACTAAGCAATCAAAATGAGATAACCAATCTTGGTATATAAATTGTCCACAGGGGCATAAAATCATTTGCTCCAATTTGAAAGGTATCTGCCTCAAGTTTAGCAATTATTTGCCCCAAAATTAAAAACAATGCCCCAATAGTGAATTGAAGTCCTCAAAAGTAAAATTTTTTGCCCCCAATGATTAAAATTTTTCAATGAGAAACCTTAAGTGGTTAAATAGTCAAGCCTGAGGCTGAACTGAAGTGAATGATCAATGGGCAAACACAATTCATTTTTACCTGTTGGTAACTTTCTTTAAAAGTGAAAGTAAAAGAAAAAAAAAAAATATATAAAAATTACTTTTGGTTCAAATCTTTGGAAAAAAAAAAAAAAAGACATTTCTAAGAAAGAAGGGATTGTAAGTCCATCACTTTCCCAAGAAAAAGGAAGTTAGGATTTTCAAGTCCACTTTTTCAACTAACTCTCTCAAATCAAGTTTTTCATCTAAAGAAATAGCAAATTCGTTGCTTTCTTAACCAAGTTTTTCAAAGAAATAGCAAATTCGTTGCTTTCTCAATCAAGTTTTTCAATCAAAGAAATAGCAAATTGTTGCTTTCTCAATCAAGTTTTTCAATCAAAAGAAATAGCAAATTTGCTGCTTTCTTAACCAAGTTTTTCAAATAAATAGCAAATTCGTTGCTTTCTCAATCAAGTTTTTCAATTTAATAGCAAATTCGTTGCTTTTTCAACTAAGTTTGTCAATCCAATTTCCAAAAGAAATAGCAAATTCGTTGCTTTCTGAACCAAGTCAATCGAATTTCCAAGAAAGAGAAAGTAAATTCACTGCTTTCTTAAACAAATTTTTTAACCAAGTTTGTGAGATTATTGTTTTCTCAGATAAATAATCCCCAGTGGATTTAAAGTGAAAAAAAAAAAGTTTCCAAATTAGCCCAATTTTCAAATTATAAGATTTCAAAAATCCATTTTCCAGGAAGTTTTGTTCCTCCAATATATAGGATCACCTGCTCAAAGGAGCGTCGTCCTACCCTTTTGAAGAATTAGGATCACCTGCCCAAAGGAGCGTCGTCCTACCATTTTAAAGAATTAGGATCACCTGCTCAAAGGAGCGTCATCCTACCGTTTTGGAGAATTAGGATCACCTGCTCAAAGGAGCGTCGTCCTACCGTTTTGGAGAATTAGGATCACCTGCTCAAAGGAGCGTTGAGCATCGTCCTATTGTTTGAAAAATTAGGATCACTTGCTCAAAGGAGCGTCATCCTATTGTTTTGAAAAATTAGGATCACCTGCTCAAAGGAGTGTCGTCCTATTATTTGAAGAATTAGGATTACTTGCTCAAAGGAGCGTCGTCCTATTGTTTTGAAAAATTAGGATCACTTGCTCAAAGGAGCGTCGTCCTATTGTTTAAAAAAATTAGGATCACTTGCTCAAAGGAGCGTCGTCCTATTGTTTGAAAAAATTAGGGTCACTTACTCAAAGGAGCGTCATCCTGCCTTTAAGAATTATAGTTACCAGTCCAGCCAAGAATCAGTTCAAGTAGCACCAATTCAAACCAAAAACCAAAGCCCATAGGTCCGGCAAATGACCAAATTAAAGCCCATAGGTCTGACAGACGACCTAGCAGTTTTCTAAAATCTAGACCCGATAGACGGTCTATTAGTTTTTTAGTCTAGGCCCGACAAATGGCCTATCATTTTTCTAAATCTAGGCCCGACAGATGGCCTATCATTTTTCTAAATCTAGGCCAGACAGATGGTCTATCAGTTTTCTAAGCCTAGGCCCGACAGTTGACCTAGCAAATATCAAAGTCTAAACTCGACAGATGGTTTAGCACAAGATAAAAATCTCTTTGCTGAAAATAAAATTTGGGAGTAGAAGCTAAGCAAAAATTGGTTATCTTTTTGTCTTTGTGGTAAAAGTTTGTTCAAACTTTACCACAAAGAGGGGCAGCTGTAAACACCCAATTTTTGCCCAATTAAAAAATAGGCTTAAGTTTACAATAAATTAATGTCATATTGGTTCACATACTTGGGGTTACAATTCTATCAATAAATCTTCATTAATTTAAAAAAAAAAAAAATAGATACACTCAAGAGGCATGGGATACATTAATTTTGGACCAAATTCGTGCATCAAATTAAGCCAAAAGACACTTCAATCAAAGCTTCAAAATTGGGAAAAATATGAAAAGTTGTGACTCTTCAAATTTGATTTATGGCAAAATTGAATGAATTAATTCAATTAAACTCATCCAAACGAAGAGTCATGAAGTTTAAACACTCGAATCGTGTCTAATTCGAAGGATTAATCATGAATCGACTCCCAAATTCCAAACGTTTTGATGAAAGAACACAACGATTCGTAATCCAACAATTGAGCATTAATGGATTCACGAAACGACAATTGATCTTAGCACTATAAATAGGATCACCACACAAGGCAAATACACAATTCAATTTCAAGAAAAACACACTGAGAGAGTGAGATCTGAAAATTCGAGAGTTTGTGCAAAATTTGCAAAATTCACAAATTCGAAGCTTGTTTGGAGTTTTTGATCCAATTAGAAGTGATAAATAGGTTTGGGGAGTTGTTTAAAGTGATCAAGTGTGCTTAGAATTGATCAATTTTCTCGAATTGAATTATGCAAATTTTTTTTGAAATTTTCCGATTGAGCCGCCGGTAGCCACCACCGCGAACCGCCGCTTCCGGTGGATCTGGGCGCGATCCACCACCGCCACCAGCTGCGGCTCCCCCACAGGCGTCGGGCCGACAACTCCTCCAGCCTCGAAGACCACCAGAAACGGCCGAGGAAGCGTTCGAAACCACCGACTTCATCTTCTTCGCCCGATCGGGTCAGATCCGACCCGAAAATCCGAAGTCCAACCCGCCCCCTGGTCAACGGTCAACGGTCAGCTCAGATCAGACGGCCCAAATTTAACCAACCAGATCAGACGGCCTAGATTCAATCAACCAGATCAAACGGTCCATATTCAATCAAACAGATCAACGGTCCAGATTCAATCAAACAGATCAACGGTCCAAATTCGATCAACCAGATCAGACGGTCCAGATTTGATCAAGCGGATCAACGGTCCAGATTTAATCAAGCAGATCGACGGTCCAAATTCGATCAACCAGATCAGACGGCCCAGATTCGATCATCCAGATCGGACGAACCAGATTTGATCAAGGTGATTAACGCCCCAGATTGAGTCAACGAGATCAGACGGCCAGGATCGGTCTTCAGATCAAACGATCCAGATCGCATCCGCTTCATCCAACGGTCCAGGCCAGTCCACATTATTTTATTATATTTTTATTATATAATTAATTTCAGAAAATAGGAAAAAATAGTAAAAAAATTCATAAAAATTCATAAAAAATTCAGAAAAATCAAAATAATTATTTTTCATATAAATTTATTTTTTTTATATTTTTGAATATTTTTAATATGTATTTATACCTAAATTGCTTTTAGAAATGTGTATTTGATGCATGAAAATAATTTTAATGTATTGTAAAATGTTTTGAATACGTTGTGAATTTATGTGATGATTATAAAATAAAAAATAAAAAAATAAATAATAATAATAAAAATAAATGAAAATGACAAAATTAGATTTTCCAAAGCCAAAATTTTTTAAAAAAATGATAAAAAAAAATGATTTTTGGACTTAGAAAAATATGTTTTTAATAAAATAAAAAATCAATTGATTAGATCATAGGATCATCAAAAATGGTTTTCACAAAAATTTCAAAATTTAATGAACTTAAAGTGAGAATAGTTCAAAAATATAAAATTGATCAACAAATTAAGTTCTTTTTTAAAAGAACTACGTTTTGTCTGATCTCGATTAGCGAGTACGTAGGCACCTGCGGGGCGACATTAAAATATAAAAAAAATGTTTTTGTTTTTTAAATATTTTGTAAATATAAGATATTTTGTTGATAATCATGTTCTAAAAAAATAATAAAAAATAAAAATGAAGAAAAGCACATAAAAAAATAAAAATGAATGATTTGACTTGTAATATATTATTTGAGTTTTTGAGCATGAAAAGGATAAATTATAAGTTTAAAATTCTAAAAAGTGGTAACCATTTGGTTTTAATAAGTTAGCCCCCGAATCCATGATATCTGGTTTTAAAAGTTTGGTTTTTAAATCAAATTTTCGCAGACTAGTAGCTAAGTTAGGATCAACCGACCCATTGATCCTAACTTTTTATTTTTTCCCGATTTATATCGGGTGGCGACTCTAAAAAATTTTCAAAAATGAAAATTTCTTTTAACCCCTAGTCTAGGATTCATGTTAAATGGGTTCGGGTTTAATGTGAATCGGGTTAGGAGAAATGAACCAAATAGTGGAAAAATCCAGGTTCGACACTATATAATTATTTTTTTGGTGTTATCAATATGAATTATGTTAAAATAAATTATTCAGATAAGAAGTGTAGACACCCAATTTTTGCCCAATTAAAAAATTAGGCTTAAATTTAGATTAAATTAATGTCATGATTGAGTTCATTAAAAATATAAAAAACAATAGTATAATAAAAAAGAGAAAATAGAAAAATAAAAATATAGAGGAATAAAATACGTATAATAAAATAATTAAATGAATAATAGTAATATAAATAAAATATATGTAAGAAAAATTAAAATAAATAATTATTTAAGCTTAATATAATATATATTTTATTAGTCTTAAGTATTAGTGGGTTAGCTATATGACCAAGGCACAGGCCAACGGCCTAACGGATCAGACCATGGACGCAAAGCAAGAGGACCCAAGTTCGAATCTAGCCTAAGGCAGATTTTGCCTCTTTTTTGTTCATTTTTTTTCCCAAAAGACACATCGGTTCATCCACTTTGAGACTTCATTTGAGCAACGAATCTTTGTGTTTTTTCGAAATTGATTGTACAGACACGAACTAGGCATGGGATACATCACATATACACACAATTCGTGCATTATTTCATTCCAAAAGACACATTAATTAAGGCATGAAAATTGAAAAAAAATTCGAATGGACATGATTTTTCAAATCTTAAAATTGGCCGAATTGTGTTCTTTAATCAAATTAAACACACTTAATCAAGGAGTCATGACCTGTAAACATAATATTCGTGATCAATTTGAACCAACAATCACGAATCGAGTCCCAATTTTGAATCGTTTTTATTCGAAAAAATGTAACGATTCGTGATTGTAAAATTGAACAAGTACGAAGCTTCGAAATGACAAATTGTTTCGAAATCTATAAATAGGATCACCCCACAAGCAGAAACCACAATTCAATTTCACGAAACATACACTACATGATCGAGATCTGAAAATAGAGAGAAAAGTGTTCGAATTGCAAAAATTTGCAAATTCGAAGTGATCGGGAGGATTTCGATCCAATTAAAGAGTGTTAGGATCATCTAGGAAGTGTTTTGATTGATTATAGTGTTTAGATTGTTCGAATTTGCATTTGGGAAGTTCTGCAAATTTTCGAATTTTTTTTAAATCCTCGCCGCCGTCAACCACCGCACGAACCGCCACTTCTGGTGGTTCTGGGAGTGAACCACCACCACTAGCCGCTGCAGCACCTCAATCCACGTCGGGCCGACAAGGTTGTAGGCTTCGAAAACCACCAGGAACGGCCGAGGAACGCTCGAAAAGCACCGTGATCGTCTTCTTCACCCGACGGAGCACCGAAATCCGACCCGAAATCCGAATCCAACCCGGTCGGTCGTCGGTCAACGGTGATCGGTCAACGGTCAACGGTCGTCGGTCAAAAGTCAGTAGATCCTGTGGTCCAGATTTGATCAAGGATCCTACGGTTCAGATTTGATCAGAGGATCAGACGGTCCAGATTCGATCAAAACAATCAACGCTCCAGATCGAAAGTCATCAGATCCTACGGTCCAGATTTAGTCTACAGATCAGACGCTCCAGATCTGATCCGAGAAGATCCAACGGTCCAGGTTAGTCTGTATTATTAAATTATTTATTTATTATATATTTAATTTCGGAAAATAGGAAAAAATAGGAAAAAATCAATAAAAATTCGTAAAAAATCCAGAAAAATTCAGAAAAATCCAGAAAAATTAGAATAATTATTTTTAATATAAATTTACATGTTTTAGCAATTTTTGATATTTTTGGATATTTTTTAATATGTATTTGCATATAAATTGATCTTTAAATATATATTTGATGCATGATATGTTTTGTTTTTGTATTTTAATTTTGTTATGATATATTTTGAATATGTTCTGAACATATGTGATGATTATTGAATTTTAAAAAAAATAATAATAGATTTTTTAAACCAAAATTGTTGTTGAATAATTAAGATAAAAATTGTTTTTTTTAAAATCATGATATTAATTAAGTTTTTATCAAAATTATCTTTATAAATTTGCTATAAAGATAATACTCAAAGTTTTCAAAATTGATTTTCATGTAGCATTAAATTAGCCATGAATTATCATAAATTGATTTTTTTAGAAAAATGATTTTTGGACTTAGAAAAATATATTTTTATGAATAAAATTCAATTGATTAGATCATAGGATCATCAAAATTAGTTTTCATAAAATTCAAAATTTAATAAACTTAAAGTGAGAATATTTTAAAAATATAAAATTGATCAACAAACTAAGTTCTTTATAAAAGAACTACGTTTTGTCTGATCTCGATTAGCGAGTACGTAGGCACCTACGGGGCGACAATAAAATTAGAAAAAATATATTTTGTTTTGATAGTTTGAAATAATCATTTTGTACATATTATAAGTTTTTTTTAAAAAGAAAATACAAATGTTTGTTGATATTTAAATCCTAAGAAAAAATACATAAAAATAAAAATGAATGATTAAACTTGTAGATATTTGTTTTATAAATGTTTTGTTTGAATTTTTTAGTATAGAAAAGGATAAATTCTAAATTTTAAATTTAAAGTGGTAACCGCTTAGGTTTTAATAGGTTAGCCCCCGAACTCAGATATCTGGTATTTTTAAAAAATTTGATTTTTAAATCAAACTTTTCGCAGACTAGTGGCTAAGTTAGGATTAACCGACCCATTAATCCTAGCTTTCATTTTTCCCGATTTATATCGGGTGGCGACTCCAAAATATTTTCAAAATTAAATTTTTTTTAACCCCTAGTCGAGGATTCATGTTAAATGGGTTAGGGTTTAATATGAATCGGGTTAGGAGAAATGAACCGGATAGTTTAAAAATCCAGGCTCGACAAGAAGAAATAAATGCATATATGTTTGAAAATTGGAATGGTGGTGCTTGATTGAGATTTTGTATTGAACTCAATTGATCAAGGTTGATAAGAACACATGAGTAAAAGGCTATTATGGTGATTATTTTGATGGCACCGATATATATTAATAACTATTTTACATGTCTTACATTCTTAATTTATAGTTTCTAATATAATTATACAAAAAAATACTCAAATTTTTTTAGGAACATATTGAAATATATGGTTAATTGCAAAATTTGCACAACCATTATATTAAACGGTTAAAAATCGAAAACCGAAAAAATCGGTTAACTGTTAAGGTTGTTAACCATTTATAATGGATCGGTTTAGGATCAGGATATTGAAAATCCGATTATTACGGTTAGGATAAAAAAAGGGCCGCGGACTGGTTAACCGAACCGTGAGCACTCCTACCTAGTAGTGGTAGTAGTAAACAAGCTACACTTGAATACTATCACTAGATTATCTTCAGAGAATGACATGTTTTCAAACAATAAGATCTTTTAGTTGCTTTGATCAGAAATGACAAATACATGTAAGCCATAAATTAGTAAATAACTATTATCTCAGTGCTTGAGTATAACATTACAAACCATACTGTCTTTCTAACAATTCTCTAAATACATAACTGATAATTTAAATTCTAACTAACTTAGACTAAAAATAAAAGTAAGTAAATTGTCTCATAATCTCCTATGAACCTCCAGTCTTGAAGTTCTTACCTGAGCTAAATTCCTTGAAGTGACAAGCCATGGCCTAAGTGTAAACCTGAAAAGACTGTTGGAGTGTGAGCGAAACCACGGGCTCGATGAATAACCAGAAATTACCACATATTAAACAAGTTTATTAACAATCATATGAAATGCATCAATTAGGCATATGCACAATTACAAGCCTGGATAACCCAGAATCCAAACCAGGATTAAGATTTATGCCCTCTCATCGGGTTTGAAGGAACACAATATTGTGGCCTACCCATCCAAGAGAGACTAAGCATACAAGAAATCAACAATACTCACTTTAATTATCACTTTAAGTTTATCATATCTTTAACACTCATTTCATGTTTTTAGCTTTAGAAACTCCACTAAGTGTTAGTCATTTCAAAGAGATACCATAAGTGGCGTCCTTCATATACTTTTTAGTTCCTATGGTACCAACAGAATAAAGGTAATCTTGCGTAGAACTAATAGCCTCCATGCCTAGAAAAACCAAGCATTACTAGAAATCCGAAACACTAACACATAGTAGGCTGCCACTTACTCAAATGCTGCTTACGCAAATTATGCAATGCATGTTCATTTCATTAACAATACCAGTAGTTTTTAATTAGGTTTAAGATGATCAATCATTACACAGACAAGCAGCATGTTATACAAGCAATAAGTTCATACATAATTCTATTATTACTATTATTAGAGTAGCTTAGCAATCAACAATTCATACAACAAACAATTCCCGTAAACCCATACAGCAAATTCATGTTATTATTTTTCATTTAAGATCAGCTAAGCTATAAGCACACACAATGTAATAAGTCTGAGTTACTCACCTACTCATAGTGACTAATCGTAATAATTAACGGGAAAATCCTCACAAGTATCAAGATCACCTATTAAAATGAATAAATATATTCATCAATACAACATAAATTATATAATTAAACTCTTATGAGTGTCTAATTGTCCTATATTGATATTTGGTTTTCTTTCTATTACTATATTAGTCCTTTAATGGTCCTATGATAACAACTATTATTTAATATTTATTTTCATTTTGCTTTTCTTAATCTTGTTTGATATTTATATATTTTTATTGGATAGTTGTAGAATTTATATTCAGTAGATTAATATCTTATCATTACTATTATCATCACTTTTTATATTATTCTTTAGTTAACCTATTATAGTAACAAATATTTATTTTCTATAATTTAGTTTTATCATGTTTCTCTTTATTTGTCTATATATTATTACCTAACTATTTTAGAATCACGTTGTTTGATATTTTAACTTATTTTAAATTTCCATTCTTATATATTTAAGTTGAGTTTGAAATAATTATCTTAATTTATTCTTATTTGTAAATTATACTAATATTAGCAACAATGATAATAATATTAATATTAGTAATAATAATATTTTAATAATATTAATATTAGTATTCATAAAAGTAATAATAACAATAATAGTAATCTTAATAATAATATAATATTCGAAATAAATAAAACGATATTATTATTATTATTATTATTATTATTTTATTTTTATTTTTATTTTAAATTTAAGTCGAGAGAAACACGGCTTGATACACAGCCGTGCATTTCTGGAAACACGGACTCATGGAGAATAGAAAGCCGAGAGGAACACGGGGAGTTCACTAGCCTGTGTACAACTCGTGCTCTTCCTTGGATTCAATATTCTTCTCCTTCCACGCAATTTTGATCCATTTTTTTATGATTTTCCACTTCCAACTTGTTTTTAAATCATGCCTAAGTGTTTTTACATGATATATATATGTATATATACACATATATCATCATATAACATATCAACATGTACATAATCCTTGTTTTATGAATATAAAGAGTGTAACGTTTATCAAAGTTTATCTTGTTATAGATGTTTTAAACTCCATTCCTAAACTGGTTTCGAACCTAAGGATTAACAAAACATTGTTTAAGATAATGTTTTAACACATAACTAACTTAAAAACAAATTTAAATCACCTTGTTTTTCCCTTTCCCAAGCTTATTGTTGTGTTTTAATGGAATTGTTGCATGTATGGTCTGTGTGTTTTTGTTGCTATGATTTTTAGGTTGTTTGTTTGTTCTTTAAGGTCTTGTTTGGGACTTAATAAATGCATACATATAGGCAAGAAGGAAGCTACTTATTTTTTCAGCCAAGGTGATGGAATTCCACCAAAATTTCAATTGTCTTGCATGAACTCTCCTTACATTAAATGAGTGTTTTATTTGTCTTCTTTTGATTGGTTATTTGGTGTTGATTTGTTGACTTATTAGGAATTTGTGCAAATAATCATATAATAATATTTGATTAATTGATTGAATTAGTTATAGGATAGTTTATTAAGTTAAACAAGTACAAATATGATAGTTATTTAGGAGTTTTATCTTCAAAAATTTATGTAAAGCTTCCACAAATTTTCTAGGTTATTATCGGGTTCAACTTTGGGTTTATAGTTTACACGATTAATTATTTGTAGAGTTTTAGCTCCCGCGATTAGGGTTTTCTAAGCTTAATAGGCCAATTTTTGTTTTAGGCTCTAATAGCTTAAAAATACTCTAATTAAAACAATGATGTTATCCGAATATTTATTTGGAGTCTAGATTATTAGTTATAGATCTGTTATGTTTTTATTATGAATTTATAACCCTAACGGTTTATCTTTAAGTCATCTTTTGCTAACTATAAGTGTAATTGGTTATTTACTCTTTATTGCATTTAAAATCTTAGCCAAGTTATTCTTATATCTTGAGTTTTCAATACCCACTATGAAATCTTATTAGTAGTACTTAATACTATCTAGAAAGCTTTGTTTTAAGGTTTGAAACTATATACAAACTCACTACTGCTCGTAGTTTTATTCTAGAGTTTTTGTTGAGTTCAATATTAATCATATATTTTCTATATTTATATTTCTGTCTATTTTTATTGGTATAAAAAATTCTCGGGGTTTACCATAGAGGCTTATAATTTTATGATCCAAGGTGCAAGAACCCTTCTTGTGATGACACTTGTAAAGAAAATTTTCTACAATTGTGTAATGCTTTGAGAAAATAGGATCATAGAGGCTATTGATGCTATAAAAGCTAATCATGTATTCACTACATATAGCTGAGAAAAGCTGGAGGTATGTCACCAACGTTCTACCAACCATTAGGTCACTAGTTTCCATAGGAATACTAGACTATCTGAATTACGAGCACAGCCCCATCATGTAGGTAATGGCTTGAAGGGTGGAGGTTAAACACAGAAGGTCGACATTAGGAAACAAACATGTATATGCAACACATGGCAAATTTACAGGATACCATGTTCACATGCTTTAGCTACAGTAGGTTGCATGAGATTAAACCCATCAACCTTAGTGGGACCATAGTATAAATGGACAAATCAGACCCGGTGCTACGGAGCACACTTCCATCCTATTAGGGATGAATTGGAGTGGCCTATACCAACTAGCTTCCCTTTCCTAGTGCCTGATACTATGACGACTCGTGCAAAGGGCAAACCACGAACACGTCAATTTTAGATGTACATGAACATTAGAGGTCGTCCAGATAGTGTCACACATAGTGTCTGCCACCAGTAAGGTCACAATACAAAACGATGCTCCAATATAAACCAATAGGGTTAAGACCATAAACCGCATTTTATTAGTTATTAATTGCAAATTGTGATAGTTGCATGCTTAATGTCATTTTTTAACATTTATTACTTCTCATCTACGGGATAGATAGAGCCTGGGCTAGTAGATCCATTGATGTTGACACATTAGGCGACACATTGATCTGATGATTTGTTGACTGCAGAGGTGCAATGCTAGAGAACTTGTCCTTGTAAGTATTTTTATGAAAGTAACTAACAGTTGCATTGTTTGCACTTGCAGGGTAATGCTGACCCTATTAGTCCATCCCAGACATTGACTGTTAGATGTCAAGAGATGAGTCTTAATCATCTTGATCCTCGTATAGTGTTATATCTTTAGCAGGCTAGATTCTATGGAGTCAGTAGAGTGCCATTCGCACAACTAGACTGACAATTCATTACAGTACTTGTTGAGCGTTGGAGACTCGAGACACATACGTTCCACATGTCAATAGGTGAGATGACAATAACTCTACAAGATGTGAAGGTTCAGTGAGGGTTGCGGATGGACGGGCTGCCTATGATAGGAAACAGTAATCTAAATATTCCAACACTATATCATAATCTCTTAGGAGTTGTACCGGGGGACACCCCTACAAAGGGAGGGCGAATTAACCTAAATTAGATCGTCAACCAATTTGATCGGATGCCTGAATATGCTAATAAGGAAGTGCTTATCAGAAACACACGAGCATATACACTTCAGTTAATTGGGTTTTCCTTTTAGCAGACAAATCAAAAAACGTAGTTTACTCCTTGTTTCTTGGCATGTCAGGGGATCTTAATGTCGCAAGGCAATACACATGAGAGGCTGCATGTTTGGCTTGATTATATAGGCAACTATGTCATGAAGCCGTATTGGGTGCCTAAAAGATAGTAGGAGCAGCCATATTATTATAAGTGTGGGGTTGGGATAGATTCCCTCAGTATGCTCCTTGTAGTAGGTATGGTGTGATGGTACTTGCTAGTCAACTACTAACGTGTAGATGGTGAATGCACAGGGATACTACATACATGGTCATCGCTTATCAGCTAGCGTTGGATCGAGTCTCACCTCGTCAGATATGTAAAACACATGTAACATTTTATTAAAGACTTTTTGCATTTGTTGCTAACTCCTTCTTTACTTAGTGTTAACACTTTCATTATATGCAGGTGGACTGGGAACCATACCTCAAGAACTTATTGGAGAGATTCCCTCCATTTTGTACTACAAGACGACAAATATGGATAGCCCGTGTCTTGTTTATTTGCTTCGCCATCATTGAATGACACTTGCCAGAAAGAGTAGCACAATAATTTGGAGGTCTTCATCACATCCTGAATAATGTTAACACGGATAGAGCTCTCCATGACATTAACCTACGGGGTAGGTCAAACTTAAATTGGCAACAACTCCACATGGCATATGTTGCTTTGTAGTAGGATTGCCATGCGCACCTTGCTGCAATTAAGGAGGAACCCAGCGTAGATGCAGAATACCTGAACTAGTATTGGCACATCACGCGTAGATACATCTCCCATAAAGTAGCATTAATTGGACACATGGTGAGATTCCGAACATTCAATTTGCTTTCAATATTATCCTACAACACATTTTCTTAAAGTGGCTATTTTTTCAATTTTGTAGATTAGCACAATGGAGAGATCAGTTGATTAGATAGTTTAGATCATACACATGCCCTTACAAATGAGTCAATGGCAACTATAGAGGAGGAGAATGAGATTGAGATGTACCTGCTTGTAAGCAGACATCAGGGGGAGGAAGCTTAAGTACTCTACGCAGAGAAAGGAGCTGAAGTACATATTGAACCACAACATTCATAGTGCCGAAGGTCAAATAGGCTTGATGGATAGCGTCGAAGCACATCCTCTATATCTACCCAACAACAATACCTCATGCATGCATCATTTCATGATGTGACTTCAGGTAGCACATACCCGGGTGATAGCTCATACTTGGTTGATCTTACAGGCGGCTCAATGTATCATCCCACTACATTTGTGACCCTTTTCGTACAACTATGATCTATATGAGCCAACTGCTACTTCTCCAGCACCTTGTAGAGAGCGGCGGTCGCTCCATATTGCAAATGAGCTCAATATGGGAGAAGGGATAACACAACTGACACAGTAGTCAGTAGTTATCTCCATCACGTTACAGTCCAATGGCCCCTAGGAATTTTGAAGAAGGTTCTGGTGAAGCAAGTGAGTAAAAAGGTGATCGTCAGGATAAAGGTAAGGAGAAGAAGTCAATTTTTAGGAAAATTGGAGGAAAAAAATAGACCAATTGCATTTCTCATTTTTATATCTTGATTATTGTATTTGAGACTGCTTTTGATTTATGTCATTTGTACTCTTTTTTTTTTTTGGCCAAATTATGTCATTTGTACTTAAACACTAATTTATTATAATGTATTACATGCTTACTGCCATTCTGATTCGAAATGCTCATATTGCTATAATAAGTTTAGCCATGATTTCGTTAGAGTTATTGAATACTGGATGGCAAGTATTGATTAAAGTTAGAGTTTGACGTATACTTTGTAGTTATATGCAGGTTGGACTGATGTTGGTGTTGGATCCTTGATATTAGTGTTGGATGTGTTGTTTTTGTTGTGATTATTGTTGCAGTGGATGTGGTATTTGTAGTTTTAGAGTGTTTGTCTTCTGATATGTAAGCTATTTGAATAAAAAAAAAAAAAAAGACTATTTTCAAATGCATTCAATGAATACGACCAAGAAGATTTTAAAAAAGTACAATAAAATAAAATCGAATGCATTCAATGAATGCACCTGAAAAAATTGAAAAACAAAAATCAAATGTATCCAGCGAATACATCCGATTGATTTTAAAATAATAATAGACATAAATGCATCCGATTGATTTTCACAAAAAAAAAAAAAAAAAAAATTGAAACACTTACAGAAGCGAATGCGTCCAATTTAATTAAAAAAATTGGCTTTAAATGCATTCAATAAGTACACTACTAGTATGAAATCTCAAATCTCAAATCTCAATCGCACTCACTGAATGCATTTTTGACAAACTACATGGGGAGTTTGTTTGCAAACTAACGTACTTTTATATTAAGATCCGTACAACAACCCCCAAACCCAAACAAAACAAAACAAAAAAACAACTCCCATAGTCATAGAGAAGAATAGAGCATGGAGCCGGATCGGCCCTCGTTCCACTCCCTGTTCTGCTTTTCTTCCTGGACTGCAGTAAGTAGATTGAGAAATTATTCCATCCCTTGTTTCCAAATCAGGGAGGAGGGTAATCTGTTCTTCTAGATAATCCTGAGAACAATAATTTGCCAGAACATTTCACACCAATCCATTCCCACAAGTGCTGCATAGAATGGAACACAGAGACAATAAATCACTAAATCTATTTGGGCTTTGTGATTAAAGCAGTTCAGATCAGTATGAAGTACTCAATTTACATGGTTTGCGGATGTTCTTGTATGAATTTTTGACTAATCATATGAATATTTTCTATTCTCTTAGAAGAGAAATCATGTAAAGAGAAACAAAGGGCTTAAAGGAAAACTACAACAGCAACAGCCCAAAAGGCCATAGACAAGGAAAGGGGGGTGGCACCACTAGCCTGCAACCCATTAGCCCCTTTTCAAATTTGATATGGAGTTCCATGTACATAAATTTATACAACACTTCTATCCGGTACAATTGTTCAATCTTCTAACTCCGACCTCCCTTCCTCCCTTCCAGGGGTTACTGTGATATTTGTACAAGCAATGTGAAGAGGATCAACATCTAATTTATTAAACTATACCATCTCACCAGATTTCTGGATGCCAACTTGGTTTCAATGCTACTACTTCCCAAATATTGTAAAACTTGCGTAAGTCAAAAATTGGGAGGCCTCCTTTTTCCAGCATCTGTTCTCAACCTCTTTACAGGGTTGGCCCAACCAACATTTCCAATGCTACTATTGTTGGTTGGTTGCACCGACTGATTTGCCCACCCTTGATGGCTACTCTGTTGACTAAGTCGTCCATCCTTCGAGACAGAAGTCAAATTAGGACTTCTCATACCACGAGGCAAGCTGGGGGGTGAAACAGGGACAGATGATCCTGTCCTTGGCTTGGTAATTATTTTCTCCCTGTCTTTCCTCTTCTTCTTGCAGATAACCAACTCTCCTGGATGAGTAAGTAGTGGAGAATCATCTTGTCGATTCTTTTCCCTTGTGCTTGAACTTCCACTTGCCAGGCCTGATTCCTTCCGAGGGAGGTGGACTCTTATCCTAGTGTCTTCACCAGTAGAAGGGGCTCCACGTCTCAGTGGCTTTGCAGGAGAGCTTGTATCAGTTTCAACCTCGTTTATAGGTTTCTGTCTCTTGCTTTGGCCAACAGTCAACCCCTTCTTCTGTGGTGCAGAGGTTGAGGCAGCCATGGAGCCAGAGAAAGAGAGAGCACTTTTGGCTTCTGCAAAATCATTATCTGGAAATGCAATCTTCAGTATGTCAAAAAAGAGATCATGCACCTTCTTTGCTTCGACTCTGACCTACACACAAACAAAAGAAAAATGGGGAACATTAACGTATTATGCTGCAAGATTGAAATCTATCTACATAATTCTGACTAAGTACACGAATCGCAAACAATGAAAAGACAAAGAACATTATTAAATTGCTGAGTCTGTTGGGTATTTCTTTTACAAAATAAAGTTTGAAATGAGACATAAGTTGCTCCTGCTTGTGGATTTTGATAAAGCAACCACATCTGCTGCTATAATGATCTCTAATCCCAAAAGCACTCTCTTTTGAATCAATTCTCAAGTTTGGAAAATACAATAATCCCAATCACCCCTAAAACAGACAAATCTGTCAGTTACCACAGAACACAGAACATTTCACCAAAACATCATGAGTCCTGATAGGCCTTAAAAAATAATATAAATAAATAAGATAAAGCTCCCAGGCTGTCATGTCCACTAAAGCAGCTCCTCAAATTTCCTAACTTGCTATAATACCCCTTGTGCCTATTCAAGCTGTAAGAACTCACCCCATATGTTCTATAAAAATTCCTAATTTGCTTCCATAATCCTAAATAACCCAATGGAAAACCAGATTTATACATTTAAAGGCAATTTCACAAAAGAAGATTGAAGCGCGACTAATTTTTAATATAAAAAAAAAATGAAAAAGGGGAAAGAAGCAAAATCAGAAACAAAGCTTCTGTGTACATGCAGATGTCAATAAATAGTCATAATATTCTATCCAAAGCAATAATTATCCAACACCATATCCAACTACAAAGAGGCTTAATACAGCAATTGCCTCTTCCTTGCTCAGAATGAAAGTCATATACTACCTGGAACATGGCAACTAAGGGGGGAAAAAGGCTTAACGAAGGATGCTCATCATGCATGCTCCTAAGAATTCCCAAAATAAACATCCCAAAAACCTTAAACACGAAAATAAAAATGAAGAAGGATCATACAGAAGGTTGCAGACAAACCTCATGAGAAAACCCATAGAACTGCATGCCACCTTTTAGCATTGACTGCACATCTACTACAAGCTCCATTATATCATTATATTCCAGTTTGTCTACACGTTTCTCAATCTTCTGCAAATCTAAATTGCTCCCAGCACCATAACTGGGATTTGTGGTCTTCTTCCACAGATCTGTTAGCATTGGCACAATATGATTTCCCTCCTTATCTATCCTCCTTTGCAACTTGCTGATCACGTTCTTACACTAGAAAAGAACATATTCAATCAATTCCCTCAACAATGGCAAATGGTAGTTAAAGGTAACAGCCAACAAAATCTCCTATGAATGTCTGCCAGAGGATATAATTCATGACATAGTTATCAGTGCAAAAATGGTATCAAAGAAGACTTACATGAAGAAATCTAATGAGGATTAAGAGTTATAGAAGGAAGGCTAAAGGCTTTATGTTCAGTAAGGACCAAAAAAACCATGATGCATGGGTTACATTCCACGAAAACTTCCATTCTTTATGACAAGACTTGCACCACAAAATCACCAGAAACTTGGATTGCTAAAGCCAAATAAATGCCAATAGAATATATATTTATATACATACATATATATACACGACATACAAAAAGGTTACGATCCCACTCTTTAAGCAATATTCTTGCTGGCCATATATTTAAAAAAAAAAAAAAAAGCAATATTCTTGAACCTTAACCAACAAAAATTATTCAGCAGATGCATAAGCATTTACCTTCCGTTGTACTGCATCAGACATTTTTGGCCCAAAATTTGAAGCCCCTGCTGGAGTTCCAACCCTGCCATCCCTGCTCTCCCTCAAGCGTTCAGCAGAAACATCCGAAGGAGACGAGGTATAATTTGAACGGCTTGATTTCGGTAAAACATGCAGCTTTGATGTATCTGCTATCTTCCTTAAAGATGCTGGCCGTCTATTCTTAATCGATAGATCATTTTGGCCATGCCTGAGAGCTTTCATGTCTGCAAATGCGTTAGCTTCTGGACTTCTCAGCTGATCTTGATACTTATGCTCCGAATGGAAAGGCAACAAAGCAGAATCACCAAATTGTGCTGATGGTGTCCCATTGCTAAATTTCTCCTCATGCCTTTCCATTGTATGACGAGGCCGCAAGCGAATACTTCGCTTCCGTTTGATCCTAGGTTGCAAAACCTGTTCATCTTCACCTTCTTCTTTGTCATGGTTCCAACTCCCAGACTGTTGGCGATCCATATGAGAATCAACAGATGCAGCGATTTCCCCCTCCTCAAGTTCATCAAGCTGTAAATTGATTTGGAAGAAAAAGCCATTAAATCATTGTAAAACAAGAAAAATAAACAGGGGGAGATGGCAGAGGCACATACCGGCTTCTTAGATCGAGGACCAGGCCTTGCATCTAGTGCAGATAGTGATCCAAATTTTTGTGAGGAAGCAGAAGGAGAGACTACTGGGACAGATCTTTGGCTTTCTGCAGATGAACCAGATGAACCAGCTTCACCAAGAATATGATTATTCAAATTCCTCTCATATGGCCAACGATATTCATTGCCCGCTTCAGCAGCTGGAGCTTCTTCCAACTGTTCCTCATTGTTCAATGTTTCTGCTGCAGCACCACTGTAATTATCATCGTCAAACTCTTCAGCTTCTCCCTCTTCTTCACGTGCAGAATCTTCATTGCCCTCTTCTGAGCTTGCTTCAGAATATTCACCATTTTCATCATCCAACTCCTTGTAATTGGGATGCTTTTTACCCTTGGGCCTCCCTCTCTTTCTCTCAGATTTAGGAGATTCAGAGCCCATTTCATTGGAACCCCTTCCAAGGTTTCCACCAAATAGTGTATTCTTTAATGGTTTTTTTGATAAAGCAGCAATAGCAGCATTTACCTCTTTTGTGGTTGACCGCAGCCACTTGGGAACCTGTTCATAACTAGTCATTTCCTCAGTCCAATCATACTCTTCATCCATCTGATCAAATAACTCAACTTCTTCCTCACTCCTAGCTATCATTCGGTTCACCTCTTGCAGCGAAGGAACATCATGCACTGTTTCTTGGTACCTCTCCTCATCATGTAATAATGTCTCTAGAGTTAAGCGTCGCTCTTCATGAGTTGTCCTCTGGTCAAAACGACCAGCATTGATGACCTCATCAGCCATATCAATCTTATACTGTTGAATATTATTCCTTATGAGGCTCTCGATGGATCCCATATATCTGTCCTTTCCTGCAAGGTCATCCTCCATATCAACTATACCACCACTCCGTAATTCATCCTCCTTTTGATGGCTGGAAATTTTGCCCACAACTGCTTCCATATATATTACTTTCACTTCCCTGGTCTGTCCAATACGGTGAGCTCTTGCAACAGCTTGCTCCTCATTCTTAGGATTGGGATCAGGATCATATATAATGACAGTATCTGCAGATTGGAGATTAAGACCCCGTCCAGCTGCACGTATACTAAGCAAAAAGATGAAGCAATCAGAATCAGGGCTGTTGAAGTCCACAATAGCCGATTCACGATCTTCCAAGCTAGTTGTACCATCAATACGTCTGTAAACAAGTCTCCTCCATTGCAAGTACTCCTCCAATATGTCAAGAAGTTTTGTCATTGTACTGAATAGCAGTACACGGTGACCTGTCGTTTGCAGTTTCATAAGGATCCTATCCAAGATCCACAGCTTCCCACAAGATTTCACAAGGAAATCTTTTGAGAGATCACTGAAGTATGGGTAGTTCAGCAAGGGGTGATTACATACTTTCCGAAGCTCCATACATCTATTATTTAGAGGTTTGTAAACCCGAGCCTGGTATATTGGATTTTTCTGAACCCTACGCTTCTCATCTTCTGGGTCTACTCGTATAGTGCCTGTAGATTTAATCCAATCATATATGGCACTCTGTATAGCAGACATTTTGCACCTAAGAACTATAGAAACCTGCAAGAAAGAAGTTATCAGCAACAAGATGCAATATTTTGGTATAGAATATCATTGCCATCATATACCTTAGGAGGAAGTGCACTTTCCACATCTTCAACACGACGCCTAAGCATGAATGGCTCCAGAATTTGATGAAGCCTGTGGATAATAATTACTTTCTTCTCTGTCTCAAGCCAGTCATCCTCTGCATTCTGAGTTGGAGTCGGGCCTTCCTTTGCAAAAGGTTTTGAAAACCAATCATGGAATACTCTCTGATTATCAAAAACTTCTGGTAGGAGCAGATTTAACAGCGACCACAGTTCTTTCAGATCATTCTGCAACAGATAGCACAGGGTAAGAGCATTTTTTATGGGCTATTTCCCAAACATGTGAAGATTTATGACAAAAATACTCATTTCCACAACTCAAAACACTTAAAACTACAAATGTGAAGGATAGACAAAATTAAAATCCCTAAGACTCCCTTTCAAGGGCCAAGCGAAGTCTTCATGAATCAAGAACTAATGCAAGAGTGTGAAGATGTAATGCAACAATATATCTAATTATTTGTTGTAATCCAACAGCATGACATCAACATGAAACACAAATTATACATTCTTATATCATTTAAAATTACACACAAATTTGTAATGTGTGGCAACAGACAATACAAACCTGTAATGGAGTTCCAGTTAGAAGTAGACGCCTCTGGCAACGATATCTATCAAGATCACGCGCCAAAACCGATTCTCTATCTTTCATTCTTTGTGCTTCATCAATTATGATATACTTCCAATCAACTTTTGATAGTTTGGACCGGTCATACATAATAAATTCGTAAGTGGTCACAAGAACATTAAACTTCATAGCAAGGACCTCCTGTACAGTAACAATCGAAACTGTGAACAAAGAGAGAAAAAAATATATTTTCTGATATATTTCTTCTTATTGATTTGTTTGTACATACATAGAGATATATATACAAGTTCTTGTGACTGTTGGTTTATCTTCACCTACCTCTATTAATTACACTAATAAATACAACATATAACTTAACACTCCCCCTCTAGCTGGAGTATACAAATCATATGCATCAAACTTATTACAAATATATTCAATACGAAAACCCTTTAAGGATTTAGTTAGTATATCAGCAAACTGATCATTTGAATTAAGCTAGTGAAGATGCAGCCAGATAAGATCTTTTCTCGGATGAAATGACAATCAATCTTTATGTACTTAGTTCTCTCATGAAATACAGGATTGGAAGCTATATGTAATGTAGCCTGGTTATCACAAATTAGCACCATTTGTGAAGTTTCACAAAATTTTAGCTCCTCAAGCTATATGTAAGAGGTAGGATTGGTATTCTGAATGATCTTAGTCCATGGGGGACGTCCATGCAACTTATAACATTTGTCCTTGGTATGACCCCATCAATGGCAATAGATACACCTAGGACGGATTCCATTAACAATCCCACGATCTCTATCCTGTCCTTCTCTATTAGCCATGTGAGATATTAGAGCTAAGTTATCCATGGAAGAAAAACCATGTACAGGTGCATTAGGAATTGATGACACTCAAAGAAGGCGAGAGAAAACTTCATCCATAAATGGTATAGTAAAACTAGCCGATATCTGACCACGAATTGAAGCAAGATCAGGATCAAGAGTAGTAAAAATGCAAACCATGAAAAATTTCTCTCTCTGAGCCAAATTTGGAGAGACTAACCAGGAGGGAGTAAAGAGTTGTACTCAGCCTTAATGGATGTCCATCTGCTAAGAAAATCAGTAATTGACATACCCGTTTATCTCAAATTATGCAGATTAGATATCATTGAGCACAAACGCTGAATGTCATTTGTATATAATCTCTTCGCCTGAGTCCAAACATCATAGCAAGTTGAGTAATGACTGTAAATTGGATGAAGAGATGGATTGATGGACTGCCACAAAAGACTCAGTAAAAGAGCATCAACTCTCATCCATTGATACTTATCCTTCTTTGGATCTTTTATTATATCATCTAGTTTGGTGGTCAAATGGTCATATAGACCTTAACCCATGCACCATAATTCCACAGCCTTAAACCAAGACATGTAATTAGAACTTCCCATTAATTTCTTAGTTGCAATGGCAAGAGATGGAGATAATACACTTAAAAAGGGATTAGTTTTCAAGAAAGAAGAATCATTAACCATGTTGGATTGAGAATAACCTGGAGAAAGGATAAAAAGGATGAAAAATAGCAACAGTCAGCGGTAGACGACGGTGGACGGTGGTTAGCGGCGGGCGGAAATAGGTCAAAGCCAAATGCTGGGACGGTCGGACCTAGTGAATCTCAGAAAACCGGCGCGTGACACCAAAAGTGGGCCGAAAAAGACACGTCAACCAAAAAAAGGATCACAACAACGGACGAGGTAGCACGTGGCAACGCTTCCGACGGCAAGCTTCCCGGGTTTTGTTGTCGAGAAGAGAGGAACACGACGATGTAATCAATTTTGAAATCTAACTCCAAGAAGAGCAAATTCAAATGCAAACAGCCACGGAAAATTAGGGTTTGTGTTCTATGGCTCTGATACCATGTGAACAAAGAGAGAAAAAAATATATTTTCTGATATATTTCTTCTTATTGATTTGTTTGTACATACATAGAGATATATATACAAGTTCTTGTAACTGTTGGTTTATCTTCACCTACCTCTATTAATTACACTAATAAATACAACATATAACTTAACAGAAACATTATTAGGTGCTTAGCAAAATGCAACAATAAAGCCAAAGAGAAGTGTTTACCTGAGAAAATAATTTTGACCTTTGGTCCTTGCTACCAACATAGAAAATGCAAGAGACTGAAGGCAACCAATTGTAGAACTCACTCTGAAAAATTTGAAGTTAGCATGTCCATAAAGGACTTCAAAAAAGATCTTGCTACTTCATGGAAAAGAAACAGACCTTCCAATTCACCAAGACAGCATTTGGAACTATTATGAGGTGAGGTCCATAGTTTCCCTTGAATTCCATCAAATATGCAATCAATGCCATCACCTGCTCTCATAGAATATTCAGTCAAAAATCGATAAAGCACCACCCAGCTTGCTCTCATCGTTTATCCCGCAACAAAAAGGACACACAGGGAGCTTGATGAACAATTCATCAAGAAACGATGCATGAAATGAAGAACTTCTAAAATAGCCAATATAACATCTTTGTTCCATATAGGGAAGGAGAGAAATATAACCATAAGGTAATAAAGCTCACCTGCACTGTCTTCCCAAGGCCCATCTCATCTGCCAAGATACCATTTAGTTTGTTATTATACAGGGAAAGCATCCATTGTAATCCCACCTGTACAACCACGGCAGGTTTAACTTGGATAAGGAGAATGAAAAAGAAATAAAGATCAAAAAAGAACACAGAAAAATTAGACTCCAAAGTGAAAATATCCTAATAAGAGGCCTACCAGCTGATAGTCTCTCAAGGTTCCAGCTCGCAGCATTGAAGGTTGCCTCACCACCCGTTCATTAACAGCATGTGCAAGACTGTAATATCTGTTGACAATAAATAAAGAAACACTTGTCAAAACCCCATCTTGCATGCATGTCATTGAAACTGTAGCTTTTTCTGTAGTCAAACCAGAACCAAAACCTTTTACATAAAAATCAAATACACTTTAAAAATCAGTTCAAATACATAGAGATATTTTGATAACTTGCAATTCACAAATACAGGATTACAAGGAGGAAGCAAGAATGTTATTCATCCCAATCCTGTCTCTATTCTATATCACAGCCTAAAGGCAGAATGAAAACCCCATGTAGGACATGACAACACACTGAAAAGAAGGATAACTCAATTATCATTGCCCAAAGCAACATACATAACGCAAATATACTTGCTAAATTGTTTAATGACCAAAGAGACAGTCAGATAAGAAACTGAAGCAATAAATCCTGGCATACTTGCTGACAGAAGAGCTATCCTTAGGGGCATTCATTTCCATGAATTGATTGCGTATCATCACTTCCTCTCCAGCACATGCTGCTGCTACTCTGACTTCTTCCTCAGAGAGTCCCTTTATTCAATTAAAAAGCAATGAAATATAAGGTCTGGAATTGATATACAAAAGCAAATGATGATAACAACAAATACTCAAATCAACAAGACAAGGGATAAGTGAAAACATGCAACAAAAGGTGACATGTCACCTGCAATCGTGCAGCAGCAGCAGCATTATTCGCCGCCTCCTCCACTTCTTGTTGACTCTTTGCCGCTGCTATCTTACCACCAAGCTTCTGAAGGTATTCCTCTGTTTGAGTCAAAAATGATGACAGAACAGCATATCTCTCAGCAGCATCACCTGGAACAGTAGTTTGCTGCTCCATTAGCATCTCCCTGTATCTTTCCACATCATTATTCTTCAGAGCCTCCATCCTCTTATTCCGATCATCATCCTTTCTTTTTGAGAACTCCCGCAACATTCTCTCATGATATTTTGCAACACCTCTGTTACGTGCAGTGCGTGCATCTCGGATAGCCCAGTGAGCTTCCAGGAGCTTCTTACGCCACTGAAAAATGGATTTAAGTTGTTTTTCTCTCAAAGCCTTCTGAGTAGCCTGTACTTGACGCATAAGATCCATCCGCTGACGCTCACACAATCGAACAAATTTCCGGTATGGCCTGTCAGGCATTGCCATTATTTCCTGCTGTTGTTGGTCAACTTCATCCCTTAACCGTGCCTGTAGATCAGAAAGGCGGAGTTTTTTCTCTTCAATTTGCAAGCGCAGAACAAGATCTGGTCGAATCCTCTTCCTTTCTAAATTCACTGCCAATAAACCACCAATCTTCTTAAGATTCTGTGCTCGTTTCTTCTTAAGCACTTCCAGACCTTCCTCAAACAGAAGATCCTTGACATCATATGTTAGTGTGAGGTTATTATTGTTGCTAAGAATTGCTGATGAAGCAAAAGAGTCATGTTTCCTTGTAAAAAAGGGGAAATCAAACAATGGACCATGGTACTTTCTAGCTGAGCCAGCATCCTTTGGCTGTGGAGGTCCACTTGCTTGTGCAGGTTTCTTATTTTGTGCAGCATCAGCAGCTTGAGATGCAACAGCCTTTCCCTTATCAACCGAAAAATCATTCCTAACAGGAGTTGACTGCACCACACGCTCAGCATCCTGATCTGGCTTGACTACAACAGTTGCTGTCTGCTCCTCTTTTCCAGAAGACACTCCAGGTGACTGTTCCTTCAAGGAAGATGCCACGTTTTGGGTCTGAATGATGGATACAGTATCCTTCTCCTTAGTTTCAGTAGTTTGCTCCCTGGAAGAACGTTGTGCCTGGAGTGACTGCAAATTCTGGGCATTATTCTCTGTAGACTCTGATATCCTCACAGCATCTTCTGCGAGTTTACCAGCAGATTTATCTTGATTGTTTCCTGTTGCAGGAGCAAACTGCTGTTGCAGCTGAACTTCCAGGGGCGGTGGGGCAATAGCTCGGAGAAGTTCCTGTGGAAGAGTACCTTCTCCTTTCTGGCAGAATTACAATGTTCAAATCAGAGACTGGATTACAGCTTAAGAAATTAGAACTTTCCTTTTGAGCACAGAGATCACATACAAGCATATCCATGAGTGTGAGCTCAGAAATGCATATCTGTTTACAAATTTTTGTGATCATTGCATAGAAGAAAGAGAGCAGGTAGATCAACACATACCTTCAGCCGCCTGAATGCCAATATTTGAGCTTTGAGCACATGAAGCTGCTGTTTGGTAAAGCCAACCCGCTGTTGTGGGTTCTGCAAAGGAGTTCCACCTTGGGAACCAGGATGGCTGGTAGAACCCCCATCATTTGAGGGACCAGCAGATTGTGATGATAATCGATTCAACTGTCTATGATGCTGTACTTGAGCAGGTTCAGTCCCACTGAATGGATTTTTTGCCTGTGTAGATTGATCCAAGCCCTGGCTTGCATTTGCTGATTGTTGAGGAGGCAGCATGGGCAGCATTCCATTCCCGATACCAACAGATTTTCCTGAGGGTGTCTGGCTCTCTCTCCCATGGCCTGGAAATTGCTGTATCATCATGTTGTTATTGCCAATAACCATAGAGCCTGAACTGGATCCAAAAAGGCCAGAAGAATTCCCCTGCCTCGCCTTTGCAGAACCTGGTTGACCAGGAACATCATTTGGTGAATTTGCATGTGAAGAGGTCTCACTTGCAACTGATGGGGAAGCAGCTTGTGGCTTTGAGACTGGGGTCATCGATGAATGTGCATTAGAATTATTTTCTTAGCCTTCTGCTGTGCAGCCATCCTAGCCTGCATAAGTGGAATGAGCTGCGCCATCATATTTGCATTTGCTGGTTGTGTAAGATCAATATTGTTCTCCAGCGCCCAAGCTTGCACTGCCTGCATCTGTGCTGTCAGCTGATTTGACATGTTCTGGGCAATTTGTTGGGTCTGCATACCTTGAGGAGGTCTCATCATGTTAGCTGGAGCCAATTGCGGCATAGCAGTTGGTTGGTTTGGCGGCCTTTGCTCATTTCTCTGATCAGAGCCTTGTGGAAACATATGTGCTAATTGCTTTTCACCACCAGCAAAACGATCAGATGAGTTCTTTGACATAGCCTGAGCCTGATTAGCTGCCTGCAGGGCATTCAGTTCCTGCAGTTTTAAGTTGCCAATGCGAATTTCTTGTTCCTTACCAGATAAAAGCCCAAACATCTCTTGTTTAACTTGCTGTGATGATTGCATTAATAGGGCAGCCTTCTGTGGATCCTGAAAAGCATATTGAAGATAAGCTTGGTGAACTGGATTGAGAATTTGTTGGTCAGGGCCGGGTCTTCGATTTGGTCCATCCTGTGATGAAGCCTGTTGTTGAGCCATATCAACAAACTTTCGAGATTGTTGGGCTGCTTGCATTGAGCCAGGAGAAGGAGACACATTGCTGCCTCCAAGAATTCCTTGCAGGCCACCAGCTTGATATGCTAGAAAGTTTTCATTTCCTTCAGGTTTTCTGAGAAACTGCTGCTGTAAAAACTGGATGATCAATTACACCAAAAAAACCATCAGAAACAAATTCGTGAAAGAGTAGGATTTGAGAAATATCGAAAGCAAGTTAACATTCCTGCAAATTTTCCAAGGAATGACGACAATAAATAGTGAGCAAGTGCGCCACATGCTGTTGCTACTCTGAAAAGTTGGTGCAGATAAATGTTTATGAGCTAATAGAACAATGATACAAATGGTGATGATTAACCTTGCGTGTGTAAGCTGCAGTTTAGAGAATGTAGGAGAAATAAGACAATGTGGCTATAACTAGCACTCTTGATATTCCAGAAGTAACTCTGTTTAACCTAATTGCATGGGTTTACTTGTATTTGGTACAAATTATCAACCTTCAGCAACTTTGTGACATATTTCGGCCAGATTTAGGGGTTGAGAGCTTATTGTAGCTTTTCCATTTCGAAAATAGTTGGTTCAAATGGGTGAATCATCTCGCTTTTCACAATGATTTATTATACTTCCATTGATTTGTATAGATTCTTACCTCTGCACAATGACAGTATTTCAGACCTACATGCCATCATTTTCCTCTTCCAGAGATAATCTTGTGCAAACAGGTAAACCTATTATTTGGTTTTCAACTTCCAAGCATGCATCATGTTGACTGGTGCTTCTGCTCATATGTCAGGCGACAGAGGTAACATCTTTATCTACAACAATTGATCTCTAGCTTTGTCCTTCAAACCCAGTTTGCCTAGGTAAAAAGTATTGTCTCATTCTTTCCTGAATATTGTGAGTTTTAGGAATCCAAGAGAAAGAAATTATTGGTGGAGGCCCCATATTGGATGATAAGACTAACGTTTCTCATCTTGTATACAAGTGTCTCCTCTACAGATTTATTGTTGACTCGATCATCCCTTTCACTTTGTTCTGAAGAAGTCATGTTGAAGTTTAAGATTATTGTCAGGTCTAGAAAGTGAGTCATGTCAGTTTGCCAAGCTCCATGATTTTACTCATGATCCTCAAGTCAACAGACAAGCTTTCTGCTTCTTTTGCTATAATCCATTATGATTTTGAGGATCACACTCAACTACACTAAAATTAGGTTTCCATTATTTAGTATCCTTTTGTGTAACTTGGATTTATTTGATGAGATCACAATCTGAGTTGTTTCGCCATCTTGTGCCTTTCATGCTGAAATCAAGACTTAATTTTATTAATGTGTTTATAGCCCAAAATGGCAGTATCCATCAATCCTCACTATCTAACACCCCACAACAATATAGGGTGGCTGAAGAAGAAGAAGAAGAAGAAATCATTTACTTAAAGGAGCACAAGCACTACTATTTCATGCACATTTGGGGAATGTCATTTTACTCATTAGCCACCTGCCATCTTCTACTCAACAAGAAGAGATCATCCCCCTTTGTTTTATTTGTTCGGATGCACTTGTTTTGTTAGAAATTTCATTTAAGTTGGGTTTTAAATCAGTGTGTGTTTGTTGGATACTCTGGACCTCAAAAAGGCTGTTGTTGTTACTCTCATGAGTTAAATTGATATCTTGTCTCAACTAAAGTGCCCTTTCTACTCTATTTTTCAGTTTCTTGGTATCGTACCTTCATCTAACAACAATGACAGTATTGTCTATGAGTTATCATGTCCCAGCCCTTCCCCTCCCCTGCAGCATCTCCACAACGCCTCCATCCACTCCTTCTGCCTTCTTTTGGTCCTCTATATACTCAACATCCCAAGGAAAGTTAAATTGATGTGCCTCTAAAAGTTCTACTTAATCAACCCACTCGCCTATCATAAAGTTCATGATCCTCATCTTCTTATTGCACTTTGCAAGAGGCAAGCACCATGGTCCTAGAAATCTGACCTCTCATTTTGTTAATTATAATTCTATGCCCTCTGCACTTCAGTCATTTATTGCTCTATTAAAAAAACACTCCCTTCCACATTCAATTCAATAGGCATTAGATCATCCTATTTGGCAGAATGCAATTGCAGAAGAAATGGCACTCTTGATAATATTCAAACATGAGAGTTACCTCCCTTATGACCTCCAAGAAAACATGTGATTGGGTGTAAGTCGATATTTGCAACTAGACTTAATGGAGATAAGACAAGGCTAGGTTAGTAGCCAAAGGATATACTCACATATATGGGGTTGACTATTCTTAAAGCTTCTTAGCAGTCGCAGTTAACAAGCGGGGAATACATCATGTTAATGCTCCAGCTTGAAGAAAAGTGCAAGATAATTATAATTAACGTGTAATGCATCTAGCCTCATATAGGACAAGTGCATCTCATTCCAGTATTGGACATAATATATAATATAATATATGAAACAAATTGAAATGCCTGTAGTAATGGGCAGGAAACATTATACAAACACCATTTCTTTCTTTTATACTATTGCATATCATTGGTCAATGGCATGTCCATTTTTCAGCATAATCATAAAGCTAAGGAAACATCTAACAGCCAAGAAACTGATACAACACATAACCACTGCTCTTGCCGCAATCGGCATCTCTTCCCATCACTCCAATTTGGAGCAAGGCATGACACCCTTATAAATTTTACTTAACAAACAAAGAGACAGAAATTATCCAGACTGACATATCATTCAAAATTGAGAACCAAAGGGGAGGCTGTGTCAGCAAAAGCAACATATCCACTCGTTCCAAGATCAAGGACAGCGAAGCAGACTGGCATAAATTGATCCAATAATACACTCTCAACACAAAAGCCCACACATGTCCATAATTATTATACGCTACTAACCTTGAAAACTACCACAAAAGCACAGTACACAGAAATGCCACCAGTACAATTCTCACAAAAAGTTAAGTGGGACCAACATAGTTACACAAAGTAAACTGACTTACAAACGGCACACAAAATCAACATGCGTAATTGGTCTCTCCTTTCCTTATAAAATAAATGCCTTCTTCTTCTCACATAATCTAGTTCCAACACCACAACTTCCTTAATTCAAGTAATTAAAAAAATCAGAACTTTTTTAAAAAATAAATATATAAAATCCATTACAACACCAAGTACTCATAATTAATGCCAAACAACACAAACCCACAAAGGGAAACAAACCACAGGATTACATTACAACATCTCCACATTCCATCATGCTGACAAAAAGCGACAACCTTAATCTCATCAAAGTCCTCAAATAAGACAAAATGGGGGAACCAATTAAACTGAAAAACATTAGCAAAAACTACTCCATAACTGAAATTTCCAAACTTTCTCCCTTACCTGCCTAGACCCTAACAGTCCTTGCTGCTGCTGTTGCTGCTGCTGCTGCTGCTGCTGCTGCTGCTGTACCGAATCAAACCCTAAATGCGCATTCGAAGAAGAAGAAGACGGCGAAGCCGCTGCCGAAGACGATGACAATGCCCGACCCGCCGGATTCCGGCCGGGCCCACTACCTCCACCGCCCGATTGCATACAAAAACCAATTCCAATTCCTCAAATCCCCAAACCCTAAAAGCTCCGTTCCCTTCCCTTCCACCAAAACCCTAAAAACCTAAAAATCAAGAGTTCCTCCCATAAAAACCCGATTTGTTCAAAAAGATCGAATTTTGGACCGATCCCAGAATTCACACACTCACACAGCTTCCTTCCTTATTTTTTGTTTCCTCACTCTACATGGCCCTCTTCAGCTGTTTCTCTCTCCTCCATTTTCACTAGAAACAAAAAAGCGATATTTTCGGAGCACTGTGAAATGAAATGAAATTAATAAAAAAATCACAAAGAAAATTCAAAAATTCCTTTTACTGTAATTCTCAGGAAGAGAGAGAGAGGTAGAGAGCAAATCAAATCAACTCGGTGTCCGACTCAGTGAGTGAGTGTCTGTGGGGTTTGGTTTTTGGTTAGGGCTCACGCGATTTGTATCTATTATTACTTCTTTATTAATTTTTTTTATTTTTCTTTTTTGAGCTTCGGGTCTGTTTGGTCAGATGGTAATTTCACATTTGGAATGAAATAAAAGGGTAATTTGGAGGCATTTATTGGTTGCTATTTACGATGGGGGTAGTCAAGGGAAATAACCTTGGAGTTTGTCTTAATTTCGAAATAACCTTCCCATTCCGCGAATGACAGCAAATGGATTTTTTGGAGCTTAGTGAATCATGTGATGCCACGTGGATGTAATGTCGCCGTGGGTCCACAAGAATTAAAAAAATATTCGAATAATTAAATAAGAAAAAATAAATCCAAATTTTCGCATTTTCATGGTAAATAAAGAAATAGACAGTAGTGCCTCATATTTGGCAAAAAAAAAAGTTAGTGCGTAATCATCATTACTGGCTAATAAAGTGGCATTCATCACTTATATGAGAGCTATTAAGTCCGATTCATTCCTTTTTATTATAATTATTAAAAAAAAGAGAATGATTTATTATAACAACTTATATGATTTGATCACGGTTTGAATATATCTGAATAACATATTAATGTAATGAATTAAGTGACATTGTAACCGATTATGAGATTATAGAATTTTTTTATTTTCTAATTTATTTTAAAAAATTAGTTCTGAATTTCTTTTTTAAGTAATCTCTCCTCCAAATGCACTGATAGAATAATTTGGTAAATACATTTTATTTATGAGACATATAAATTAATCAAAAAAAAATAACAGGAGAGCACATAGGATGTATTGAAAGTTTGAAACCTTGATTGGGAAGCCGAATCCATCTTTATTGGGCATGATGACTTTATAAGAAAGCTATTTATCGTGTTATAATTTATATGAAATATATAGGCAAACTTTGACAACACAGTCTCTATGATATATTCGTATGTGTTAAGATAATCTTGGTTGACCTATCAAATTTAAAAGACAATTGTTTTTTTAAACATTTGAATTTAAATTATTCCAGCATGGCTCCACGTATTTAGAGGTTTATATATTTTGATTCGGTTTTGGTTTTAAAAGTTTTAATAATGATTGAAATTAGCCATACAGTAGTGGAATTGTAAAACTTAACGAAATGATAATTTTGTTATTTTATTTTTCATAATCCATTTAGCAGTTTAAGTGAAATATTTATATAATATTATTTTTTTTGGTCAACCTTTACTCTCTCTCTCTCTTTTAATGTGCATTGTTATATGATTTTCAACAAGGAGTTTGTAAACATAAATCTTGATAGAGATATTGATGGCAAGCCAGTCTTCTCTCTTCTTTTTCTTTTTCTTTTTTTTTTCAGTTCCATTTTGGGTTCATCCTTTTCACAAAAAGTGTAATCTTGGCATTACCACAACCTTCCACATTTTTGAGAAGCATAAATACTCTAACTAGTTTTGATATGTCATAACTTCATCAAGGGAGTTGCATTGGCTCCAATTTGTTCACTGAATGATAAAGTCATATTTTACTCACTTTTCATTGAACAAATTATTCTTAATTATTATAGATTTTATAAAAAGTACAAAGAATTGGTACTTAAGTGTACTTAATTTAATATTTCAGGTCTTTAAGGACTTACCATACAAATATAAGCAAATTGGAAGGAATTTTATACACATTTGATGAAAAAAACAAAGTAGGTCGACTATTTGGGAAGCTACACAATTGGCCTAGACACAAATTTCACTGACCTTCATCAATAAAAGATCAACGCTAGCCATGAAAACAAAGCTACACTACCAGCCTATGAGTAGAATTGAATCAGCCTTCAATTTTCAACATACACCGGCTACTGGAAGTTCTACGCCACTAACTTTAAGCCGGCATAGGTCCAAGGCACTCCAACACTGCCTAAATGCCGATGGTGATTTTGTCTTGGAAACAATTTTTTTACAATGAAGGCCGACATTTCTAGAAGTTGCTGGCCATGATGCCGGCGTACATCCATCTGCACTCTCGAAAATTTATTTTCATTGAACCGACTGAATTAAATTAAAGGCCGCCATCCTTGATGACCAGCCTATGTGTCCTGCAACTTTTCATATATATATATATATATATATTCTCTTGTTGGATCTTGTTGTTGAAAGAAAAACCCTAGGCATAAAAAAAGACATATTTTTCTATTGCTCCAAGATCTATATTAAGGCATAAAACATTAGAAAGCCTTTTGTTTTAATTTGATTAAGGATGCCACGCCAAGATCAAGTGGAAAACATCATTTGAAATTAAATTCAAGAACTGGATTTTCATGATAAGGTGATTTCGTTCTTTTCTTATATTCATTTTATGGATGATGTTAAAAGCTTGTGTCTTTTGTGCTTAATTTGGTATTTAGTTTGTTATCGTGGTAGGACACGGGCCATGTTCCTTACTAAAGAATCTAAATCGCTCGGGGAATGTAACTCTATGTTCGGAGGCAAGCCAAGTGAACGCTTTGAGTGGGGACCTAGGGACTAGCAGTAGAAGATCGAAGATCTTCATCAACAATTCCTTAACCTTTGATACGGAGGGGTAAATCCATTATATATATGGTTCCGGATAACTGTATATATTTATGTAATCACGTCATTGTTGCATTGTATGCATGACATATGTGTGAAAATTTAAATGAACTTGTTTGAAATCATGGTGTGAATGAAAAGGAATACCTCACTAAGCTAGTTGTAAGCTTATACCCTCATAGATTTTATTGAAACAGGAATACCCGTGGCTTAAATCAAAGATCATGACTTTAAGGAGGTCATGGAAGGATGTTAAACTTTTATGAAGGCATTGGAGATATAAGACGAAGTTACTTTGTAAGGTTTCTTCTATGTAATGTATGCTATGTTGGTATTTTGGAAAGTATAAGAAGTGTATTTATTTTGATTGGAAGACAACAGCGGAATATGCCCCTAAAAATTGTAATTTACCATGTGTATGTTTATGATAAGTACTCTCCTTGCCTTGTTATTTAATCATAATCAATGTAAATTGCGCTACTTTGATATGTTCTCTTAGTTGTGATGTACGCTTTGTACATGATATGAAAACCTCTGCATGACTAAGGTAGTCATTCATAGGCTTTAGCATTGTGTACAACGGATTGCCACGTTTAAGGTACACCTTGGGGTATGATAGCACTTCATACGACTTGCTCGACTAATGTTTAAGCTTAAGTGATATTTGATATGAGTAAAAATCATGAGTATTTGTTAAGATTGGCAGCACATATAAAAGATAATTGGGTCTGATTTTGGGTTAAGCATATGATGAAAAGAACTGTAGGTCTCAAAAGTGTAATCAAGAGATCGAGGTGAATAAATTGCTTTTTAAAAAATTTAAACCTTCTCTGATCAAATATGCCCCCCATTTGATTATACTTTAATTTTATCTTGTAAACAAAAACTAACACAAACATTAAATCAATTACAAAAACGAAAAGAAGAGTAGGGAAAGAGAGAATTGAATGTCATGATTTATAGAGATTCCCTTTTGCTCATCAGTCCTTTCTTACAGTTCTATTATTAGAAATCTAGTAGTTTTCATTGGTTTTGTTTCACTAAATCAATAGTAAAAATCAAGAGTTAATACAAATCAAGCTAGCTTTTTTGGCTATCCTTCGCTACTGATGTCATTAGCTTCCTACAAGTAAAACACTGAATACATTAAACTAACTCTCACAGAAGCCTTACAATTAAATTTCTAACCAAATACGAGGAAGAAAGATTGACTCTTTGAAAGGTTTAAGCATAATATCTCTAAACAATTAAGAAAATTAAATGTACCTTGTAATTTCTTGCTTTAAACTTATAAGAATGACACTTGCATAGCTAAAGGAAATGGAATTGATGCCAAAATTCTACTTTTAGCCTTTTCTTTTAACATGCAGAGGAATTATGATAGTGATATACTGAAAAATGACTAAATTAATTATATATATTTTGCTTTTAATACTTGGAGTGATTGATATGTTGGATAATTATTATCATACTAGACTTGAAAATAATTTTATCATATTATGGGGCAAATCTTGTTGAAGCAATCCTCTTAAAAAGTTAAATTTGAACTTTAATTGGATAAGTATAGTCTTCAGCTGATAAGTTGAAAGTGTATCCTTTTGTAAAATGGGTTAACGTCACAATCGGTACATTAACTTTGACAATATATACAATTAGGTATCTAAACTTTGAAATTGGTCAATTTAGTATCTAGACTTTGAAATCGATCGGTTTAATACCTAATTTTTTTAATTCAATCAATTTAGTTTTTTAAAGAACTTGACGAGGGTATTATTGGCGTGAACAAAAAGTTTTTTTATATGTCAAATTGATCAATTTTAAAGTTCATATATTACGGTGATTAATTTTAAAGTTCAAGTACCTAATTATATATTTTGTCAAAGTTCAAGTATCATATGTGTCTTTATTGCTTACAAAAAATCGATCATATGCCTAGTCTAAAACTCAAGAAGGGATTTCTTTTTTTATTTTAAGGCACTATTATGCTACACTTGATTCCCTTTACAATTTAAGTTCCAGTTTATATAATTTATCCAACTAAACAATATTAGAAGAATAACAACACAACTAAAATAGATGAAGAGAGGAGGAATAGAGAAAACAAGATCGAATTTAACATGAAATTCAACTCACTTCTTAATCTTCACGATCACATAATTACTTTTCAACTGAAGGCTTCACAAACACTTTATTAATCACTAAGCAAATGCTCCTAACAAGCCACAAAACACCTTAACACAAATAACACATGAGTTTTGTATTTTCACTCAACATTAGCACTCATAAGTCACAACTTGTAGACTCACAAATTTATACAAAAAAAACATACAAGAAACTCATGAGTAGTGCCTTACAAAGGTTGTCAATTAAATACTCAATGACACCATATCTCTCCTCTCTCTCTCTCTCTCTCACATACACACGCACATACACGCAGAAATCTCACATAAAATACAAGCTACATAATTTGAGAAAAGCTAGACAATAAGATTATTTTCCACTTTTTAGGCTTGTGTTACTCTACGAAATATGCCTTCTAACCTTTACTTATATGACCCTCGAGTTTTGTAGATGTTCAATTTCTCCAAAAAAAGAAAATGTCACTGCATTAAATACTCCAATGGTTAATTTTCTAATGCCATCCACTACTATCTAGATGCGACTTCGAAAGCTTATGTTATCTTCATTTGATTTCCTTGTCGTTTGCAACAAGTCCTTCTACAATTAAGTCACTATACCTTGATGATTGAATACCTATAGAAAATGCACATGATGAAAAGCTCTTAAGTAATGTGTCTTTGCTTAATTATTTGAGCACTTACCCACTTGATCTATCGCTACCGTGTTTACTAATGCATTTTGTGTGAGTTTTTTGGAATTATGCAGGTGAATGCAGGTATAACAATTACTATTTTGAGCTAGCAACACTCCTCAAAACCTTAGATTTCAATGATGTAATTTCATATCCCTTTCTCTTTCATTATCAAGAGATATGTTTGTGATATAGTTAGATCAATCTACATTTAGTTACAACTAACTACTTGTAACAACTATTAAAAACTTTACAACTACTATCACTTCAAGTTGTTAAATTCACTATAACGCCTTTATCACATGTTATAATCCATAGTCCATGGCAGCATCCTCCTATTTTTCATCTCTCCTTGAGTTGTAATAAAAAGTTAATCATGTAATTGATTAGCTTACTACTACAATGGGGAGAGGGATCTCTCTCTTGGATTTGGTAACCAAATCCCCTTCCACTATTTAATAGCTAATTGCAAAGCATATTAATGCTAACAGTCAATATGCTCCTATATCCACCAACCTAATCTAATATGGGAAAGAAAAAAAATGGACAATGTACAACTCTGTTTGTGTTGAGGAAAATAATTTGTTAACAAAAAAAATGCTTTCCTAGAAAGTAGCATATTTTCAAATACTTGCCTAATTTTTTGAAAATAATTTTTTTCTATTTGTATAATTTCAAGATAACTCATATATTTTAATTATAAAAAATAAAAATACATATATTATAGTGAGAAATAAATTTGCGTAAAGGAAAAATCTAAAAAAATTTAATAACAAAATGTCTTTAGATAGTCAATGATTGATAGATGAGTTCCTACATCGATGGAAAAATGATTCAAACCCGTAAGTTATATTTTCACAAATAGGCTTTCAATGAGCCTATATTTTTCAAAATAAGGAAAAATATTTTTTTATTAATTATCTCATTTTTTTCTTAAAAAAAAAAAGAAAAGGTATTGTACTGAAAAATATTTTTATTAAAACAAATGCGGTCTACGACTTAGATGGTCTTTTGAAAGTAGAAAAAAATCATCACTACAGTATTTCAATGGATTCCTTTACATTCCTAACCAATACAATCCATCGCAAAAGCTGTTGCGGTCACTCTTTTGACCATCCAAGACGGTGAATCTGGGAGGCCTCTTAACTAGCCGATCCAACCAGCTCTATAAAATACTTCATTTTTCTTACAAGAAATACAATCATCTATTTGAAAAAAAAAAATCTAAATCTAAGAAAATCAAAACGTAAAAACTAAAGAAAAACTCCATTCTCAAGTTTTAAAATTAAAATATAAGCTATATCGTAATATATTTTTATCAAACTTTATTCCACTCTAACATGTTTAGATTGTTGGTTTTATCTGTATCGTATTTATATTGAATTAGTATTGTAACTTATCTGTATCGTATAAGTACCAGTTCAATTTGATCAGTTTATGAGTAAAACTATTGATTTTTCATCGAGATTAGTCTCTTAACAAATATTTATTTAAAAATAATTAAAAAATAATACAAAAATAATCCAAAAATGATGAAATAAACAAACATCTCTTCTCATTCACGCATCAACCTCGAATCCAGATTCAACGCTATGGTTGTGTACAATGATTAGTCTCATTTCCTTTTGTCGTGAAAACAAAAGTAAAGTAGAAAAAAAAAAAAAAAAAAAAAAGAAAAGAGAGGAAAGTTGCACCGGGTCCAGTTGCATGAAATTTCCAATTCCTAAATCCTAGGCACCGTATATTAACCTCTTGAGGCACGCAAACTCAAGACGCATCTCATGAAACTTCACATTCCTACCCTCAATTCACAAAAGCAAACTTCACCTGCTACAGCCGGTCACATCTCTTTAATCATATTACATGTCTTTTTATCATATCTAAATAAATGAAGTAATTGTAATTAAAAGATAATTTGAATGGTTATACAAAAACATTTATTATTCTTTTCTAAATAGTAATTATTATATAAAAATTATATTTTTCATATAATTTATTTATTTGATCATTTAGAGTTTTTAAAAGTACCTATGGAATTGTTGCTAGTATTATTAAATCGCTTCATATCACTTTAGCATATTATAAAATATATTATTCTTATGTAAATACAAAATCTTTAATTTATTCCATTCTCTCACAATTTTTTTTTTATCATGGAGGTGCATAGCTTATCCTCTCCACCATTTCACCTTATATCCACATTTAAAAAACAATTATTGCTTAATAAATATAACTAACGCGTGTTTTTTCTTAAATAATCCTATAAGAAATTTATCTAGTTAAATGATTTTTTTCTCAACACCCCTAATAATAACACTGCTATCTCAACATACAATAACCTTAACTTGCTAATAGAGTATGTATCGCAGACAGCGAAACCCAAAGGGGGTTCATTGATGTGTTGATATTTTCACTAAAAAAAACTTGATTATTATAATATATTAAAATAAAACTATATGTTTATATTATAATGAAGTAAGTTTCCCCAAATCATATATTTTGCATGTGTCCATGTTCGAAGGATTGTCTAGTACAATCACTTTAATAGTCAAATTAGTAGAGTATAAGAGTAAACGAAGTAATGAAGTGATGAACATAGCCTACTAGAGCTATCTTGTGCAAAGGTTCAAGAGGAATATTTATATATTGTTATAAACAATGGTTATTGGTTTGACCGCATAATGAGGGAAGTTACTTGTGTAGTGAACTCGAAGATACTAAGCATGTTATGAGAACGTGGGAGACTGAGATGACATGGTTTGTATAGGGAGGAAGAAGGGGTGGTGTAATATGATAAAATATACATAGATTCGGCTAAACTACTTAGGAATGGATGGGCCCGCCTAAATGGGTCAACAATACAACTATGACGAGATTCATTCTCTAGATAGATGAGGCAAGGCTTAAGGAGCATTTCGTCTAATTATGCAAGTACCTGAACTGTAAATGAAATCAATTTAATACCAACAGAACTTTTTCCAACTATTTTTTATCTTCTTTGTCTATGTACAAGAATTTTATTAATGATTTCATAGTTGCATTTTTTAAATTGATAAGTATGAAAAAAATCATTTAAGAAATAACTAAAAATATTTGTGTTTTTTATAAAATATTGTATATATATTATTTGAAAATTAATTATGAAAATAGATTCAATACATCATGTAATTAGTGTTATTTAAAAATACTTTATGCAATAAAATTAAAACATTTATAACATGAACAATAATAATTATTATGTGTGGTATATTGCAAATAAAAAAATTGTTTACAAAAATTTATTTAGTTAAATATAATTTTATGATAAGTTAATTTAATTCCATTGGTTATTGTGAAATAATACCTTATTTGATAAAATCAAAATATTTGTAATATGAATAATATAATTATTATTTGTAGTGTACTACAAATAAAAAATAGTTGTTTAGGAGAATTTTTTTTAGTTAAATATAATTTTATGATAAATGAATTTAATTTTAGTAGTTATTGTTAGGGTGTAAACAAGTTGAGTCGATACAGTACTAAGTTCGAACTCGACTGAAATAAAAAACTAGAAGCCGAACTCAAATTCGATCGAGCTTTGATATTTAAGAACTTGACTTGATGTTATAATCAATAAACTCGAACTCTACTTGATTAAGCTCGATTATTCTTTTAAATATTGATTTAACTATAAAGAATATTTAATACTCGATAAACTTGAACTTAACTCGACTCCATTTAATACTCAATTAAGCTTGATTAAGCTCGCAAGCTCTCCAAGGTGAGTATTTTAAAGCTCGAAATCGAATTTGGTAGCTACTTGAGTAGCTTGAACTCAAGTTCGAGCTCGATTCGATTGTAAGCAAGTCTAATTTGAGCTTTCATTAAGTCGAATTCGAATAACTCGCGAGCTGTTTCAACTTACTTACAGCCCTAATTATTGTAAAAGAAAAAAATAAGTTAAAAAAGAGAGAGAGGGAGAGATAAAAAAGAGATTGTAATAAATGCATGACTAGAAAAGAAAAAGTGCACTCATAAGATTTCAACTTATAACCTCATGGATAGAAAACAATGCATCTAAACACTAAATTAGATTTAATTTATATCTATTTCGTTCTTTATCAATTTTTTTTTCAAAAAGCCTTTAAAAAGTTTAAATTTTCCAAGTCTATTGGGCTGACCCTGGGGATTGGCTAAGGTGTTAGAGAAGATAAGCTGTTTCTTTTACACCAATCAAACTTAACTAACAATATTATCAAAGTAATAAAAATAATTACAAAACATTTAATTGTATATTGAATTGACCAGTAAAATTTGAATACTAAATTCTACATTAACTCTTATAAAAAATATCATAATATTTAAAAATATTTATAAATATCAACATTTTCTTTGGTACATGTATTATCAAGAAATTGATTTAGTATTAGAGCTATAAATGAGTTCAGATGATACAATGCTAAGCTTGAACTAGATTAGAATGGAAAAATCAAGCTCAACTCGAACTCGATTAAGCTTTGTTTTTTAACCTTGAAGTGACTTGAAGTTGATTAATTTTTATTTTTTAACCTCAAACTTGACTTAAAATGATACTCGATAAACTCGAGATAAACTTGACTAGACTTGATCATTTTTACAAAAATAAATTAGACTAGAAATTGAATAAGGATTTGGGAATATACTACGTTTCTAATGGATTTTTTTTTTTAAGGAACATGAATTGATTTGGTTTTAAATATAATAAATGTATACCATTAGATACGAAAAAACAAAAATACAAAAATATGCTCTAAAATTGGGAAAACATAAAATTTATAATTTTTTAAATAAAAGATATAAAAAAACTCTAATAGTATCACAAATTGTTTCAATTAAGTATTTTAAAACTTAAATTTAAAGTTGAAAATTATTCTAAACTTGATCTCGTGACCAAATTGAATTCTTCTTATTATTAGATAGAACTGGTTCCCCAACTTGCTTACAATCCTATTAAAAAACACATAGATGTAAAAAGCTTATCATGAAAATTATCACAATGTTATTAATCAATAACAATGATCCCATATGAATTTTATCTATCGCCTCTTCTTTTTTTGGCCTTTCAAACAAAATCGTCTCTTTTTTAAATGATTGGAAAAAACCAAAATAAAATTAATTCACAGTGACAGGGACTGGTACCGTTACTGTTACTAACCTGAACTCTCGGTTGCATCATCAACTCCAATAGCAATCTACACAAAACTCTTACCTAAAAAAATAATACAGAAATAAAAAAAATTAAAAATAAAATCTCCCCACCAATCCTCCTCCTACACAACTCCTGGAGAAAGGCCGGTGTTGAAGCCATTCATACTTTATCGTTTGTCTAGATCTTCCGTTGTGATTCTACCGTGGTATGACATCATAATTCTTTCTTTGTTTTTTTTTTTTTTTCGTGTTAGATTTCATGTTATAGAATGTTTGGTTCTTTATTAAAACCCGCTTTTTTTTTATTTGGGTTAATTTTATTAGTGTTAAAGGTGTTTGCTTTGATGTTTTTGGTGATACCCGGGTCGAGTTTTGATTGATTCATGCAAATTAAGTGTAAAGGGTGCCATGTTTTGTAATTTTTTTCAATGGGGGTATTTTGTATCTGCTTGATTGGATTGATTTGAGCTTAGTGTATCAGTTTTATGATGTTTTTGGCTGTTTTTGTGTAGTTATGTATTGGGTTTCCTTAATCTGTACTCTTCAGGTGGCGATGTGAATGTTGTGATATTCAATAGCACCTAATTAAGGCTTATTTCCACTGGATGGGGTCAGTTATATTAATCATATCTATGTATGCCTTGCAGTGCACAGATGTATCTTATGGATTTGTATTGTATCGAATCAGCTTTAATTGATTGGTTGACGTGTTAAAATGGAATAAAGAAATAGGTTTCGTTGAACTAGGCAAAAAGTAGATGTAGTTGAACTGTGGGATTAAGATTCTGTATATGAATTGGTTTTTTAGGTGTTTTGATTATTGAATTTTTGCGACAGGAGCTAGTTGTAGATGTTTTAAGTGTCCTTATGTCAAGATTTGTTTCTTTAATGCTGTGCATGCAAGAGTGATGATATTTGGATTCAAGTTTCGAAGAAATGGATTTATGTTGTTATTTGGATATGGAATCTGGCTTCTTATATGGGCAAATGAAAACAGGTTGTTTGGCCAAACCTCATGTTGCTTTGCTATATTCATAAATATGCACATATTTTTTTTATCCTTTTCTTATTCCGAACAATATGGGCTTCTTTTATTCTGATCTTTTTGAAAGGTCATGCACCTTCTTGATAATGCCATTACTATTTTGTGAGTTGGTAGAAAAAGTAGTTGAAATACTGATGTCAAATTGACAGAAAGGTCCCCTCTCTTGGACCATTAACCGGGGTTTACTATTGATTAGAATCTTCGATCATTTGTCCTCCATCCTAGTAAAACAGGAAACAAGAATTACTTTCAGCGAGTCACTGAACTTGGAATTCTTGCCTTGCATTACACTTGATAATTCGTGCTACAGAATGGTAAAATTTACTTGTGGTGTCCCATTTATACCCATCAAAGGATTCACCCTTGTCAAATTTTTTCTTTATCGTAACTTTAACACAACCTACTGTGTCAGAGAACCTTTCTGAGCAGACTAGCATATAATAGTGGTGAAATAGAATTGGTTAAATTTTTCAAAACACCCATGTGTTATAAACAAAATAAGGGTTGTTGAGCTTGGTGTACGTACTGAAGAACTTTCAGTGGAAATGCCTTCTGGGGAGACAATTTTCTAGGGAACACTTGTACTAGCCCAACATGGTTTGTTTATGCCCATGTTCACTATTTTCACATTCTTTATAGCAAATTGCTGTATTAATATCTCTGCAGAAATTAGCGTGAAGAAGTGAGAATTGTTATTTGATGTGGCATCCACATGGCATGCCATTATGTATGATATTTGGTGGTGATTGGAAACTGTGTCAGCATTTCTAAGGGTTTTTTATGACAAAGATGGACAACTATCATTTTTCACTCATGTCTTGAACCTAGGCCCTAGAATGAAAAATGCAATTGAAAAATAGCATAAATGTGGGCACTCAAAGTGTGGTTATCTCATTATGCGACGGATAATGTTTTCTGGCTCCCATTACGTCTTTAATGATAGGAAGTATTTGCACCAGCTCTTCCTTTCTCCTTTGGTAAAATTGCATATCCATCCTAATCTACCTCTGCATATCCTTTTCATAAACACTGTTCAAGTCATTGAAATGTAAAATGGTGGTTTATTGCTCACAAAAGCGTAGAAGAGAAATCATTTACTTGTTGTTTAGCTTTAGGAACTTTTACATCATACAGTACTGTTGGAAACTTTTCAATTTCTGATAGGACAACCATACCAATATGTTGCAATCACAAGGATATGCACTGTCTGGGTGATGTAGGGATCTATAGCCTACATATTCTAAACTAGTTGTCACGTGGCCAACTATTGGATGTCTTGGGTTAGGTGCATAAAAAGGATGGGCATATTCTGTGGTGGACATGGTTTTGTTGGAGGGTAGAGAATGTGATATTACAAAATAATCAACAGCTTTACTTTGAGACGATTGATATTTTTTTGGGCTACTCCCATAGAACCCACATGTACATAGTTGTGGGAATTTTTTTTCCTTTCATAGTCAATGATTTTAGAAATTTTCAGGGGGTTTCCTTTAAAATATCCTAGTTAGATAAATTCTTTTTATTAATTGGATCCTCTTGGTCCTCATACAATTGCATATGTGCACTGAAAATCCTCCATATTTTTCATTTTAGTAATTTTAGGGTACTAAGGGGAGTTCATTGTGAAAATTCAGAGCACTTTTCACAATCACCCCAAACTTCAAAATTAAGATATTGCTAATTAGCAATATTTTTTGAGGCATTTTCATGGTGTTTGTTTTCCTTTTGAATCCAAAACAATGCAACTTGTTTATACTATTCATTTTTAAAATCCGTAGTGAATCACAAAGCCATTCTTTATCATCTTTGGAGTTCTTGCTAGAGTGCAAGCTTACTGCCTAGGTTGTTAGCTGTGAGTTCTTTGAATTTTAATATGTGATTAATTGCCAAACAATGTAACTTATCTTTATACCTGAGTAAGTTTGTAATCATTTTGCTAATGGCTACATTCCGGAGTGATTGAGGTTCAAATTTACTTCAGTTGTTGTATTATAGATTCTTGACATGACTATGCAGGAAATACTGAATAATGGCAGATAATGAAGATGGAGAGGAAACTAGTACCCGTAGAAATGACTGGGAAGTTGTGTCACTGACAGCATCAGCTTATGCTGCTTCTTCTGGTGCAAAAGAAACTGACTCAGGGGAGGATGAGAATAGGAATAGGTATGAGATCAACAAAGATGAAATTTGTCATGCCTTATTTATGTCGGGCCACTTTGTCTTCCCCCCTAGTCAACATGAGAATTTGCCATTGGAACCTGAGAACGATGAGATTCTTGAAGAACATAGAGGCAATGATGATACGATCGATATGGAGTCTGAACAAGCTAAATCTTATAAAAAGAAGGAACCAGAGAGTGTTTTAGCTACTGAAGATGACGAATTTCCAAGTATTCCAATTTTTGATGAGAAGGGTAACCGGATACCCTTTCGTGATACACAGTTTGAGGATGCCATGAATCTTCAGGACTTAAATTTTGCAGAAAAGGGACGCAATCAAGAAACAGTGACCCCTTTAAGTTCTTTGTATCGAGGGGGATCACATGATGAGAATGTGATTTCTTCTGAACAAGTTGAACTCGAGTCTAGCTTAGACAGGTCAACAGAATTATCACGATGCTCCAAGTCAAAAGATGACAATCGTCAGGATTCTGACCTTCCTTGTGGAGCTTGGTGGAAGAAAAGAGCTATTTCTTTGTACATCCATGCGAAAGAGGCAAGTACGTTTTGGTCAGTTTTTGTTGCTGCAGCAGTGATGGGTATTGCGATTCTCGGCCAACAGTGGCAGCAGGAACGATGGCAAGTTTTGCAAATGAAATGGCAGCATATTGTGAATGACGAGGTGCTGGCTTTTTACTCCTTTTTCATAAGAAATTCACTTTAAATAAATCAACTTTAAACAATAAAGAGTTGTGGTCTTCTGGTTTGTCAAATCTTCAGCCATGGATTGTGAGCACATATTGTCAAAATCTGCTGTTGATGCGATAATTGGACTACTGGATATTGTTTATCGTTTTTTGTTCATATCTTTTTGCTGCAACTATTTTCACCTAATTCCACTGGTTGGGGGGGAGGAATTCTATTTTCACCTTTAATTTTCCTTTCTAACTGATTAACCCCATGGAGCTGAACTTCATGCTTCTATGATAATTTCACAGAAGATGAGCAGGATGCTAGCTCCCCTTTTTCGGATGAGAGATGTGATTGTTGGAGGGCATCGTCAGGGCTCTTTAATCAGGGGAAGCTCTTCATCTGGGAACTAGGATGATGACGAAAAAAAGTTGTGAAATGGATACTGTATTAACATGCTTGGTTGTTGCTGAGACATCTGTTATGCCAAAGCTACATGGGTACGTATTTATATTTCATATCTGTATGATTCTGAAGTTTCAATCGTACATGTTGGATGTAGCCTAGACAGCTTTGTTGGTAAAACAGTTCTTATTATTACCAAGCTGGCGATCTGATTTTGAATGGAAACACCGTACTCACCTTGAAAAGTTTGTGGCTGGGTCTGTATTAACTGCATCACAATGGTGTTCATTTTGTTATTACTGGTTAAGTAGAGAAATAATGCAACCAAAGAACAGCATTTAGAAAAGATAAAGTAGAGAAAACCATTGTTGTCAGGTTCATTGTTTGAGGTCGGAGGAGGTTCTGTCGACCATGTTAGTGTGGTTTTTAATGCTTCTACTGTTTCTGTTTGAGTTATCGGCCAATATTTAGGTTGGGATATACTGGACTCCCTTTGTGTAATAACTTTTAAGCCAATCATTGAATGGCTTTGTCCGATGCCCGGTGTGTAATTTTCTGTCAAATGCAACTTCTTTTCTCTGGGATTAAACCATGATTTGTATCTCGATAAAGGTCATGCCAGTTTTCTTCTTGTGACACTGTTATTTTGAATCCAAAGTGTGTGCTTAATTTGTTACTGATTGCTAATTTGCTGACACCCATTCATGGTTGCCTAAGTCTCTGTTGCTTGTTTTATGTGGTTACTGGTGGTTGAGATCAAAAAACATTCCATTTATTTCCACATGATTTACTGCCATATCAATCACGAACGAGCTCTACTCATCAGCTTATTATTATGTGTAACTGTTGAGCTTCTGATGCTAATATTGTTGTTTGGCTAGTATATGCCTATATGGCAATGGGGCTCGTGATTGGGGTGTGAACCAATATGATATCCTTTGTATATCTCTTTATAATGATTGATATGCTGCATTATTTCCTTAGATTCTATTGGATCCTTGTAGTCATCAGGGGAAATATGATTTTCCTGGTTTCTGCAGCATGGTTGGCTCACTTTACTGAGTTTTCGAATCAGGATGCAATGAGTTCTTAGGCTTGTATGTCGAGAGAAAAAATACTACCACACTTACGTTTGTGCTCGCTTTTAATCTGGTTGGGTTTTTATAGTTCTACAGTTTGAAATTGTCATTGTTTCTTGTCTCCTTGGAAGATTGAACCTGTGAACATGTAACAAACATGGAGAAGGAATGGAGTTTAGAGTCGTGATCTCATTCCGGGTTCATAATTTTAGCATATCAAACATGCAATAAATGTTTTGTTTTGGAGATCGAAATTGAATCATCAGGCCTTTTAACCTCTTGCCAGATTTCCAAGTTGAATTTTTCACGCTCCTTAAGTCAAGATAAGGTGCCTGTATTAGCTGTCTGCGATGTAGCATGTAACTTGTGGCTTGAATTTACTCTTTAAAAAATAAAAAGAAAAAGAAAAACTCAAGTTTGATTTGATATTTATGATTTGATAATGGTTGTTGGATTTGGTTTTAAGTTACTTGAGAAATTTATTGAGCTTCATGATAATTTGACTGAATTAATTTAGTTGAATTTAAGTTGAGTTTATAATATCGAATTTGACTAGATGAACTTAATCAAATTCGAGTTGAGTTTATAACATAGTAGATCCCGAGGAAGTTTGAATGTCAACATTGTTTTAATTAAAAAATATATATATATATATATCTGATGGTGTATCTATCACAAAAATATATAAAAAAATTAATTAAATATTGAAATTAGCAAAAGAAAGAAAAAGAGTATTTAAATTATGAATATCAATTAAAGTTAATATATAAATTTCGATGCATAAAAAATTACATCTCATATAAGGAATAAAAAAAGAATTATATTGAAAGAAGACGGACACAAATCCTAACACCATGACATCAGAGGACCAAGTTATTAATGATGAACGAAGTTGATTCCTAAGCTAAAATTAGCAAAAAAACAAGCGGAAAAAAAGGGCTAGTTAAATATCAATTAAAATTGGTAAATAAATTTTGATGCATAAAAAATTACAATCATATAAAGGATAAAAAAATATTATATCGAAAGAAAATGAAAAAAATTCTAACGCCAACAGTACATCATACGATGATAGGATTAATTAATGAACAAAGGCGCTTCCTAAGCTAAAATTAGCGCGCCACGCACCCCAAACCCACCCTCCCCCCCGCGCCCCCCCCCCCCCGGCCCGGCCCGCCGGCCCGCCGCCACCCACACACAGACACACCAAAAAAAAAAAAAAAAACAAAAAACAAAACTAGTATATAAATATTGATTGTCGATAAGATTCAAAAATCATATAAGGAATGAATATATATATATATATATATTGAAAGTAAATGAAAACAAATTCTAACATGATAGGACCGGTCTTACTATAGAACGAAGCTGGTTCCTACGCTATTTGACTCAGCTTTGGCACTTGATCAAATTTTGATTCCACACAATCAATTGGAGTTTGAATTTAAGTTATTTGAGTAGGATATTGAGTTTAAACTCAAGTTTGAATCTATACAGCTTAGGTCCAAAAAAAAAAAAAAAAGATTATATAGCTTAATAAGCCTGTGAGTTTGTTTAAGCTCGAATAGAACTTAAGTACATATCAATTTTCATCAAATTTAAGTGAATTTAACTTTAATAAAAATTTGTATAAAAAAGAATACGTTGAACTTATAAGAGTTAGCTAATTCAAATTTCAAATGCAAACTTGTTAAAATAGAAATAGCATTTTTAACTTGAAAATTTAAACCCCATCAAAATTCAAATTGAGGAGTAATTTTTTAACTTTCAACCTACATTTCAAGCTCAATACTTGTACACTCTAGTCTAGACATCTTCATGGGCCAAGTCGAATAAAGAAAAAGGGAACTCGTAAACTGCCCCGAATTGACACGAGGTGGATCTAGGATCATGGACTGGCTGGGTTTTAGATAAGTTTGACCCTTCCACTTTCAAAAATAAATAAATTAAGAAATAAAACAAAATAAAAATTTAAACTTTAATAATTGAGTAGAAATATATACTACTCTTTAACCTATATTCTTTTAGGTTAATTATAAAAACCTTACTTATGTTTTTACTTATTTGCAAATACATAACCCATCTTAATTTTTTTTGATAAATATATAACCCGAGTTTAATTCAAAACTGTCAATATTATTTAATAATTTAGAAAGACATGTGTTAATATCTTACAAATTAAAAAAAAATAAATCAATTTTACATTTGTTTTTTAAAATAATTTAAAATATTTTATTTAAGTTTATTTAATAACATTTTTATTAAATCCATTTTTTTTTTACTAACAAGACACTAATATGTATTTTGAACAATATTTAATAATATCAATACTTTCCCGTGAACTAAGATTACCTATTTGTTAACAAAAGTAATACATATCATGTGTTTACAAATAAGTAAAAACACATGTAAGATTTTTGTAATTAACTCTATTTTTTTAATACTATCAATGATGTGCAATTATTTATATACAAGCGCATCTCCATTAAGTTGAAATATTAGTAACGTGAGACTAGAGTAATATTTTAAAATTAATAAAATTTACAAAAGAAAAAGAAATATTATATTTTTTAGTAGTAAGATTATTCTCTTAATAGAATTCTATATAAACCATGAGCCATGGTTTTGATTTGTATTTATCACGTATTAAATAGAGTGAATGGATAACTAATAATTTATATTCACATGAAAAATAGTTTAAATATTAAATATTATTTTTTTAATTATTTTATTATTTTGCATTATATATTTATTTTTATTCCTTATTTTAACAAAAAATAGGACATTTTTTTTAAATAGCACCCGATCGGATTCGCTTTGGATGGATCGGATCGGATCGGGTCGACGTCTACTCTTGTCGATGAGTTCTTCCCTTATTTGGAAATACGTTTAGATAGTGTTTTTGAAAAACGAGAATTTTCCAACGAGTATTTGGTATTTCATGCGTGTAGAGAACCACATGAAAGAAATTCAAATAACATTAATGATATTGTATTTGGTAACCTAAAGGAACTAGGTCTCTTGTAGCCCCTCCATAGTTGTCATTGTACTTTGGACACCAATAATAGTAATTGGTTTAGTTTAGGTTTGAAATCAAGGGTCTATACGCACTCTTAAGTTTTTAACATTCTTGGATGGTGTCATTTATCAAAAGCAAAACCCAATCACTTCTAGTTTGATGCAAGAACTTTTTCACCATCCAATGTTGGTTGACAATTTCTCACATAATATAATAATAATACTTTTTTCTATATAATTTAAAATAAAATAAAATGAAATATAGTAATAACTTCTTAAAATGTACCATGAGTTGGAAAGCTTATCCTTCAATATAGAATCATGCCCATTTTTATCAAAACAGTGCAATTAATTTTTTAGTCTGATCCATTACCTAATGTGACCCGTATTTGCCTTTGAAATATTAATAAATCAAGAAACACATGAATTAAGATGATGAATCCGCGTCACAAATATAATTATAAGTGTATATTAATACACAACATCACTATCACTATCTGATTACCTATATTACAAATATTCTTTACAGAATAAGAGGACGATAAAAGTATGTAAGTTTCAGAATGGTTTAAATGCGATATCAGACCAGCAACCCACAAGGTCATCATGAAAGGAGACTGTAAACTAAAATATTCTGAGCAAATTAAAGAAGAATTTTATATTCCCATGGCAGACAACTTGAAAAATGTGTTGCTTATGAAAATTACTCACTCAATTGAGCAGCCTCATCATTGTTTTTTGTTCTTTCAAAACAAAATTTACAATATATTCTCCTCAACATACATGATAATTTACCTTACAATCGAGACCAAATATTCAAAGCCGGTAGAACTCTACGAGGAAGATGAAGAATAAGCCATGCAGATAGAAGAATTACAAGCAAATGAAGCACAATCCAAGTAGATAAGAAGGAATCAAGCCACAGTCTGAAGACATGAAAAGACAAGATAGAAGATATTGTTTTAGAAGGACAGTTGAGAAGAAAGCATCACTAACAGTATTTATTATTTACTGTAATAGTTAATAGACAACAATGCCCCTAATTATAGAGTTCAAGTAGGGGATGCCCGATCCTTCGGTATTCTATAAATAGGCCCTCTTTACAACATTTTAGGACACGAAAAAATCACACACACAAAAAAAAAAAAAAACTTACAACTAAAATACACTCTCCCTACTACATATATCCTCCTTAGCAACCTTCTTTCAATCCTCTTGTAATATAACTCTTCTAGACCTTTGTACAAAGTTTGGTGTGATCAATAAACTATTGTACTTATCTTTGTAAGATCTCTTTTTGGAGAGCTAGTGGAAGGGAGAGAAGTCTGTTCCTTACTTAAAATAATTATGTCTTGTTATCTTAGCATTCTCCTCTTTTCATAATGCTACCTTTCTTTCTCTCCTACCCGGTCTCTGGTAAAAACTGTGTTCTAAAATGCATACATGTTTTCTAAGATTCCTATCTCTAGCATAAGTCCTGGAACTATATATTCCTAATGTTTATCCCTCAATAGTTTCTAGTGCTATTTTATGTTTAACCAGTATTTCATAGTATCCAAAAAGTTTTCCATCCATTTATTCTACTTTTACATAGTTCTGTCCAAGCATTCTAGTTATTAAATGCTCAGTTGTCATCTTTGTCTATGGTGTTATTAGAACATCTTCCATTAATCAGTGCTTGTATTTCTATGATAACCTCTCCTATGCAAAATCTTACATTAATTTTTACATTTGTTATCAATACTCTTAATTTATTGTCTACTTCTCTTCTAAAAATTGCCTTAATTGTGTATTTTTTATTGTCTAAAATTGTTTCTACTATTTGTTTTTTAGAATCTGCATTTTGTTCTAATTTTCCTTCTATAACTATTCTTATGCCTTTGTTTTTAGCTTTTGGTTCTACTCTTTCTTCTAATCTTAAAAGTCTTGTTTCAAATAACTCTATGCTCCTTGTCCATTTATTTTGTCGGTTCATTTTTTGGGTATTTGCAATCTTTTGTCCTTATTTTTCTAGACACATCTTGTGTCTTCTTTCATAGTCTCTTACTAAATGGAGTTCTTTCTACAAGCAAAGCAGTTCAGTTTATTCTTATAATTTCTATCTTTATCATACTTCCTTACTTGTTTGTCTTTATTTAAATATAGTTTTCTAGATTTACTTCTTTTCAAATAATAAGTCTTTCTAGGTTGCCTTTGTTTAGGTTTATTTTCTTGTTTTCTTCAGTAATTTCTTTTTCTATTACTCTTATCTAAGGTCTGTAGGTTCCACATTGAGTCTATCAAAACTTTTTTTTTTTGTTTTTAATTTTTTAGAATGAAATTTATAATATATTCTCCTCAAGCTACATGATGGTGTGATCAATAAACTACTATAATTATCTCCGTAAGATCTCTTTCTCTCTTTCTTTAAGTTTTCTTATAATCTTGTTTTTGTTTCTCTCCTACCGGTCTCCGATCCTTCCCCTTGAATTTGGTATTAGAGTTAAACCAGGTTTTTATTATCTTTAAACTCGCGTTACCTAACTGTTGTTATGTCCGTTTGTTGTCGTAACAAGCCATTGGAAGGGTTATCGTTGGCTTGATGGTTGTTGATCAAGAAGTAGAAGTCTTGATCTAATAAAACTTGTTACTTGGCTTTGGTATTGGAAGGAAAGAGGAGAAGTTAAACAGAAAGAGTTTGAGAAACCAAGATTATTGATTTTTGATAAGAAAAAAATATGAAAGTGAGAATAATTTATTTTATTTCATATATCTCTCTCACACAAACTACATATAGAAGCCTTAATTTATAGGCATCTCAAACATGGTTGATATGGTAGGTAATACCAAACACTCATTGATTATACCGATAATTTTATCTAATGTATCTAGACAAAATATTGAAAAAGAGTTAATACATTAAAAAACAAATTTAGATTTCTAACACTCCTTCTTAAGCTGAGGAAGCGATATTTATCATTCCTAGCTTGCTTGAAATCTTTATGAATATTTTCCTTGCCATTGACTTGGTAAAAATATTTGCTTCTTGGTGGAGAGAAGGATTATACTGTAGTTTTATTTCTCCATTCTCAATTTCTGGTCTTATGAAATCTTAGTTGAGACGAATATGTTTCATGTGTTTGTGTTGAACTGGATTCTTCACAACGTTTATGGCTGATCTACTATCACAATATAACCATATGTCTGAAATCTCAACTTCTAAATCCTTTAACATTTTGTGGATCCAAATTACTTTACATATTCCTTAAGCAATCACTCTATATTCATCTGTGGCACTACTTCTAGCCACCATTGATTGCTTTTTACTCTTCCAAGTCACAAGGTTACCCTGTCGTTTTGTGCAATCACCAGATGTTGATTTGCTATTAGATATATTATAGAGGGTCATTTTGATAATTAGGCTTTTGATCCAATTTAATGCCACGGGTCGGTCTTCTAGGCTAATGACAGGGTTTAGAAGACCGAGTTTAATAAAGGATGTTGTAGGGAGACTTAGATTAGTAGGCTTGAAATAGAGATCATCGGACTGGTTTATTTGCTCTCCACTTTATTCGGATTTCTTGTGCGCAAAAAGTAGACTCCAAAAATATCTTTTTTGGTTAATTTGGACTTTTTTTTTTATAAAAATAGGACTTATGTGGACTAAAATAAGCCTTCATGTTTTTTATATTGAAAATGAGCTTCTTTTATATAGTAAAAGTCATTAAGCCCATTTCCAGCTTAGCCCACTACTATAAGAAAATGAGGCTTCAATATCAGCCGTTGGATCATTATAAAATGATCTAATGGTCACTAGTAATACTTGATCTCAACTATTTATCTGGAAGTCATTGAACGACTACCATTAGCTTTTAATATCTATAAATAAGAAGTTTCTCCTCATATTTAGAAGATTCTATGTATTGTTAAGATTGAGAGTAACGCGAAAGCTCTAGTGAAACTAGAGCTGTGCAAGTGGGCCAGGTTATGGGAGCCAGCCCGCATAACCCGTAAAAAAATGTGGATTGGGCTAAAAAGTTTAGCTCGTTTAATGTGCGTGCCAAAATGACCCTCCTTGCATAACCCGTGGGTTGAAGAGCGCAACTTACATTTAAAAAATATGAAAAAGAAAAAAATATATAAACCTTATAAAAAAAGTGTGAGCAATTGGAAACTTGTCCATTCCATAGTAATATATTTGGTCAATGGAGAGACACATGTTTTGACATTATGAGCAATTGGGATGCCTTTATTAGTTTCCGGGACACGTCTATATATAATTTGAAAAAGAAATTATACATTTGTATATAATAATAAACTTATAAGTGATTTCTAGTCTTAAAAACCTCTACAAAATTTCTTAAAGTGGCAAATAAGTAATTTAAGGAGTTATATTTTTTGAGTGTTCTAACAGAATTATTCTTAACTTTATTTCTTTTTCCATATATAAACGGTCAAATTTGATGATTATCAAATAAATGAGAAATAAAATAATAAGTATCATAATTACTTACCAGTTATTACTTTCAGACCAAAAATTAGTTATAAAAAGATATTTAGTATAAAATCTTAGCTAGTTAGGATAAAGATGTTGTGCAAACATTTGCGTCATAGTCACACTTCATTTATTGGGAAAATAAATATAATTCCATTTACAAAAATAGAAAAGAGAAAAATTGGAATGAATTTTAATTTCTATTAGTTAGAATAAATTCTTTTATGTCGAGATAAAAAATTTCAAAATAGAAGTCTATTATTTCTTTCATACATGATCATCATCTAGGATTGGTATATCGGTAATTGATGAGATAAAAAGGAATATATTTCGCATTTAAATTATTAAAAATTTAAATTTGAATTCTTATAAAATTTTTCAATAAAAAGAAAATATTAGTGAGTTCGCGGGCCAACTCGCTTAACCCACCAACCTGCGCGGGGTTGGTTGGCTTAAAAATTTTGGCCCCCAAAATTCGAAGGGTTAATGCTCGGGGAAGCAGGTTGGCCCGCATAACCTATTTGCACAACTCTAGCTGAAACATCGTCAAGAAAGATCAAAGCACTTATTCTATAAAGAATGACTCAAGAACAATCAAATCTATCTAATTTGATCTTTTGTCACACTTGCGCACTCTACCTATTCCTCCTCCCATGCCTCTCTTTGCGACATCTTATACGTGTCATCAGTTTAAGACTTCTCTCAGGTTGATCACTATGCTTATTGCACATAATCAGTCAGCTACAGTAACCCTACTATACATATATCATCACCCAAATCAACATCTACAAAGGCTTCAAGATCCTTGCCTTTTGTCTTTTGAATAAGTATGCCTTTACCTAGAGTTCCCTTGAGATGCTTCAAGATATGATTTAACTCATTCAAGTGATGTCTAGTAGGAGCATGCATAGCCTGACTAATGAATCTAATAGAATAAACAATATCAGGTCGTGTCAGAGATAAGTATATATTGACCTTTATCAACTGGAAGATATTCCTTTAGTGCACATAGTTTCCAATGTTGTGGTAACAGAGTAATAGTTAGTTTGCATCCTAACTTACCTATTTCCTTTAATAAGTCCATCATATATTTTCTTTGACTGATAAAAATACCTTGCCTGCTCTTAGCCACTTCCATTCCTAAAAGGAAGTTTAATTATTCTCTAAGTTCCTTGTTTTCAAATTCTTGCTTGATCATTCTCTTCAACCAATCAATTTCTTCAACATCATCTCCTGTTATAATTATATCATCCACATACACAATTAAGAAAGATTTCAATCTATTTTCTCCCATTTAAATAAACAATGTATGTTCAACCCTACTTTTTTTTTCCTAATGTAATTAATATATCTCTAATTTTTTTAAACCATGCCTTAGAGATTATTTTAGCTTATAGAGCGATTTATTCAACTTACATACTTTTCAACTTGAAGTAAAACTTGGTGGCAATTTCATATAAATCTCCTCTCTAATTCCCCATTAAGAAAGGCATTCTTTACATCTAATTGATGTAATTGCCAATTTAAATTTGCTACAAGAGACAATATCACTTGAATGGAATTCAATTCAACTACTAGAGCAAATGTTTCTTCATAATCTACACCATATGCTTATGTGTAGCCTTGAGTAACTAACCTTGCTTCATATCTCTCAACACTGTCATTTGATTTGTGTTTAATACTAAAAACCCATTTGCTTCCAACAACCTTTTTTCCAATTGGTCAACCTACAACATCCCAAGTTTTATTTTGATATAAAGCCCCCATCTCTTCTAAAATAGCCTCTCCATTGAGGTATTTTCATTGCTTCCCAAACATCTTTTGGGATTACTTCCTCATCGACCTTAGCTAAATTGACTTTGTAATTAGAAGATACTTTGGAACAAGTTAGATAGTCATGAATTGGATACTTGGTATATCCGTTTACATATTCAATTCTTCCTTTTCTCAATGTCATTGGCTGATCATCTTCATTCTCTTCTTGTGTTTTATCTTGGGTTTCATCCTTAGCAGTGGGTTGGACCAATGTCTCCGGGAGAGATGCTAGCTCATGTAAGGACAATTTAGGTTGTCAAGAGTACACTTGAAGAGGGGGCTGATTTGAAATGCTTTCTCTAGTAATGGTAGGGACTCTAACTTAGAGTTATCTTGTTACGGGACTTCTTAAGTAGAATTACAATCAGGGTTTGATTCATTTGATAAATCTACATGAGGCCCATTTCTAATCAAGCTATTGTGAATGTGAAGATTGACCTATAGGAGTGTGTATAAGCCTATAGTTGAGTCTCATTAATTTCACTACTACTCTTACGTGTGGATCGGATGGGCAAGGTGCCTTACTCCAACATGAGGAACTACTTTGTTTGTGAAATATCGCCTCATGGAGGAGCCACGCTGGATCGATCTCTTTGGGCAAGAAGTCCAGAGACTAGTAGTGATGGTTGGTTGGAACCTAAAGTATCTTCTAAATTAAAGTGGTTGAAAGCATCCTGTCAAAATATTCCCTAACCCTTGATATGGAGAGCATAAATCCATTCTACATATGGTTTCTGGGTAGTTGTATGTATTTGTTAATCATATGTATGATTCATTTTATATGTTTGACTAACAAACTTGTTTGTTTTTGTTTATAGGTACATCATTATGGGATTTACTCACTATGCATTGTGCAGCTTACAACCTAATAGATTTTTGATATCACAGGGATGTATATGGCTCTATCTTAGGAGTACGATGTAGGAAAGGAAATGAAGGATTTATGGGGAGCCTTTGGAAGGGAATTTATATGAAGATTTTGAAGTATATTCTCTTAGAAAATCTCTTTTAGTTTTATCATCATTATTAGATGGAAGACTCTTGTGGATTGTAAATGTTTTAAGGGTTTGACAGGAGTATGCCCCTATGATTTGTAAGACCTTAAATTCTTATATTATGAAATTTATGTTTGGTAATTCTTGTATGCTATTATCACTATCATCTTAAAATATATAACTCCACTGATGATCCTTGTTGTGAAAGTACGCCTTGTCTATAATATGGAAGCTTTAGAGTAACTAAGGTAGTCATTCTTAAGTTTTAATATCGTGTATGGTGAATTGTCACGTTTAAGATATCATTTGAGGCATAACAATGTAACTGTCATGCCTCATACACTCAAGGTGTAGCTGTTACAATTCTTAAACAACATAAAAAATGATATACACTAGAGAACCTTTAGATCTCATGGAAAATGCAATTGCAATAAGTAGTGTAGGAGTGAAATTATCCAATTTTTTATATCAGATTAGATAATTGTAAAATAGGACACATGGGTGTGCAAAAAAACCGAATGTTTAGGATAACTGAACTAAAATCGGAAAACAAATATGAAAAAAACGGTTAATCAATCCATCGGTTTCGGTTTAGCATTAGTATTTTTAATTTTTTTTCTGTTTTTGGTTTTGGTTTCGGTTTTTAGATTCTAGAAACTGATGGATTCGGTTAACCGATCCGTAATTATAAATATATATAATTTATAATATACCCATATAATTATTTTTTTAGTGTTATCAATATGAATTATATTAAAATGAATGATTCAGATAAGAAGAAACAAACGCATATATGTTTGAAAATTGGAATGGTGGCGTTTGATTAAGATTTTGTATGAAGCTCAATTGATCAAGGTTGATAAGAACACATGAGTAAAAAGCTATTATGATGATTATCTTGATGGCACCGATATATATTAATAACTATTTTACATGTCTTACATTCTTAATTTATAGTTTTTAATATAATTATATAAAAAAAATACTCTAATTTTTTTACGGACATATTGAAAAATATGGTTAACTGCAAAATTTGCATAACCATTATGTTAAACGGTTAAAATCCAAAAACCGAAAAAATTAACCGAAAAAAGTGTTAAAGCGATTAACCGTTCATAATGGATCGGTCTAGGATTAAGATATTAAAAATCTGATTACTACGGTTAAGATAAAAAAATAGGGCCACAAACCGGTTAATCGAACCGTGAACACTCCTAATAGGACAGCCCCCTAGACTTCCATATATAGAATACAGAGAACCTAGTTAGGAAGAACTCTTGTGCGAAAAAGAATGCCTTTAGAAACAAACAATATAATTGGTGATCAAGGAAGAATATTAAATTTACTAGCACATGACATACGGTTATGGGGACAAACTTTGAGTCATTGGTCACAAAATGTAACAAATGGGAAAATTCAAATATACCTAGAGAAGCCACAACAATGTAGAAATGTTTGGGAAAATTTTTAGGGGACAATATGAGAGCTTTATGGAAAGCTATCAAAGAAGATTCCTTGAATATTTTGCAACTGATCTCCAATTAGATCAAAACCCTTACAATTTTATCAATAAAATAACCATGTTAATTACAGCTACATAGCCTAATGTTAGCTTAGATATGAAAGCACAGATGGATGCCATGAGATTTTTAGAACAATTACAACTGAGAAACTAGAAATACATAAAACACATTGTTAGTGACTTTATTATTATTATAGTATGGTAGGATGCTATTATGAAAAAACAATAATAGACAAACTGTTTCTTGAATTTCCTAGACCATTAGGATAAGAAATGTACAAAAATTTCAAAGAAAAGATAGAACCTAATTGTTTAGAGGAATTGAACAATTTAGGGATAATAATACAATTTGTTTTAAGAACAATAGTAGAAAAATGTACAAACATACAAATAACAAAGAAAAGAAAGAAGTAAAAGGAACAAAAAAGTTATAGTAGAACAAAAAGTGTTGACAGGTCAATGTGGAGCCTATGGACCTTGGACAAAAATAAAGTGAGGGTTTTTCTTGCCTTATGTTTTTACTTTCACAAAATTAATACAAACCCAAGACCATCATCATTATCCAGATAGACAAACAACAAATTATACTATCATGCAATTATTAATGGGTTTAATCCTGGAATCTATAAATCATGGCCAAGAGCTAAAACCCAAATAAAAAACTTCACCAACCCTCAATGAGAGGGTTGTTATTTTGTGGAAGAGGCCAAAGAATTACTTGAAACAACTTTAAGATATCGTGATTCTAGAGTTGAACACTATTTAATCAATGAACTCAGGTTAGTAGAATGGGAGAGAGACATCTTGTGGAGAAAAGAATATAAAAGAATGGAAGACTTATACAGAGATTAATCCTAGACACTGCTTAAAATATAACTTAGATAGAGATATTGCTCATGAAAAAGCTTATTCATATGTTTTCTTTAATAGACATGCATACATAGATAAGATGCCATATAAGAGTAGACAACTATTAATTTCTTCTGTAAAAATTTTTTGGAGGCCCTTCTTAGAAATCCAAGAATATGTCAAGAAAAACATAGAAGAGATTACAATATAACTACTATCTTTCATAAAAAAAAGAAGAAGAATTTGAATTTTGTATATATAAATTTAATGTAAATCTTGAACATTTTCAGCCCATCACCAAAATGGGAGAAAATTCAAAGAACATATATTAATGGATTTCGAATTGATAAATACTGTGAATGGAACACTAGAGCAATACAAAAAAATAGAATTTGACACAACAATTGTAAATAATTTCACACAAATGAATGATTAAAGTCATAGAGGATATAGTTTTAAGATAACCATGGCAATAAGATCAATTCCTCTAGAATGATTTAAATACAATATCAAATTAACAATCCACAGGATTATCATGGAAGGAGACCATAAACCAAAATATCTTGAACAAACTAAAGAAGAATGTAATATTCCCATGGACATAAAACTTAAAAAATGGGTTGCCTATGAAATTACTCACTCAATTGAGTAGCCTTAAGATTTTTTTTTCAATCTTTTAAAACAAAATTTACAATATATTCTTCTCAAGTTACATGATAATTTAGTCTACAATCGAGCCAAATATTCAAAATGGGTAGAACTCTATAGCGGTGTAAGGCCCCAGATTTACCCTTATATTTAAAATAGACAAACTCGGTTCCCCAACTACATATAATCTGCAGTGTTATATGTAAAGTTGTAATCTAGATCAATTTGTATAGTTATTTGCCTAAATGTCTTATAAGAATAAACTTTATTTCTAATAGTACATAATACATTCCATAAAATACAACTTTTAACTTTATTACTTCATAAAAGATCCAAATATAATACAACCATATATATATATACATATACATATACATAAATACATTACAAACAAGGTTCGTAAACAAGCCATTTATGAAATATATCAAAAGATAACAAAAATACTATTAACTAATACATAAGTTTTCAGAACATATATGTACATATAGCTATTCTATTACATAAGGGTTCCATCAACGTCAAGGCTGTCTCTACTCTCCCAATCATCTAAGAACTCCTCAAAATCCAATCCATATCCCTTACTTGTATAGAATTCATCATCCACACCTGAAAAGGATAAAAATATGAGCCAGAGGCCCAGTGCACAAGTAACAAAAACAAATGCATAATGACACACACATCTTAAACTATAATGCAATGTGACAATCATTCACTTATTAGATAATCTTTGATGTTTATTAATTAGTCAAACATCACTGGAATATTCAAATTCCGAACAATAAGGATATTTGGGGGTCCTGAGTAATGATCACGACGCTCAGGGGGTCGATATAAGTAGCTTGGATATTTATATCTCCTAGATGATATATCCATAAAGGAGAAAATAACTTCATCTAGAATTAACAGCCATTACACAACTTCACTTATCTTAGTCCATAACATCACCTAGTCCAACTGTTCCCATAAACATTTGAACTAAATCATATTATTTCATTCTAAGCTTAAGCAAACATTACGCCGATAGCGTCTTCCCCATCAGTTACCTGCCGTACCACTTAGGTAAGTCTCATCAAAAGACAGGGGTGGCTAAGCGCCTAAACTACCATGCCCCAATTTGAGCAAGGTGCTGCTCCCTAAGCCAGATACCGATCCGCCATACCAAACCAGATAAGGATTTAAACAGCGTAAGAGATATCCAACTCAATCAAGGTTTAAGTTTTTCTATATCAAAATTGATTAAAAATATGCCTATCCTAAGCAAATAACAAATACGTTACTGTGTATCTTATGTAGGAAATCTAAATAGAACCTCAGGAATCCTTCAAAAGATAATCTAAATTCAAATCAACATTATATACTTGGAATTACACTTAAAACAAATCAAATCTTAAGCTTAATATTTAAGACTTAAAATATAACTTATACAAGGTCATAACATATCATTTATCAAGATCATTCAAGCTCACAAAATCATCATTTTAACTTTAAACCATGTATACAATATAACTAAATTTGTCTTAACATCCATGGAAATTCAATTATGTGTTAAATCTACAAATATAATTAAATTATGCTTAATTATATCACTCAATCATCATCACACCTCAAATATCATTAATCTATCTCATTTTAGTCCAAAAGACCAATTTCCTAAGCAAACACACATTCAACAAACAAAACAAGTTTTAAATTTTATTTAGAAAAAACTATAGTGGCTGGAAAGAAGTGGAATTTAAGCATTTATACTTTTGAAATTTGTAAAAACTCAAAACATAAAAGTTGTAGATCTCTTTTTAAGCTTTCCAACATAACTTGAATCACCTCAATCGAAGATCATATGAAAAGGTCATGATTAAAATATGAAATAGTATTGTGTCAGGGAAAACATGAGTCACGGCCGTGATTTTTGGAAAGCTGTCATAAAATGGTATTTGAGCTAAGAATCACGACCGTGATTTTTGAGTATCAAAGTTTTTGACCAATCCAAGGCTAACAAGGATGGATCACGACCGTGATTCATGAAAACTTTCCAAAATAGAGCTTTTTCTCTCAAAATCATGCCCGTGATTCATAAAATTTGTCCAACCCGAGCCTACCAAGGCTTGAAGCACACCCGTGATTTGCTTCCTAAAACCTATATAAACTCCCTTTTTCATCCTCTTTTTTATCAAACTTTTGGACATTCTACTTAACTTCAATACAAACCAAACACTTCTAACATTACTCCCACACTTCAAAACTCATAAAGCAACATTCAACAAGCTCAACTTCACTTAACCCTTACTACACCACTCATACGTCGTTCCATTTTCATCAACACACTTTAATTACTAAACATGCATATATTATGCTTCATTGGCAGCCCAAACCTTCATCAACACATCACCAATACATATATACTTAGCAAATTCACATTTAACAAACTCTACACCATGAAACGTGCATCAAATGTAACTTAAACTTACCTCAAATCTTTGGATTTGGTTTGCAAGGCTTTAGAATGATCTTTTGGTGGCCAACTTGTAAGAATTTGGATGTGGATCTTGGTCTTGAAGTTGGGGTAGCTTTGGAAGAGAAAGTAATGGGTTTTGTTTGTTTTGGAGGTTGTTTTGACGGTGGTCTGATTTTGGACGAAAATGGGGTATTTTTGGCTTAATGTTTATCCAAAATTGACTTTTAAGGTAGCCTAAATAAATTCATAAAGTAGCTTTTTAGTTAGGCTTAATTAAGGTTATTAATTTAAGTAAAACAAAGGCATTTAGCTAGTTTTTTGGTTTCCAAAAAATCTGCTACACACAACACTTGAAATATACATTTAAGTCTAATATTACACATTCCATATACAACATCTATATGTAAATCAATATTAAGTAGTTATTATACTAATGCAAACATAATTATTTTATACTACTCAAACACATACATTAAATTACACGAGCTTAATCTATATGTAAAACATGTTATTTATTTATTTTAATATGCAACTATAATTACTCATACATAATATGATATTAGGAATAAAAGCATGGCTATAACAAGGGAGGAAGTAGAAGCCATGTAGATAGAAGAATTAGAGACAAATTAAGCATAGCCTAAGAAGATAACAAGGAATCAAGCCACAGTCCAAAGACATGAAAAGACAAGATAGAAAATACTATTTTAAATAAACGGTAGATAAGAAAAGCACGACTGAAAGTATTTATTGTTTATTGTAACAATTAATAAACAAAAATGGCCCTAATTATAGAGTTGAAGTAGGGGTGTGTATAGTCCTTCAGTATTCTATAAATAGACCCTCCTTACAGCATTTCAGGACATAGAAGAACACTTGCCACTAAAATACACTCTCTTTACTATAGATATCCTCCTTTAAAATCTTCCTTAGCAACCTTCTCTTAATTCTCTTGTAATATAACTCTTCCCAATCTTTGTACAAAGTTTCATATGATCAATAAACTATTGTACTTATCTTTGTAAGATCTCTTTCTCTTTTTCTTTAAGCTTTTTGGGGAAATAGTGAAAGGCAGGAAGGCTGTTCCTTAAATAATTATGGCTTGTTATCTTAGCATTCCCCTTTTCTTATAATATTACATTTCTTTCTCTCCTACCTAGCCTCTAGTCCTTTCCCTAAAGACATATAGTTTTTAAGAAGGTTATGCGAATACAAAACATAAAAGTAGTAAATAATTCAAAGATTACATGGTTATTATAAATCAATATGATTATAAAATAATTAAGGGTAAATGTCAAATTTAGTATCTGATCTTTATATGGAAATTCAATTTATTATGCGTACATTATAGAAAAATTCAATTTTGTATAGTTGTCAATTCAATGTTTTATCAAATTTTTTATGACTATTTCATTGTTTGTTTAGTTAGTTTGTAGATGTATAGCAGGAAACATATCATTAGATTTTATTAATTGTTTTAGAATTATTTAGCAATGATAGATTGCTTTGTTCATGCCAGTTAGTAAATGATGTTAGTAAAATAATAAAAATATTCTAAAAACTTTAATTGACTATTAAATTGACCACTTTAAAGTATATGTATCAAATTAAGTTTAAGTACTAATTTGATATTTTTCCAATAATTAATTAATAATGCTGTTTATTCAGCTTTATTTGTTTCTTAACCTAATATGATATGATAAATTATGAAATGTGGATAGGCTTATGGTAAGAGAGTTTTTATGACTACATATTTCACAAGGTAATTTATTATCTTTTACAAGGCTCGAAAACAATTAAAAAGGAAAAAAAAGTTTGTACTGCAATATTTCTTTCTCCAAAAGCCTTTTTTTTTTCTATTTTCTTTTCTAGCTTTTTTAACAATTTTTATTGTGATTGAAGCTTTAATGATGATCAATTGTAAGGGTAGTAACCTAAAAAATTTACAATTATTGGTGATGAATGCAATAATAACTAGTGATGATATGATACTAAAAAGTTATAGGTATGGTTGTAGATTGACCAAAATGAAAATGCAAACAGAAAACAAGGAAAATAATTTCCTACTTTTAGAATGAGGAAACGACAATATCGTTTTCTAGAGTTGTTAAATACCGCTATTAGTGGATACTTTCAGTTGTTGTATTGTATCTTTATTTATAGCTCAAATCCACTAATATTTATGGATCTTTAGATTATTACCATAATATTCAACAAGTGCAAAAGCATGACTATAATAAATATAGAAAAAGCCAAAATATATTCCTTACTGAGTTAAATTATAATGTAAATGGCTATGCATAAATCAACATAGAATTGATCCCTTCCCTTGCAATGGTTTAGTTAAAATTTCTTTGTATGGTATATTGAAATTTGGTGAATATATATGTATGAAAGCAATAGCAAGAGTTCTGACGGAACACATGTTGCTGCTGATGCTACTTTATCTAACAAAAATTATCTAATGGGACAAAAATTCCAAATAAAAACTCTTTTTTTATATTGAAAAATTAAGAATTTGTGGTTGGTTTGAATTTAATTCAAATTTCATCCTACAACATAAAACAATTATAAATTTTTAAAACAATAGATAGGAGTATCACTGATAGACCCATTGTGACACTTTCTTGACAGAAAGACAGAGTAGTTCCTTGCATATAAACAATCGTTCATCTTGATCCTCATTTAGAGCTTCCCTTGATAGTTTGCATAGCTGTAAATCCTATTTTGTATCAATTGAGATCAATTAACTTTGTATACCATTCCATTATAAATAAATGATCTAATTATTATATAGATGCATTTTGGTCTTCAAGTTACACAATAATGGAATCAACCATCCCCACTTGCTATCTCTTTATTTATTGTATGCTTTATTGGGTATACTTTATATGCTATTTTTTGGCAACGCTCTTAAAAAGCAAGAGGTCCATTAGAGAAATAAGGGTTAAGTTGAAATAACAAGCCTCTTACCAATAATAGAAGACACGTTGCTTCAATTAATGCAATATAAAAATAGCATTTATTTTAAATAGGGCTGAAAAAAAAAGAAACAAAGTTTTAGGAGAGCTAAACAATTATAAGGGAGTATTAAAATTTCTAAATTTTAGTAAAATATATTAGATATCTAAATTTGAAATTGATTAACATATTGACTAACATCATTATCCTATCTGGTGTTATGATGAAGGTACCGTTGACATATATAAAAATTAGTTCTTTTAGGTACTCAAATGGATCAATTTCAAAATTAAGATACCTAGTTACATATTTTTATCAAAATTCAGGTATTATTTATGATATTTATCCATATATCAACTTTAATATTATATTTTAGAGTGAATATCATAAATGATACTTAAATTTTAAAATTGATCAATTTTATATTAGAAAAATGTTTCACGTTTGCCAACAATAACTTTGTCATATTAGTTAAAAATGCTACATTTAGATGACATAGTAAACCAATTTGCCGAAAATCCTATTAACGCGTATAAAAAATTTTAGAGTACTAAATTAAGTAATTTTAAAATTCATATATGTTGTTGCATATTTTAAAAGTTTCACGACGTTAATCCCACAACTTACTGTCTGTGTACAAGTGTCGCCGTTCTATAAACGTCATGTAAATTGTAATGTACTGGAATGCACCTGCTGCATTTATACAAAAGGTATGTAATGTGAATATAGGAGTGCCAAAGGTCTCTCAGAAACAGCAGTGACACATCAATATCCCGCAGTCAACTCCCACCTTTTTTCCATACAAAATTTCTAATGCTGGAAGAAGATGCAAAATCCAAGATGATGATCTAAAGACACGAAGGGTTCTGGCTTTTTCATTTTCTCATTATACTTTCATTTCTTCTTCTTCTTCTTCTTCTTCTTAAATGGTAAATGCATCACGGTGGATTTCTAAATTTACTTTTTCTATAACTTTTGAGAAGTTTGTACATGTTCTTAACTATTTCTAAATCTTTCATATTATTATTGATTATCTCTTTAACAACCGTTCCTGGTTTCATTTACAATTTAGAGACATGCGTTGGATGGTATAATTTGTTTTGGTATTGATCTAGACGAATATCATTGGATCATATTTGGTTTACAAAATAACTTTATAATTGGACAAAATTTAAAATTTTTGTCTCATATTTGATGATACAAAAATATTAAAAGTGGACAAAAATAAAATCTCTTAATAAGAATATGTCTAGTACTATCCAGTATCATGTATACTAAATATGGTATAAAAAAGTTAATTTGTTTTGTATTTCTTATATAATGCTATTGAATTATCTTATTCAATCTGACGCAGTACGGAAAGCGTAAACACACATATCCAACCACAACGGATGAATCAATAATTCAAGATTGCAATAAAGATGCAAACTTTATGAGAAAATCTCTCAAAGGAATGTCATACAATGTGAAAATATTAAAGTCTAATGAAAAAGTATGAAACTTGACTACTCATACTCTAATAAGAAACCCTAAAACAAAATAAAGAAAACAAAGTCGGTTAAAAGTGCACTGGCCTAACGCTGACAGTGTAGAACAAGTATACCGTGGCCTACAATTCTATGCCGGTGGTGTTGAAGTCGGTGTGGACCATAGATCAATCACAGTAAGTAACGCGTCCACCACGTCTGTAGTTATACTCGTGGTAGAATCTGGTCTTCAATTCTCAACGTCTACTGGCAAATCTAGCTTCTATGTTGGCAGCGTTGTGTCGACATTCGATCAATTTTTCAAGGCTACCTTCAAGGCTAACAATTTTCTTCTTCCCACCTCTCTTCGACTTCTTTGCTCCAATTTTTTCAAGAACGCCTCAGCCACTTCCTCTACATGACAATCATTACAATTAAATGCTACCTAAAAGATATAAGAAAAAAAAGGTAAAATTACACCTCTAAAGTCTAATAATTTACCCCCCTTCCACCAATAATTTTAGTATGCATTTGCAATTGTCCCATCCTTCTAGACAATTTTTGCTATGGAGATACTTTTAGCAATAATTGTAGCTGTTAACAATAGTTCTACGGATACATGCTTATTTTCAAAAATTATAATTTATAATTACATTCCAAAGTTTAAAAGTGGATATACACAGTTGAAATTTTACCATTCCTTTTTTTTTTTTTTTTTGTTGATATACTCTATGAGAATTAATCAATTAGTCAATATGGTCTCCAAGAATAGAGTGGACGAATTAAACCCTGCAATTTTTCTCAAAAGAAATAAAAAACTGCCAACTAACAAAGCTAATTGCAAACGTTGGTTGTACCCAGAAGTGTAATCTTAGACCATACTTTTCTATTTTCTTAACTATAAGCAGATTTATCTCCCCAACAACCTATAAGTCTAGCAATCATAAACAATTCCACTTCTTCCACCCCAAGATTTCCATATCTTGAATAAGAAAACCCCACTAAACATACAATACAGCTCATATTTTGAACGTTTGAAAGTGAAGTGAGATAATGTAATGAATGATATCTTGAACTTTGAAAAATATAATTAGATTTTGAACTTTAAAATTGATCAATCTAGTATCAAAAAAATTTGAAATTAATTAATTTAATACGTAAAAGAACTTAAAAAAGGTATACATGAACATGTATTAAATTGATCAATTTTAAAGTTCAAACACTAAATTGATTAATTTCAATGTTAGGTACCTAATTGCATATTTTGTTAACGTTCAGATATCTTTCCTAACCTCTTCAAATTTTATCACTGGTTTGCTTTGTGGAGAAAATTTTCCAATTTTTTTGGATATATCTTGTAAATTGAAATTTTGTGATTTTCAAATATGAAATAATGTCACAAATAATATTTGAACTTTACAAAATAAATAATTAGTTTTTTAAACTTTGAAATTGATTAATTAAGTACCTTAAAGACTTGATGAAAATACTCTTGGAGTGCACAAAAAATTCTTTCAGATAATTAATCAAATTTAAAATTTAAGTATTATATTAATTAATTTTAAAGTTCAAATACCATTGATCACATAAAATTAGATTATTATCACAATAATCTTAATAAAGTGCACCGGTTATTTGTAGGTTTTTTTAGCATCAAGCAACGAGTGACGGTCCGTTGTAGTTGTAGTGGTTGACAGCCATGGAGAATGTTAAAAGACGATGATATTATTACTTTTTAAAAAGATAAATCATTTTCCCTATTATAAATGTCATTTTCGGTTAGCCAATACTACCAATCTTCTGACACTTTCACTGGTCGTCTTCCCCCCCACTCCCCCTTTTTTTGGCTAAATTGCGTGATGGTATTTTCGATATAAGATTTAATGTATGGAAATCTTTTATTTATAAACTTCTGAATACACACTTCTTTGAAGTATATAATTAATTAAGACAGTCATGGAATATTTAAACAACCAAAGTAGTGTCGAAAAAGAAATAGTATTAAAATAGAATTAGACGGAGTGGATGAAAATGGTCCAACGAGAAGCATAAAGAAGGACTTATATAGGAAATTTCATCATATTTCTTAATGAAATTGGACTTGTCGATTAGTTAATGGTTTAAGCTTCAAATTCACACTCGAGTATGATCATACCATTAAAATACTTAATATATATGTTTATATTTATTTTAATGGTCAGATGATTTACTGGATGATTTTGTTAATGTGATCGTAGAAGTTACCTGAAGCTTATGAGGATCGATATTCCACGTAAAGTCTCAGACATATATATAATAATTTATATATATATTAATACCTAAATATAATTGGACCAATTAACTCATAAGCTATTTAAAGATCAGCTCAATAGTTACTTGAATTTACTCGAGCCTAATATGAATCCTTGCAATTTGAATATTTTGTTTAATTAAGTCCAACCTTCCTATTTGGATTGTCATGTTTTTGTTGGTATTGGATGTGTTTCGGATCAGCATCTGTAATTCATCGATATCATATCTGTATTCGTTTATTATCAGATCAGTTTGGTCTGTTTATGAGTAAAACTGTCAATTTTTCAGTGGTATCATATCAGTATTAATTTAATATCAATTCTATTTAAAAATGATGCTAGAATGATATCAAATCAGTGTACCAAACAAATACTTACTTAGATGAGTGTAAGAGTTTAATTAAGTTGATAATAAGTTTAAATAAGTCCTAGTGAAACTTGAGCTTCAAGATTGTTTGGTTAAAATTGTCTAATAGAATCAAACATGAGGTTTTACAACTCCGCTTTTGGTAGAATTCAAGCTTTTTAAGTTCAATCAAACCTAACTAAGGTTGAATTGTGAGTTTTCCAGCAAAGCTCAAATTCAAACTTAATGTTTGTATTGTTTGAACTCGATTTGATGATACGTGTAATATTCTACTCTCTATGCATCTAATATCGTACATAACTATAAACATGTTAGAAAGAAAAATCTTCAGACTTATTTTTCTTTCCTCAAGAAAAAAGGAAAAAAAAAAAGAAAAGATATTGTAGTGGATAAAATTTAAACTTTTATTGTTTCTGTTCTCCATCACAATACATTCATTCTGTTTGCTGAAATGGGTTGTTTCATGATGACTGGATTTCAAAATCTGGTTACCGGCAAAACATTTCCAGAGCAGCTCTATTTTCTAAGTTTGACATTAGTATAGTAAATACCAAACAGAGTACCAATAAACATACGAGCCTCCTGCGAACTCCATGTGTGTGCATGCAAACGTTTGACCTCGGAGAGAATTATGATCACCTCCATTAATGTTCAACAAAAGTCAAAAGTTCAACTGCCTCTGTGATAATAATTATGAACTTTTTTTTCCTTTGGTTTTTTTAATTAATTGATTGTGCATGTAAAATAATTATGGGTGTAAATAAGTTATAGCAAATGTAAAATGTTTGGATTTTGTTTAATATTTACTTTGTTTGGATTCATCACTTTTGGGTAAAGTTTGAATCTAAGTTATTTAAATAATTTATAAAGTTGAATTTCAGATTCACAATATTCAGCTTTAACTAGCTTGTAAATCTAATGAAGCTCAAATTAAATTCAAGCTTAAATATTATTGAATCTTGGATAAAACTTAACATCAAATATAGTTTACTTAAGTTAAATTATATTTTTTTGTTTTACATAATTGCATCAAAATGAGTTTTATGAAAAGTTTAAAGTTGTGGAGTATCACTTTGCATTAAAATCGAGGTTAGTGTAATGAAGATGCATGGCTCTAGTAGTTCTAGCCTTCTAGGCTCTCATTTTCTTGAAATAATCTACACAGCAGATATTAGAAGAAACAACATCGTTTGCAGGCATTTCCACTAGGTGGTTCGAGATTGACTAGCTACCCGAACTGCTAGGTTTAGTCCAAAATTAGACGACCGCGCCCCCTACCCTCAAATAATGGTGGGACGGGTAAGACTCGGGGACCTGTCGGGTCATGGGGCGGGTCTATCCCTGGTTGGACCCTTGTCGGAAAAGAAAAAAAATCATTTCTCACAAATTGCATTAACTATAATACTTATTTTTTATTAAAAAAAATATTTCAATATTTAAGATACAAAATAAAAAAAAGAAATTCTTAAAAATTCAAGTACACCATTCATAGTTCATTTTACATAGTAATACCATATTACTAATATGATTAGCGTCGAGATACCTACATATTCGAATTTCGGAATCAGACCTTCATAGTTCATGTAGTTTTTTTAATTTTTTATAAAATATTTAGTGTGTTTGTTAATTTTAATTATCAAAATGCGATATTAACTTTAAGTAATGAGTAATTCTCTAGCAATTTTAGAAAAATGTTTTTGTCCACATAATTTTGAAAAATTCTATATAAACCTTTATATGTTGAAAAACACCATTTCAATTTTCTAATTTTTGAAAATAGTTTGTTCTAGGATAAATACTATATTATAAGAACTACTCACTTTGAATTATGCCGGGAGTGCCTACTGTAGTGCTTTCTCCTGATGAGTTATAGTAGCTGAAGTACTCATCTTCCTCACTGGTCACCATAGCGACCTCCTACAATCGTCTTTCTACCTTACTCCAGTCGTCAATGGAAGCTACTACCTCAACCGTTGCTGGAGTCATATGTGCTTTGTGGTCATCTAATATATTACCTGTATAACTAAATAACTGCTCCACTGCAACCGTGGAGGCTAGAGCCGTAAGAACCCATCTTGCCATGTGGGATAAAATTGGGAATATTTTTTTGTGACGTTTCCACCATCGCAAAATGTCAAAGTCCCTCACATTGGTGTTGTCACCGAACTCAAATTTTATATGAGGGTATCTATCAATTTTAGTACATTTTTACTGCTACTTTCACCTTTATATTTTTTCCATGCATGTGATTTTGTAAGTATAAACAAATCTCCCAATGCAACATCATCCGCGATCGGTAGTTCGGATGAAGATATTGATTCATTAACCAATCCTTGTCCTTCATATGTGTTGCTGAACTGTTTGTACAATTTAATTAAAACAAATTTTGTCTCACGTACAACAGATGTATAATTGATGGAGTACATATCCGCATCTGTCGACAATGTATCAATTTGCTTGTAATACTCCTCAAGGAGTCTACCAAGCCGTTTAAATTTGCGACGTAGTTCTAATACTCATGCAATATTATATATCATTAGGATGTGATGATAGTACAAAAGCCACTTGAGTGTCATGTCCTACACACTTAACTATAGCAATCATTGTATTGGAACCTAGCTAAAGTGCCTGCAATATTAAGTGCTTCTACCAAAAACAGGTGAACACTCAAGGAATACACTCGAGAAATGTCTTTATACAATTATAGAAAACTTTCAACACAGAAAACAAATTGGAACATGTAACCCAATCGTTAAGATGCAAGGACATGTTCGACATGTGTGCAAGAGTGAATTGACATAACAATTCTTTATATTTGATCGCACTCATAAGAAGTTGGTAAGTTGAGTTTCATCTGTGGACCACATCTTTTTCAAAATTTCTTAGGCCTCACTCTTTGCTGGAGATAGAAATTTCTTCATGTTCTATTTACTGATGGATGATCATTTATATAATCAACGCTTAGTTTAATAGGTGGATATCTTAACTTTAGTGAGTCCATTCCATTTTTTACACACAAGTTAAGAATGTGACATGCACACCGAATATATAAAAAAGTATTACCTAATGTAGGCTAGTACAAGTTTTGAAGGTTACGCATACTGGTAATATTTGTAGATGCATTATCAAAGCTAATAGAAAATATTTGCTTCGTTAAAAAAATAGTCTGAAAGAGCCTGGCTTATTGTAGAATTTATGTTTTGTGTAGTGTGTGCACCATCCATTTTTCTTAATGCAATGAGACGTTTATTAAGTATCCAGTTATCATCTATCCAGTGACATGTGATACCTATATATGAATTTTCGCTCCACCTATTGGTCCAAATGTCCGAAAAATGGAAACACATGTATCAAGGTTGTTGAAAATACCTCTCAGTTCCATCTTACCATCCCTGTAAAGCTATATGATGTGCCGATGCATCACTGTTCGACCATATAGACGTGCCTATGGATTAAGCGTGTCTTCCATTAAATGTCTCAAGTTTGGATGTTAACCGGACCCTATACTAAGGTGCATGCCTCCGATCATTTTTGCAAGAGCGTCCTTGTACTTTTCGATGCTAAATCGAAATAAGCTTGCATCCTTTTTAGAGCCATTGTTACCTTTCGACAATTGTTGCTGGCTCGATTCAATGTCGAACTCGCTGGGATGTTTGTTTCGCAGGTATTTGGTGAAATTGCCATATCCCTTGCTAGTCTTCCATGCGTAACTTGCCGTACGGTAGTTGCAGTGGCCTTGAATTTTACCATCGGGACCTTCGACTTTCTTGAAATGCATTATAAATATAGATGATTTAAGTGAACGTGGTGCCTTACCTAAATTTGGTTGAGGAATTGCTACATTTGGCTCCTGCTCGCCAACCTGTGGATCTTCTTCTACCGCTCCTCCCATTAAATTTTCCATATCATTCGATTTCTATGTCTCCTCACTAATAAGATGATATATTGAAGTTCTCTGCTCAAAGCCAGGTAGGACAGTAGGATATCCCTCTTGCATCACTTCGTTTGTATTAGGATTATCATCGAAGTTGAGATCTTCATCGGTGACATGGTGTTGCCGTTTGGAATCTGATGCTAAGGTTGAGGCCGGGGCCTTGTCTTTGTCCTTACTTTTTCTTGAGAAGCTATGTCAGAAGAATGATGTCATATCATGCAACAGGTAGAAAGAAAAAAAAACCAAGTATGGAGTTACAATAGAAAATATGAAACACAAACCATAATGAACTTTTCACAAATAATTGAAACGAATGACACAAGAAATATAGTAAGAAGAGACACTTAAAAATATTAAATACAACCTGCAATGAATTTTATGATCGTTTTGACAATGTTTTTGCAAAAGTATTAGAACGTTTGGATATTTGCAAAAAATTTTGTGTTTGCGTTTGCATTTATGTAGGCTTGTTGTATTCATTTTAGCTTGTCCACGCATCGGAAATTGAATTTCAAATTTTAAAATTTTAGCTTTCGGGAATATTGCTAAATTGTTTTTTGACTCTTGTTCATTTTCATTGAATTTGAACCTCATTTTTCAATTAAAGTCTATCATTCACACGTGAATGCAGACCAATTTTTTACTCCATTCTATATGCTATAGGAACATAGGCTTGCAGGTACGTTCCACATATTTTTCCTTTCACTGTATTGCATTTGAAAGTTTGTTGCAGCACCATTATTTGATGCATTCAAATTTGACTAAAGCATAAAGTAAGAATCCTTTTAAAACCTTTGTTAGATGCATCAGGTCCTATTTTTTTTTTTTTACTTAGAATCATTGGGATCCACCCGTCTTGGCAGTTCCCCAAACCGAAGCTGGGTACTCGACATGTTCTAAACCCAGTTGAGCCTCGAACCAGCGGGGCAGGTCCAATGAATGACCCACCATAGTTGGTTCTGATCAGGTCCTGGTTCAGACCCATCCTAGGGCATGTGTAGTTGTAAATGTGTCAATCTACTAAAATTCGAGAATAGCAGAGAAATTTCGATGCATCCATGATATAACTTCCAAATTTTAGGTTTTCATAATTTAAATTTATTGATGTATATCTTTTCAAATTTACCTAAGTAATTCATGCATTCCTTTATGGATTTTATTTTAAGCTAAGATTATATTCAATGTTTAATTTATATTTTAAGTTTATTGATTTAAGCTCCATTCAGAAAAGATGCAGCTATTCAAACAAATGTTGTGATCATATAGAGTTCACGGAGTTCAAACTTGAAATTTGATTTGAGTAAATTATACTAGAAGGTCCTAACGTTTGGAGATAAATGCATTTAAGGTTTCAACGTTTTAAGTGGTTAAAATGTGGTCCTGATGTTTGGGGAAAGTGCAAATGTACCCAATTTGATTTATATGCTTATAGATCACTTCCAAATCGATAGTCCAATTTGAGTGGCTTAGATATATAAGGAAAGTGTAGATGCATTTGTACAAGGAAAGATAAATATCATTGCAAAGACTCCAAATTTATCGGTTGAGATTCGAGAAATAAAGGTTAGCCATTAAACTCTTAATATCCAGTTTTCACTTCTCATAACGTTTACAAATATACCAGTAGAGCTTGCACCCGTGTAATGAGTGCTAATAAAGAATAATTAAGTGAATAAATTAAATTATTCAATTTGTTATATTATGATTTTATATATTATATAAAATTGCCTTTTTTAAATCTAGTGGTGGAATATTCTTTTCTCCTCTTTTAATTTGTAACTTCGATATCCATACCACTCAACTCCCGCTTATTTCTAATATCCAATAAAATTTCCTTGTGCCATCTAATATAACTCCTTAAAACTTCTAACATAAATCATTTCTTAAAATGCATATATATTTTTTTGAATTTATATACACTAAGGACACTCAAGAATGTCTTTTTGCTTTAATAATATAGATACATACACCGAGTCCTTACAACAATAAAATATATTTTTAAAAAATCATGAATAGTAAAAAATTTCTTATATATATGTGTGTAGATAATTTGTTTAACCGTTAGAATAGGTAAATGAATATATTGTTTTTTATGAGAGCAACTTTATTGGAGTTGCTTAACACGGAACCTATGGTAAACAATCCTTTTATGGGTTGTTTAACTAATAAGATGAAAGTAAATTGTTTAGATTTTTTAATTATTTTTTTAATACTATACATAATGTGGGACCTATAAAAATTTTTAAAAAATAACTTTTTAAGTAACTCACAGATAAAATAGTAAGTTCTTTAGTAGGAAAAGTTGTTTAAATGTTAAGTAATTTGCTAAAATATTTATTATTAAAGATGATCAAAAGAGCTTTCCTAGGATGAAACTGCTCTGTCCCTTATATGGACTTGTTTGTGCATCAGTCTTATCTCTAGCTAAGTTGATCTTTGCTGTTTACTTTTTGAACTCTCTCTTTATGTTTCTTGCAGTTTTTGCTTAATTGAAGTCTTGATGTCATCGAAAAAGAAAAAACATTACTTTTTTGTAATTTTAGAAAGCATACCCGTATTTGATTAATAATTTTAAAGTGCGTATTTGTAATTTCCTAAAAGATTAAAAGGGAAAAAAAAAAAAAAAGGATAAAACATTACATGGTCACACAAGTAAAGGTTGGAAAGAATTATTGTTGGTGGTGGTTCGCTCACCGACTCTTAACCTAAGTCACACAAGATCAAGCCATCCTCATTTAAGACATCCTAGATTGGAATGAGATCAAATTCTTAAAAATGAAACCCCAAAAAATATCGTAACTCCAATCCTATGGCCATCTTCTCTTTGCAAAATTTTTTTTCTTCTAAATCGTGTATGACATCCATTAATTTCTCTACATCTTATGGTCAGTTCTTGTTGAGTTTTCTGGGTATATACCCGACCCTCTTCCTATACACATATATGCGTGTACGTATGTGTGTAAGTATATATGTTTTTGGCTCCTCAACTAATCACATTAAATCTCCTTCATTCAATGCCCGAATTTAATACCCTCTTCTTTTTCCTGCAGAAGTAGGTCTGTGCATGTGTTCTGTTTATATCATATAAGCGTATCTGCCTCTACATGGTGTGTATATATATATGTATGTATGTATATATGTATAATATATATTTATAAACCTGTTTCCTCCCTAGTTTTGTCAATACCCTCCATTTAGTTAAAGAGGCTCGGGGTTTTACTCTGCCCTCGAGTCCTTAATTCTTAGTGAATTATTGTAAGTGTGTTTCAACGACCTCTGAGTACAGTGCATTAAATATGATGCATCTGATGGTGGTAAGAAGAGGAGAAAAATTTATGAGAAGGTGATATAATTAAAAGTATGTTGCATTTTCATGCTACACACACTGTCCTCTTTTATTGCTCTTCTTAATCACTCCCACCCACCTATATAAAAACTCTTCTTCTTCATCCTTTACCTTTCGTACCATTTGGTTTCATTATCCATCAATTTCCCCCCTCTTTCACTAGCATTTCGTCCTGTCTCGCATTTTGTTGTACAGTGGGTGGTCTGTTGGTAAACTGCTGGTAATTGGCGACAATTATATATATATATATTTTTATATATACATGGAAGTTACAACCGGTTTACTGTTTGTAACTGCCGTGACGGCTTACCTGTTATGGTTCACGTTCATCTCGAGGGCGTTGAAGGGTCCACGTGTCTGGCCAGTATTGGGCAGCTTGCCGGGGTTGATTGAGAACTGTGACCGCATGCATGACTGGATTGCTGATAACCTACGCGCCTGCGGTGGCACGTACCAGACCTGTATATGTGCCGTACCGTTCCTTGCCAAGAAGCAAGGTCTCGTGACGGTCACTTGCGACCCGAAGAACCTTGAGCACATACTCAAGACCCGGTTCGACAACTACCCGAAAGGTCCGACTTGGCAAGCCGTGTTCCACGACTTACTCGGCCAAGGGATATTCAACTCGGACGGCGACACGTGGCTGTTCCAGAGGAAAACGGCTGCACTGGAGTTTACTACTAGGACACTGCGCCAAGCTATGGCTCGCTGGCTCAACCGAGCCATTAAGCTAAGATTATGTCCTATACTGAAAACGGCTGAGAAGGAAGCCAAGCCCGTTGATCTCCAGGACTTGCTGCTTCGGCTTACTTTTGATAACATATGTGGCTTGGCTTTTGGGAAGGACCCGCAGACATGCGCGCCAGGGCTGCCGGACAACAGCTTCGCGGCGGCCTTCGACCGAGCCACGGAGGCCTCGCTCCAGAGGTTCATCTTGCCGGAGGTGATGTGGAAGTTTAAGAAATGGCTTCGGCTGGGATGGAAGTCGGCTTGAGCCGAAGCTTGGTGCACATTGATGAGTACTTGTCCACTGTGATCGAGACACGTAAGCTCGAGCTGCTGAGTCAGCCGAAGAAGGTCGGGAGCCCAAGCCCGAACCCGAACCTTCACGATGACTTGCTGTCGAGGTTTATGAAGAAAAAGGAATCCTATTCGGACAAGTTCCTCCAACACGTGGCTCTCAATTTCATCCTAGCTGGACGCGACACGTCTTCGGTCGCGATGAGCTGGTTCTTCTGGCTGTTGATCCAGAATCCGGCCGTGGAGGACAAAATTCTGCGGGAGATATGCACGGTGCTCATCGAGACACGTGGCGATGATGTGACGAGATGGGTTGATGAGCCGCTGGTGTTCGAGGAAGTGGACAGGTTGGCTTACCTGAAAGCGGCACTGTCCGAGACGTTAAGGTTGTATCCGTCCGTTCCGGAGGACTCGAAACATGTCGTGGCGGATGACGTGCTGCCAGATGGCACGTTCGTGCCAGCCGGATCGTCGATCACGTACTCGATATACTCTGCTGGGAGGATGAGGTCCTCATGGGGTGATGATTGTTTGGAGTTTAAACCGGAGAGGTGGTTGTCACCAGATGGTAAGAGATTCATAATGCAGGATGCATTCAAGTTCGTTGCATTCAATGCTGGCCCCAGGATCTGCTTAGGGAAGGACTTGGCTTATATGCAAATGAAGTCAATCGCGGCTGCTGTGCTGCTAAGGCACAAGCTGTCGATCGCGCCGGGTCATAGGGTAGAGCAGAAGATGTCACTGACATTGTTCATGAAGTATGGACTTATGGTAATGGTGCAAAAGAGGGATTTGAGTTCAGTTTTGGCAAGCATTATGAAGGATGGAGTGGAAAATTCGCAAGCAAACGGATCAATTGCCACAGAATGACAGTAGAGGGAAGGAAAACAAAGAAAATTTTCTGCTATGGCTGATCATGGTGCGGATTTACAACAATTGGATAAACACGAAAAGTTTACCCAAGGAGGAGGCAGCACTGCTGGATAATACCATTCGATTCAAATAGGGTTGGTCATAAGGTATATTTGCTAATATTTTTTGCTTCCTTCGTGCTGAAAATTCGGAGAATGCTTTGTGTCCTTGATTTTGTAGTGTAATCAAATGTTTGGGAGTTACTTTCACTGTTGTTACTTACAAATCATAAGATTATTATTCATTCTATTTGTATGGTCTAATTTGTAAGCTCCTCTGATTTTACATTAGAGTATATTCATATGAAGCCATTCTCTTCTCTCTGTATATAGATAGACAACAATTCTATTGGCCATTTCAACTCGTAGTTCGGATTCGTTTTGGCATCGGTTTTAAATTGAATTTTTATCTAAGTATAGATACAGAACATGTATAGAAAAGGTTTAAACTAGACACTGATCAAATAAGACAGATACAAATAAGATAATGAAACAGACTAGTCCTAGGATTCATCCACTAGATTAGTCCAGCAAAAATTGTTCAAGTGGTCCAGATAAGTTTTCCTCAAAACGACGACCCATGATTTCTTGATAATTATCATGAGAGCTACCAGGCAAAAAAATTTCTAAACATTGCAACAGAGTTTTTAGGTTTGATTATGCGTGAATGCTTTAACCTGATTCAGGGAATCCTGCTGCATCAGTGAATGCTTTAACCTGATTCTGGGAATCCTGCTGCATCAATTCATTTAGCAAAACTTGAGGAACGGCTTCAGTAAGTGTACCAATGATGCAACATCATCAATTTTCCAGTTCTCTGAAAGTAATAAGAGATCTCCTTTAATAGATGACATGCACTTTGAGTACCTATATTTAGATTCTTGCTACAGGCTAATCACCCCGTATACCATATGGATATAAGACATGTAAACAGAATTTGACAGGCTAAACCTGTAAACATAGATCTTAGAACAGCTGAAGAAAGCGTCAATGTGGCATCAAGAGCTGCGGGGAAAGAATTGGCCCGTAGGAGGCATTTCGTGATTCTTCTGGCATGTTTAGCTAATTAGCTTTTGGTGGTCATTAGATACCTGCATAGCCATCTCGTAGATATGTGATCGGCATCTTGGTTGGTATTTATTCATCACTCAAGAACTCTCTCTCCAGTGGAAAAGAAGTTCCACACCAATGTGCCTATGATGTATAAAACCACAGCTACCTTAAAGACATTGTCCCAGGAACCTGCGTTTTGAATGCTTTTAAATTTAATACAAACTGTATGAGAGCTAAAAAAGTTAAAAACAACGTAGTATCCACATGGTATGCACCTCTTTGAAGTATATACCCTGTTGCAGCTGTACCAAAGACACCAGCGAGTACTCCTGCTGTGTTTGACAGTCCTAGCAATACTCCCTGTGGTTGAATCGCGTAAGGCTCACAAAGAATCATACAAAGCGATATAACACTCCTTTTAACTGAATAAATGTAACCATGGTGCATTTTTCTACAAAGAGCGAGCACTTACAGCATAGCGCGGTCCTATATCTTGATGATTGGAATATAAGCCAGATTGCGAGAATGCATCAGAACCCTGTGAAGGAAGGATAAAAAAATACATCAGCTCCATTCCAAATGAACATATTGTCATGCCCATCCAGGAATTAAAGCACGCACGAGGTTTAATCTACTCATGTTAAGAAATGTTTCCTATCGCACTGGCACATTTCTGATGTCACATAACCTCAAGAGAGGGCACGAAGAGAATTTACACAGACCTGACTGCATGCCATACATAGCACTGCTAAAGCAGGTGTCTTCACATGGCTCAGCTGTGTGAGGAAAAAAGCTGGACCCAAAAATCCAATCGATTGCATTATCTGCAACATAAAGATTGCATCATAGATTGGTTGTCTCCTTAGAAAGCACAATTGTTGTGACAATTATTATGCCTGTTACTTAATCTTATAAAAAACGAAAAGATCTGGTCAAATCGTGGATGATACAACAGACGCACACTACTTATGTGCTTGTCATACCACCAAGTAATAACAGAATTTCTTTCAGTGTGAACATAAACCACATGGATTGTCTTGATTTTTTCTGCTTATTATTTTTAGAAATGACAGTAGAAGTATTTACCTTTCGAACATTTGTTATGGAGACACCTTTACTAACCAAAGTATCTGCAATCCAGCCTCCTATATTGGCAAAAACTGCCATGGTCAGCCATGGCAAGACACAGAAGAGGCCAGATTCAGTGAGGTTGAACTTCAAAACCTGATCAAAGATACCAAAAATCAGGATAAATACAAATCTAATGAAGATAATTTCAAAAGCGCGTGCTATGAAAGCTCCAAGTTCCTAAATTAGTGAGGGACTTTTGCACATTGTGCCATATCCTAGTATTCCCTCAGATAGCACTTAATGCACTAACATTCTCCTTGATGGAGACAACCAAAACTAAATCTTACACAAATTCCCACAGCAATCCATTTTAGGAGCTATCTACTTGTTCACCGAGGGAGTAAGCTAGTTAGCTTGCAGAAACAGGTAAACACGAGAGTGGTATTCCAAGTTCCACTCAGTATTCAAGAACGACCCAAAAGATAAGAGCTGCCCATTTAAATCCTGCTCAGATATGTAATGATAATTTAGGCATGGCAGAGAATGTACTTAGATGTAGCAAATGCCGGCATCCACAATCAAGAGGCTTAAAGCTATTTTCATCTATGAATTCTTGACATAAAAACATTAATGAAATTCTTAATTCGCTGAATGAATGTGCACCCACCATTAACCTAGTGATTCCCAGTACCTGATTGTAGTATGTAGGCATCCATGTTAGAAGAATGAAAGTTCCCCAGTTATGACAGAAGTGAGAGATTATGAGAGCCCAAACAGGTGCTTTTGACAAAATCAATTTCCATGGAATGACTGTGACGGGTTCCTTTGATGTACTGCCACTTAATATAAATGTCTTCTCACTTGCACTAAGCCCTGGGTCTTCCTTGGGTGAGCTATATGCCTGTAAACATCAAGGCATAGAATTTCTATTCAGTGGACGAATCATGCTGAGCTTAATGATGAAGACATATTATAGTTGCATGCAGCTCTACCACAAGAGCCTCGAGATATCATCTCAATGGTAAGATCATCTGTTTTAAGGGTAAAAGACTAGATAGAGTGTCTGACTGAAGCAAAATACTTGGAGAAGAACCAGACTCACTTTTCTTAGCCACAAAGCAAACCATATACTTCCAAGAGAACCAAATGCATAGAAGACAGATGGCCAGCCAAAGTTGTGAATTAGAATAGGAGAGAAGGCCAATCCAGTGACAGAACCGAGATACATTCCACTATATACTAGAGCCAATGACCTGCTTCTTTCTGACACCGGAATCCACTTTGAAAGTATATTGTTCATAGCAGGCATAGCTACACCCTGAAGAATAGAAAAAACTACAATCATCAAGAAGACCTTCACAAATTATGATAGGAAAAGTAAAATTATGTTCTCTTCAATTATAGCATTAATTATGCCTAGCACACCCCAAATGAACACAAATTGATCATTGTGAAGTACAATTATTTTCTCTATTGACAATATCATAATTACCCTTTGCTCTTCTTAGAGCTTAGACATTATTAGGGAAATTATCTTAGTCAGACCAGTTTCCGAAAGACTGGTGGGTGTTAATAAGCAATAACCAAACTGCAGGCATCAAAAAGGACCAACCTCACCAATCCCCATAAATGCACGGATGACAAGCAAAAATGGAAGCCCAATTCTTGCGGCAATAGGTGTCAAAATTGTTGCCACTGACCACCACACAACCCCAAAACCTAACACTAACTTCCCGCCGATTTTATCTGCCCATATGCCTCCAAGAATCTGCAACAAAACAGCATCCAGTAGAAAGGTAGGGTCAAAATCATCCAAAATATTAAAGCTATTGTAAGAAACTATCTACTAATATTCATGCATCTGAAGAAGGCCACAAATAAATGAAAGAATATCCTCTTCACTGATATAAATTGTCAAGATTCTAGTGAAAATGAGGATAAGCACATAATTATTGTTTTCTGAGTCAAACCTGAGTGAGCAGATAACCCCAAAAGAAAGAGGACTGAATCAATCCAACGGTTGCACTGTTCCAGCCAAACTCTTTTGACATTGGAAGTATTGCAATGCTCATGTTGACCTAAATTTATCCAGATATGTGTCAGAATGTGACAATGCTAGAGATGTATTATCATCTGAATTTGCAATACCAGGCTCAGAAGTTTGGAACATAAATAGTTATCATATCAACATGTCCATAAAAGGAAAGAATATCAACCAATAGAAATTGCATTGAAGAGCAAGGGAAAGTGAGATTTTAGTAGAAAGCAACAATACCCTGTCCATATTGCACAAAAGAAATGCAGCAAAGCAAAGCAACACAATCACCCATCGCTTCGGAAACTGCTCCCACCAAAGAGCTGTTTCTTGAGCAGTTTCTTCTGGTAATATAAGTCCACTTGATAATTCGGGGTTAGTTAGAGACTCCAACTTTGCTTCTACAATGTCATACTCCTCCGACTTGTAGAAAGCACGAATTCTGCGGGAAGAACTGAGAAACCTCTGACTTTTGTCCTATGAAAATCACCTGTACTAGTAAGACCAAGCTTCTGGCGTCTTACAGGAGGGATCTTCTTTTTTTCGGGTAAGGAAGCTTCAGTCCCTGAGCTTCTGCTATGGGGAGGAAGAACAACATCAAAACGACTGTATGAGTAATTGGATATGGAAAAATACTCTCTTGGTCTGCAAATCTTCTGGTAGAAGATGTTCCCTGCTGTACATTTTGCTGTCGGAATACTTGAAAATCCCCATCCATGATGCGAGGATACCTTTTCTGTTCGACTTACGTTTCCTACCAATAGCAAGAAAATTAAGTGAAAAATAGTAACAAATAAAGAGACTCTGGGCTGAAGTTGATTGCACGTAGAGAAAAAGATATATATAAGGTAGGATGGCTTGCATATAGAAATAGGTTCAATTTAACCACTCATGCGGCCCATTTTATGAGTGCAGGTATCCTGACATGTAAATGAACTTATAGAAGAAGCATCTTTATGGATGTCTTAGAGTGCCCGAAATGACAAAAACTCATCGAATCTAGACACTCATTTTCCCAGAAAAACTATACTTCTTCTGTCAATACTAGCAAGTTATAGCTAAAATGTCATGTCTAGACCAAGCCCTGCTACATATTGGAGGATGGAGTTTAATGAAAACGCGACATAGTACAAAGTTGTATCTGCTGCAAGGAACAAGATTATCACTCTCCAACTCTATCCAGACTAATCATATATAACGAAAATCCGATAAAGCTACCAGATCATCAATTTGAAGCTTTGAGAAGAAGATTCGTTAAGAACTAGCACAAGCAGCTACACTTACAGTTCATGATTCCACACATCTCAAAATGAAATCATAAAGGTTGATTAGTAGGAGCATTTGGTTTAAAGATTCAGAAAACATTTTCTACGAAACAAATAGACGCCTCAACACCTTATATCCCTAACACCTTCTATTGCATGTCCAATATTCATCTTCATTCAAGAGAATCAGAATCAATTAGAATGCATTGAAATTGGAAACTTTAGCTTCCTATATACTCCAAAAACTAAAATTTACATAAATGCAAATCCAAAATTAATCAAAATCACTAAAATTTAATAGTTTAATATTCATCAAATATAATACTTAAAATATTAAGACTAAAATTAGAATATGAAAATTCAATCAAATAAAGTTCAATATATTTTCTGCAAAAATGTTACTCCATCCCTGTTTGTCGTATCCAGTATCCATCTTCATTTAAATGAATAACAAAAGTACAAAAAAAAAAAAAGTTCAATAAAATTCTAAACTTTAACCATTTAAATCTTCCAAAAAACTAAAATTTATAAAAATGGCAGCCCAAAAACAACAAAAAATTTAAAAAATTTAACAGTTGAAAATTAAAACGGCACACAAAAAAAAAAAAGATTGAAACTTTTAAAATATTGATTATATATAAACAATACCTGAACCGATAAAAGAACCGAAATTGCGATTAGAAATTAAATTTCCAATGGCCATTGCTGCTTGAACTGCGACTATTACCACTTTTCAACCACAAGCTTAAGCTCTCTATACCATTTTCATCACTGGGATCTCAAGATGAAACGACAACGTTTTAAAACAGTTGCTGTTTTCTTGCTCTTCTTCTTCGTACTCTGTTTTGCTATGTCTGGTTAGTTATGCGTTTGAAAGGATAAAACAGAATAAACATAAAAATATTATTTAATTTTTTTTTTCTTGGGATTGTTTTTTATTATTTCAATTTTTTTATCGTTTGAAAAAGCGGGAAAAAAAAATCCTAGTGGTGTTCCTACGCCCAACGATAGGGGGGTTGAGCGTTGACACGTGGCAATCATCCTCTCGTCACGAGGATCTTATTTGCCCCTCTGCTTCTTAATATTTGCTACGTTTGTTTGGGTATCATGCTGGTTGATAGTGAAAAATAGTAGGGGTATTTTGGGAAATATGGGAAATGAATCTGAGCCTCACTTTCTCAGTGCAGGGTCGGTATCGTCACTTTTTGGTATCTCTTATAGGATTTAATAATAGTGACATAGAATTTTTCGTCATTTTCCAAAGAAATTAATTACATAAATAATATTTATATTAATTGATAATCAAATTATTATAGCAAAATCATATATTAGATATTTAATTTTTCTTAATATAAAAATTAACTGTAGGACATATGATTTCTCGTAATTTCATGTCTTTTTTTGGCTTGACGTAATTCCTATGATTAACATTAACTTACTTAGCTTTTTTAAAAGCCGCATTCCCAAATGGATTTTAAATGTTTGAAAATAATAGTTTATAAATATAAAATTCACATTTTCTCATTGTGATTTTCAATGAAATGTAATTAAATTCTTATAATTATATTATGGTAATTTTTTTTTGTAAAAAATAGCAAACAAGTATTGCACTCATATTAACATATTACGTACATTTTATTAATAACATATAAATAATAGAAAATTTTGTATCTTCTTTTAAACTATCCATATTTTTTGTTAAAATAATCCTATTACTTACTCAATTTTCATCTCCACAGGTAACATATTATCAACCGATAATCTATTTCCTCGTGGGTTCCGATGTTTTGTGGTTGGTTTAGCTGAACTACTTTATCCGTCATCATCCAAATATTGAAATTCTTACTATTAATTTTTTAATTAATTTGATAATCAAAGGATAGATAAAATGATAACAAAGGATAAACTAATAAGAGTTTAGCTAAAAGCAATTGCATAGGGTATACATAAGTGATTATATTTATAATTTGACTTAGACTTTTATGTAGAGTATGTAGATTTTAAAAACTTAAAAACAAAAGCTTGTTTAGATCTGATTTTATTATTTTATCCTTTGATTAAATCTTATATTTCTTATTTTTTTAAATAAACTTTTATTGTTTTCTAAAAATTAAAATAGTTAAGTATAGCTTTGAAATTTTTTTTTTCCTTTTTACAAGTGTCATATATAGTAATCATAGCTTACTTGAATATGGTAGAAGTTGTATATGAAGAGTTTGTGCTTGGATTGCTAAGGTAGAGGGCCTGTAATACTTAAGTTAGTAATCTTAATGGTGGGTTAGTGGATTATATGCGTATAATGGATTAAGTGCGACATGATCATTCCTATAAAGGGAAGAGAGAGATATTTATAGTTGATTGATTCGGCATGGATGAGTGAGTGGTTGTGGAGAATGTGAGGTATGCCCACTACTCCGTATTGTCGTTTTGAGTATGACTAGACGCCTTTATGCTGATAGGTGTAGCGTATAGGTGCAACTGAGTATTGAGGAGAGAAATTGGGTGTTGAGCTAGAGTGGTGGACACCTAAGTATGAGCCTCATATTGCCGCTAATGTGATTTATTGTTAAAATTGAACCACTAATGATACTCAAACTTTATCTATTATTAAAATTGACTACTTAAAGTTAATAGTCTCAAGTTTATTATCTACATTTTAAACTCATTTATAGCATGTGAAATGATTTCATTAAGGTAGTGAATTGAAAAAAATGGTAAAGTTTAGGTAATTAATTAAAAAATTAATAAAATTCAAATAGTTTTATAAACATGCACGATATTAAATATCAAACTAACACATAAATCGTTTATTAAAAATAAACCAAATTTAAACATCAGTTGTAACAATTAGCCTTTTTTTTTAAATAATGATTTAGATGCACATTTTCGAATATGTGATAATTGCTTAATATATGCGTGCATGTATAATTTATGTATCAAAAAGTCAATTCCCTAGAAAGGGCACTGTATGAAGGTCAATAAGACAATGAAAAGTATTTAAAAAAAAAAAATGCTGCACGTGCCTTTTTTTATTGTTTCTTAAGAGCCATTCGTTTTTGTTTTCTTTAGGAAAAAAAAAATAAATAAAAGGTTTTTTTTTTTTTTTTGGATCGTGCAGGTATATTCTTATTTACGAAATCGTTGTTGAAACTTTCTCGTATCGTACACCCTTTATCATGCAATAGGAGTTAGGACTTTGTCACGAAAAGGACACCTACCGGCCTAGCAACACCATAATCCATAAACATTTCACGAGGAAATTAAAAGCCAGGTATTTCACCGGCCATTAGCATAAGACAAATAAGTTGGATTGAGTTTTCAATCCAACACCATAAACATTTTATGATTCGTCTTAATTTTGATGGGTTGTTCCTATGGCTATCTAATGATTCACATCATATTTAATCGTGATCGAATTATTAAAATAATTAATATTTAAGTTACTATATTTATTTTAATGGTTAGGTGATTAACTGAATGGTTCTATCGATAGGATTATAGAAACTTCAGAAGTAGTTGCCAATTCAATTTAGGTTTCAATCTCTCTATATTTAATTCGTACGTTAATTTAATTGTATTTACTTAAAACTTCGGGATAATGAAAAAAAATAATACATGAACTTTAGCAAAAAAAATAATTAGGTACAAAAAGTTTAATTTAAATAATTTGATATCTGAACAAAGTTTTCATCTGCTTTTTTTATATCTAAAGTTTGATTTTGATAATTTCAGTACCTAAATAGATGTTTCATGGATTTTTTCATACCTCATTTCATTTGTTTTAGGTATGAAAAAATCAATCAAAACTTAGTATAAAATTATCAAAACAAAACTTCAGATATAAAAAAATCAGCAAAAACTTTGTTAAAAATCAAATTTTATATACTTAATTATTCTTTTTGTGAAAATTCAAGTACCATTTTCATCATTAACCCTAAAGCTTAAATACTAGTTAAGTTGGAAACAAAGTTTTGAATATCAATATTATTTTAATAATTGAGTCTAAATGAATTTTTGTTAAATAGAGATGGAGTCCGCGGAATGTAATTCCGGTTTAAATTTGAGTTTGAAATGCTAAACTTAATAAAATTCAAATTGGCTTCACATTTGTTATTGTATTAGTTGAACTTTACTCGATTAAAAATTTAATGAAAAAAATCGAGAAATCAAGTGCTATCACGTTCGGAAAATTAAACTAGAATAGTAGAATTAATAGCGTCCTCTTTTCAGATGCAGATTTTCAAATAATTTATGTTTTTTTTTCAGTTTAGTTTAATTAGTTTCGCTTTCATTTACACGTAACCGTACGAAGTGAAAGTCTTAACGTCCATTTCCACAGTGTACGGTTTTGAATTGAAGAAGATTGTGACAAATGTCGCTCAATTTGTGCAGAATTTACGAAGCTATGCAGCTAGAAATTGATCCAATGGCTCAAGTTACATGGTTAGTCATTGAACGGTTGACTGTCTGTGCTTTTAAATTTTAATAATTTAGTATTTTATTTTTAAAATTAGGTAAATCAATACTTATATTTTTAAAGTAAGTATTATTTAATTTTTTATAAAATAATATTTAATAGACATTCATTTTATTGACATAACAACAATAGATCAAATGCTTATATTTTTAATATTTTAATTTTTAATAGTGCAATATTACATTTTTAGATTCTGATAATTTTTGATAAAAAATCTGTTATTATTCTATCATCAAAATAAATATTCGTAAAATATTATTAAATAGAGCTACTGAATTATATATAAAAATTTAAAGATGAGACATTAAATTATTAAAAATAAAAAATGCAAATATTTGCCTGTGTTTATCCTTGTAGGTTTTATCGGTGAGTAATTTAGATAAACCATATCTGCCAATAATTTCAAACAAATCAATTGAATATTGGCTAATACATGGTTTTGCGTAAGGGTTTTCTGTTATAGGTAAGGCTGTTTAAATGGATTTATTGGGTCAAAATTAGTAAAAGTTATAGCTAACAACCTGTCTTTCTTCATACAAAAAAGGTGTTGACAATTTTCAACACGACTTGGCCTATCATGGGCTAATTGGTTGAGTATACCAATCCAGCACGGCTAAAATAAAATTATTTATTATTATTGGTAATATATTGTTTCTGTTTTTTCTTTCAAAAAATATTTTATAAAAGCTTGTCTATCAATTTTGAGAATTAGCTGAAGAATTCATTTAACAAGTTTAATAAAGTAGCTGCACGTTCACTTGATATGAATAGTTATTCATTCTCTTTTCGTTCTATATAAAGTTGCTATTATGATGTTTACTTACTTTTAGAATTGGTTGAAGAATTCATTTAACAAGTTTAATAAATTAGCAGCGCGTTCATTTGATATGAATAGTCATTCATTCTCTCATTGTTCTATGTAAAGCTGCTATTATGATGTTTATTTAAGAGAATGATAATTCATGATGAATTACTATTATGTAAAATGATGGGTAGCAATTTAATGGTTTAATTTTTCTTTTTTATGTAAAGAAAAATATATAAACCAGAGTCCTAAGGGTAGCCCTTAAAAATGTTAGCAAAAATAGAAGGGTTCAAAAGTTCATTAGTAGCAATAATAACGAAAGCAATCAAAGTTTCAGCAGAAGGAGAACTTAAGAAGACTTCATCACAAACAGTCTTCCAAAAACATTTTGTGAAGATATGTGTATCCACGTTATTAATCCGAGCTGTCCATATTAGAGTAGGACATTGGTTGAACTTTAGCTTCAACTTCAGCATCAAATCCCCACACTTGATCAAAAACTATCTTTTGAGATCCATCTTGATGCCTCCATGGAATACGTTTCAATTATAAAATTGTCTTGATTAAAATCTTCAACAAGGTTTAGGCTATGATAAATAGCCTATAGTTTAGCGTTAAGGGGAGTTTGGGCTGTTAATCTTATGATTTTTCCATGGATAGGCTTGCCTTCATGGTCTTACGCAATTAAACCAACATTGGCATGCCTCTTGAAAGGCAAAAAGGAGGCATCACGGTTTATTTTGATCTATCCTGATTAGGTTTCCGAGGGTGGCGCTGGGTGGTGACCAACTAGTATTAGGTGGGGATCTTGGAGGAATTATCTTGGCCCTCTAAGAACACCAGAATCCATTGATAGTCACCTTGGCATTTACAACCTAAGAAGGATTATTCAAGCCTTTTAAACATCTATTATTCCTTTCTAGCCAAAAGGACCATAAGGAAAATGGGAGAAGACATTGAGGGGGGCAAAAGAGAGGAAGAGTTGAGCTATTGTTCTAGAAGAGAAGATACCGTAAACCATTTGTAATACCCCTCAAATATAAATAGTGGAACTCTAATCATAGAGGCGTCTTTTGGTGTAATAGTTTGGAGTTTATCGGAATTCTAGAGTTAAGTGTACTCTGAGTAGAGCAATTCCAAGATGGGTTATCTACTGGAAAGCACTAGCACAAAAGGACAAAACCATGCAGCGTGTGGTCAAAGCAGACAATACATCAATAGGCAAAGTTCTAGGGTGTTACAGGTGATATCAAAGTAGTTTAATTACCAGCCAGAAGTGGAGGAGCATCCTCTTTGCCTGGTGTGATTTTGAACCTATATAACGAGATTAATAAAGACGTCAATTCTATGAGTGAGAAAATATGTAATATCTCTCAAATATAGATAGTGAAACTCTATTCATAGAGGCACCTTTTAGTAAAATGACTTAGAGTTCGTTGGAACTCAAAAATTAACCGTACTTTAGGTAGAGCAAACCTAGGATGGATAACCTCCTAGGAAGCACTAGTACCAAAGGATAAAACTATGCGACGTATAGCTAAAGTGGACAATACTTTGGTGGAGTTTCGAAGCATTACACCATTAGCAAGGTTGGAACAACTAGAGGAAAGGGGCTTAATATTGAGTGAGTGAAGAGCATTAGTAAGATAAGGGCAAGATTTGAGGAAGTGATCAAGAGTCTCAAAAGTCCCCACATAAACCATAAGATGTTGGGACATTGTATCCCCGTTTACAAAGGTTATCCTCTATGGGGAAACCATTATGTATGATTCTTTAGATGAATAATTGAATTTTTGGCGGGGCAGGGATTTTCCAAATCCAAATAATGTTATAAGGTGGGTCCGTAAGAAGGGGACATAGGCTCTCATAGGCAGATTTTAGAGTGAAATCTCCATGATTGTCTACTGACTAGGCGATAACATCCTCCATATCGCTAGTTGAATCAATAAAGACTGCTCCAAGTTTTTCCACAATTTCCAAATCCAAGGGATAAGACAAAATTGACTCAATCCAAGAGTTTATCCCAGTCGATGCATCAACAAATAAAATGTTAAGGGCATTTAGATGAAAAGCTCCATGAATAAAAGAACTTAGGGTTCTAGAAGGGGATCATTTATCAGTCCAAAAGCAAATAGTTGTCCCATAATGAAGCCGCTAAGAGCATAAAGTAACTAGTTGATTCGAGGCCCACTCTATGTCTTTAGTAAGTCTGCTGAAGTTTCTTAGAGAGCAGTTTTTATAAAGACTCGCACAAACAACACACTTTTTCTTAAGTTTCCAAGTAAGTTGCATTAAACATGCTCGACTTCTCCTCCTTAAGTTTCAAATTCTTATCTTACCAGAAGATTTGGGAAGCATGACTTTTTTCCAACTAACTCCATGACAATATTATTTTTCTTCACTATAACTCTAGAGGAAGTTTCTTATGAATTTATCTATCCTACCCAATGTACTCTTTGGGAGGGAGTGAGCCTACATATAATAACAAAGTATTCCTTCAACTACAGGTTTGATGAACATTGTTCATCCAGCCAAGTTGAGGAACTAGGATTTCCATCCTGTAATTTTAGATCTAATCTTATCAAAGATAAAGCTACTGTTAACATCTCCTAAAATATGTTTTGATGATAACAAAAAGATCAACTATTGCTAATAAGTTAAGTTATGCAGTGTTTTATGAAGTAACATATTCAAAGGAATTAATAAAGTCTTGAAGTCAGAGACTAACTCAGAAGATTACTCGTGATAAGCAAACAAAGACTTTACTCAGAGACTGAATTAGAAGGTCATACAGTTTTATGGTTTGAAGAATAAATGAACAAAATTTTGTTTTATCAAATTGAAGATCCAACACCAAAGTTGAATGTATTTGGGTGATACATTCAAATGTGTTTCACAAAGTTGGTTCAAATATCCATGGGGAATCAAATTTCAATTTTTGGGAAAATCATGTTTTTGACAACAAAGTCTAAGATGTTATTTCACACTTTGAAATTGCAAAGGAGTTTTTTGATTCTGATACTAATACATGGTTAGAGAAAATGTGGATAGGGGTGTGCAAAAAAACCGAATGTTTAGGATAACCGAACCGAAACCGAGAAACCAATCCGAAAAAAGGGTTAATCGATCCATCGGTTTCGGTTTAGGATTAGTATTTTTAATTTTTTCAGTTTTCGGTTTAGGTGTCAGTTTTTAGATTCTAGAAACCGATGGATTCGGTTAACCGATTCGTAATTATAAATATATATATTTATAATATATCCATATAATTATTTTTTTTAGTGTTATCAATATGAATTATGTTAAAGTGAATGATTCAGAAAAAGAAACAAATGTATATATGTTTGAAAATTAGAATGGTAGTATTTGATTGAGATTTTGTATTGAGCTTAATTGATCAAGGTTGATAAGAACACACGAGTAAAAGGCTATTATGATAATTATCTTGATGACACCGATATATATATTAACAATTATTTTACATATCTTATATTCTTAATTTATAGTTTTTAACATAATTATATAAAAAAAATACTCTGATTATTTTTACGAACATATTGAAAAGTGTAGTTAATTGCAAAATTTGCATAACCATTATGTCAAACGGTTAAAAACCAAAAATAAAAAAAATTAACCAAAAAAAATGATTAACCATTAAGGCGATTAACCGTTCATCATAGATTAGTTTAGGATCAGGGTATTGAAAATCCGATTATTACGGTTAGGATAAAAAAATAGGGCCACGAATCGATTAACCGAACCGTGAACACCTTTAAATGTGGACACTATTTATTAAGATGAATTTATTCACTAGTATTATGCTTATAAGAGAGCTAATGAGATTGGGATTTCATTTGAGATTGCTCAACGAATTCTATTTGAGGAGAAAGTTAGTGTGCATAATATGAAGTACTTACAAAGTTTAGACACATTTTAGATTTTTATGAAGTATGTGTTTGAAGAATTGAGTCGAAGCAAGAGGAATTTATTCACAAAGAAGACACAGTTCTATTATTAAGAAATACGAGGATCAGAAGGTGAATTATGAAGAATCTGACAACAACGGGTGAAATCAAATTCAAATTTCAAGTTAAAGATTATTATACCAGTTGTTGGACATTCAAACTTATCCATTGAAGCAAAAATTTCGAGATAACAACAACCAGATATCAAGTTATTCAAATATGGCAGATTTTGAGGATAAAAACAAGCTGATATCACACACAAAATGTGGAACAAAGTTTATCCAATTCATCTTCTAGCCGTTGAATAAAACAAGAATAAATCATACACGTCCAAGATAGAAAGTATCAATAACTTTCATGAGAAAAAGATCCAACAAACATAGAACAAAAATACTCCTTCTTTACTTGCGCAAATTGTTGTCAATTTTAATTGTTCTTATTTGATCAAAATTTTGAGGATACTTATTCTTTTTTCCTTTGATTTGATTTTACAGAATTAATGCGAGATTGAGAGTTATAAGTAGGCTCAGTAGATTGATTGTTAGCTTAAGGAGAAGCTTGGAGAATCAAGCTGAGTACATTGTAAGCCAAGTGTACTGGCAAGGATAACTTGTAACTTGATTGTTTTTGGATATAATGGAATATACCGGTGAGGAAGATTGGATCCCTAGCTTGGTGCTGGAAGAGAGGATTGACGCTCAAGGAGGAACCTCTATAAATCAACTTTGCAATCTTCTCTATCCTATCTTTTAATTTTGTGCATTTTTATTTTAATTATTTGTGCTGTAGATTAAACTCAGAGAGTTAGTCAGAGAGTAACTGAAAACAATTTTTTTCTTGTGAATTTGTTTTTGCTTGAGTTCATTTGAGTTATTCTTTATTATGATTTTAAAACAAATTCAATCATTTTAAAGTGTGTCTCAAAGCCATCTCAAACTTGATTAACTAAGTGGGGGCTTTTCTAAATTGTTTTGAATAAAATTTTTTATAACCAATTCATCCTCCTTTTGGTTATTCTTTTAGGACGAACAGCCACAATCTCCATTAGTTAAATTATCAGCCAAATGAATGGAAAACCTTAGGTTCTTTCCCAACTCATTAGCTTCTTTTATGCCAAGGCTTTGCGCAATTTTCCCTCTGGTACTACTATGAACATTCGGCGAAAAGATGATGCTAAATTTACTTAAGTTAACTTTGTGCTCAGACTAAGTGTAGACGATTTGAAAAGCATCCCACATAGTTGAGGCATTATCTTCTGTTACTTTCCCCATCAAGATAATTTCATCGGCAAAAAGGAGGTGTGAGAAGCAAGTGAGACATTCCTAAGCTTTATAGGTTTCCACCAATTTAGCTCAACTAAGGAATAAATCCATCTACTTAGAATTTCCATAGTGATTATGAATAAGTAGGGCGACATAGGATCCCCTTGTTTGATGCCTCTCGAGGGGCTAAACTCCTCAAAGCATTTTCCATTAATGATTATGGAAGAGCTAGAAGTAGCAATACAAGAGTTGATGATACAGATGAGGTGTTGTGGAAAACCCAAGACTTTAAGGGCTTTTTTGATTAAAAATCACATTCTAATGTATCAAATGCCTTTTCCAAATAAAGCTTCCAAATCATCCAACCAATATTTCCTTTTTTCCTGGAGGGCCGGTGCATAATCTCTTACATGAAGATGGTGTTATTAGAAGTACTCCTACTGGGGAGGAAGCTAGATTGCATGGGACAAATAATATCATTAAGGTAAGGTCTGATGCGGTTTACAACAATCTTTGTAATGATTTTATCTAGATTTTGTTCACTACTTGTCTTTTTGGAATTAAAACAATGAAGGTTTTACTTATATTATTCGGGACGGATCCTTTCAACTAGACAAAAATTACTTCCTTCTTGACCTTGTTACTAACAATAATCCATGCGTCTTGGAAGAAGGCAAAGTTAAAACCATCTATACGTAGGGTTTTATTTCTTTCAATACTTTTTAAAGCTCTAAGATATTTTCAAAAGTGGGAATGTGGATGAGAGAATTGTAATTTATCTCATCAATCGTTGGACCCTCAAGGCATTAAAAATCGCGATATTTTAAGACTTGTAAATTTTTTGACTGAAAAATATTTGCAAAATAACTACAAATGTCTTTCCAATTGAGTTTCATTTGAGATCTAGCTATGATTATTGTTAAACAGCCCCCGATATGAACTTTAGAGCACCTAGCTAGGATGGTAGCATGGAAGAACTTTGTATTTCTCTTGCCATCAATAATCTAATTTGATATGGCTTTAGTAGCCCAAAGGAGTTCCTCCTATCGAAGGGTGTTGTTCAACTCAACTTTAGTAAAGGATAAGGCACTAAAGGTTTCTTGTAAGGGCTAAGAAGAGAGAGAAGCATCTATTTTACGAATGGTGTTAAGAAGGTAATATTTTTTCTGATCGATACTGTTAAAGGTCTCTTTATTCCATTTTCTGATATCTTTTATAAGGGAGGAGAGGAAAAAAGGAAGAGGCAGGAGATTATTCTAGGTCTTATGAACAAGGGGAAGGAAGAGGGGGCGCTTAAGCCACATGTTTTGAAAACGAAAAGGTCTAGGTGATTTGAGGGGGTTAGATAGCTTGGGTTTATAGGGTATAGGATGGGATGGTGATTGGACTGTGAATGGCCAATGTGGAAAAGTTTGGAATAAGGAAAATGGGAAAGCCAAGAAGTGTTTGCCCTAGCACAGTCAATACGACACATGATCAGCTTTTGCAGGTTTTTATTTAGATTACTCCAAGTGAAGGGGTGTAATACCCAAAATTTTTGGTGTAGCTAAAATTAATTGTTTTGATTGATTAGTATAATATGCGAATAATTTATTATTTATTTTATTGAATTTGAGTTAAATTTCAAAATAGAACTTACATAACTTAAATTAAATTAAGTAAATTAAGCTATAGAATGCAATTAGATAGATAATATTTAAGCAAATTAACAAATGAATTTCTTGAAATTGAGATAACAAATATTCTTTTTCATTCATCTAATTATTTCCATGACCTATTTTATGAATCAAATTCTTCAATTTGGAATCATATTCTTCTCTATTTGTTTATATTCTTTAATTATCTTTTTCAACAAACCAAATTTCTTCATCATCTTAATAAATTTTCAACTTGAACTCCTTTTCTTTCAATTTTATATTAAACCCAATTTCTAAAGTTCAATCACCAAAAATTTTATAGAAGACTTTATTTAGTGATTTGAAACAAAAACCTATTTTCTAAATATATATAAAATTTGGAGATTGATTTCTTGTTTAAAAGTATTAGTTTTATAATCTAAATTTCCAAATCCAAACTAAATAATTAACTTGGTTTAGATAACCTTACATTAATTACAGTAAATTATATAATATGACTAGATAATTTGATATAAATTAGTAAATAGATTTAAATTAAAAGTTAAGACTTTAAATATTATAATAAATTATATATTTGTCATAATAACATTTTTCAATGAATCAAATCTTTCAATTATTTATTTAAACTTCTTTTACCCTAACTTTATTTCTATAAAAAAAATCTAAATATGTGATTTAAGTGTTTTGCAAAGTCCCAAACCTTTGAGCTTTAGTCTAAAATTCCATTTTCTAAAACCTCATAAATTTTTTACTTCATTTGCTTATTTAAAAATATCAGTTTTAACCTCAAACTCAAACTAAACATTAAGTTTTTACAAAGTTAAATTCCAAAACTAGATTTTCATTTCTAACTAATAATTTCTATACTATAAATTCTAAAATCATGTCCCAATTATTTCTTATGCTTAAGAAAATCATCTGACAAGTTTAAATACCAATTCCTTACCCTTAAAAATCTTTTAATCCTTATCCTTATATATTTTTATTTCCTTTAACTTTTGGGATTGCTATTTTCTTTTCTTCTTTCCCTTTCTTCCTTGTTTTCACCGATGCTTTTTCTTTCCCTTCCTCTTCTTCTTTATTTTCCTTCTTTTCTTCAATTCCTCTTTAAAATCTCAAGTTCAAGAGAAAATTAAAAGAGAAATGGAGGATAGAAACAAGATAGAAGACATAGTTCATGCTTGGAGTAGCTATAAAGACAAACACGTAGTGATAGTGATGGAGTTTTTCTTAAAACATGCCAGTTCTTCTTTTCCTTTGTTTGATGATTGATTATTGATGTAGATGATGATATAGAGCTAGGATGAAGTTGGGTTTGTGATAAAATTAGAGAAGGATGAAGATTTGAGTATGAAAGTTGAAAACCTAAGTAGTTTATGTATATGTGAAGTTAGGATTTGATGATGAAGTTAGATATGTTTTGATGAAGTGAAGTAGGATTAGAAGTGATGAAATTTGTGTTTATATGTTGTATGCTACTTTCATGATGCTGTAGTCGATATTGGAAGTGTATTAATTATGAAAAAGATGTAAAGGAATTCATAACAGAGGAAAACAAGGGATACATAGGTCGTTTAGGGGGACCCATGACTGATCAAAAGCATGGAACGAGATGTTCCAATTGTACATGGCTCCCTACTTGGGTCGTGTATACTCCCCTATAGTAATATGTTTTTGTAAATTGATCATAAATTTTTCATTTGAACTTGGATTCAGGTAATTCAAGAGGTCAGGGAAAGCTTAAAAAGAGATATACAACTTTCATGTTCTAAGTTTTTGCAAATTTTAAAAGTGTCAAGGCTTAAATTTTGATTAATTTTAGTTGCTATATTTGCCAAACAAAGTTAAAAACTTGTGTTTGCTTATTAAATGTGTGTAGTTAAGTATAAAGTGAACTTAGCTAATAAACTTGGGTCCAACTTGACTAAATAGACTTTAGTAAACCAAAATGAACTAGAATAACTAAGTCTAACCAACTTAGCTAAACTAAGTTAATATCAATTTGAACTTGTAAATGAGCTAGATGTAATCATAGTATATTAGTTCTTAGATATTAAAGGAAATGAGATATCTTAAATATGTGTTTTTAGAAAATGAGTTAGATGAACATGAATATGATGCTTTATGTTATTGAATTTGGTTTAATAGTAATGCATATGTTTATAGGAATCACTAAGCATGTGAGTATGATGTGTTCTATTACTGTGTATGTTTTGATAGATATATGTATGCCTGTTTATAGCCTTAAACACAAGTGTTAATGCTTGTATTATGTAAAATTTAGACTAATAAATAGTAAATAAGGTTAAGCTAATGAAATAAATTTAATTATAATTTAAGTTAATAGGATTAATAAATACTAAGTTAATAAAGAAGTTAAGTGTAGATTAATATAGAACATGAAATTATGAGTAATTCTTATTTTATTTCGTAGGAGAAATAAACATGAACCAATATTTGAATTTACTAGAAGATTTCTACTCCTTAGCTCGGTATTAGGTGAGTGCTTTTGATCTAATTACATCGATTGTGGGTGTAATATAGTAGCACAAGATTAAATTATAACAATAATTGATTATGTATGGGGATGGGTACAATGCATGTTGTGTAGTGATTGAATGATTGAAAAACTTTAATAACAAAAGCTAAAGTTGCTTGAATTGTATTAACTAAGGATTGTGTTATGTGGATTGTTGAGAAATTGTTTGATCGCCAAATAATCTGGCATAAGCTTTATCCGGCCATTAAATAAACCGAACACGTATTGCACCATAGCATGCCTTGCATTAGCATGGTATTCACGTCACGTATTAATACTTTGATTCTATAGTAGTGCCTTTGAGAGTCTAGTGAATCTGGTTAGGGCTACTATAGGGTTGTCGGCTTCACGGGAATTAAGCAGGCACCAAAGGACGTCGTTCGTGTTGGAATCGGCTTTAGGGATTAATACTTGGAAAGGTTCTGTGGTTCTAAGGGAAGTGGAGGTGTATTGGCAGTAAAAACATTTTGATCCATGCTCAAAATGAGTTCAAGGTGAAGTCCTCACTCTTTAGTTTTTCTAAGGAGAAGTAGAGGCTATGTTTGATAAAAAGGGTCTCAAAGAAAATCCTCTCTCCTTAGCTATGTCATGGAGATGTTAGAGGTTATTTTTCAATAAAATGTATTTCAAATTGAAATTTTCCCTCCTTAGTTATATCTAAAGGGCAGTTAGAGGTTATGTTTGTTATATAAAATGATTTTGTGTTGAAATAGCTATGAGCTGGATACTCTAAAATAAGAAAGCACCTCCTTCCTTAGTTCATAATTCTACTAGACGTGAATGACTTGAGTCAGTACTTTAACCCCTAAGAAAGGGCGTAAATCTCCATTGTTTAGGTTCCGATCATCTAAACTATGCATTTCAATATGAATGAGTGTAGCATTGCATATGTTTGATAATCAGACTTGTTTATATTGGTTGAAATGTTTTAAGATCTAGTTACTCATGGAGCTAGCTGAGTTCATACTCTCCTGAAATGTTTGATTTCATGATTTAAAGGAATATGAAGAACAATTATGGGATGAAGAGAGATTCGAAGTTATTCGTAAGAAAGTTTTGAGAAATGTAGTTTAGATAAAATTTACGATGTAATAGTTAGGATTTAATTCAAGTTTTTTATAATGTAATTCTTGTTTGTATCTTATATATATCTAGTTTTTCTTATTCTTAAACATCCTAAGATCTTGTACAACTGTTCCATGCCACAGAGTATTCTGTAGGTGTGATGCTCATGTGTCTCTCTAGAAGTCTTGATAGTTAAATATTAGCATATTTGATTTCGAATTGATACATGACTTATCATACTTCTAGGATACCTTATGAGGTGTGACAAATGGGCCCCACAAAACCTATGTCTAACGTACCATAGACATTCATACATTGTTGGAATCTGTGAACTCTATTCTAACTAATATTTCTACTATCCTACTCATTGATTGCCACAACTTCATTAAAGTCGCCAGTAATCAGCCAGGGCCTACTTAGTATTTCAGATGTACGTTCTACATTTTCCTAAAGGAGCTTCGTATACTTACAATAGGTACTAGCATATATGGCAGAAACAAAGAAGGGTTGAGAAGAAAATACTTAGATACGGAGGTGAATTTCCTGGCTGGAGTGAAAGAATGTATTGACGACAATACCCAATTGCTTCTAGAAGATAACAATGCTACCACTATAGCCCACTGATTCAACACAAAAGTATCTATATTATATTGGAGATGGTTACCCAAAACTTTTGCCTCACGTTCAACCATACGGGGCTTCAAAAGAACAATCAAGTCAAGTTAATACGTACGGACCGGATTTCGGATGTTGGTTAAAAGTAACTCAAGAGGGGAACCCCTGGTGTTCTAAGATAAGATACAAAAAGGGACATGGCAGTAGCTGCTAAGGTTCACTACGTTGGCGTCAATCATGGCAACATTTTGCATGGAAAAAAGAAGTTGATACCATGGCAATCTTCCAACCTCAAGGTGCCTAAGCTGGAGGATGTTTATCCTCAAGAAGCATGGCTTGTAGTTGGTCTTGAGGAGAAGTGGAGTTTCCTCCTCCATTCCCATAATCCATTGTTGTGGCTTCTCCTCCGAGATGTATTCCAATATTGTGTACACCAGCATATCCATGATCGGCAAGGTTCTTGTTAGTGCTTGGAAGCTAATTTCCCGCCACATGTTGAAGATGATTTCGTAGTTGAGATATTCCCTGGTGTGCGATGTCAGGATTAGGAGTTTGTACTTCTTCATGGTGCGCAGATGATTCTTGAATCTGTCCGCTATTATTCTTCCTTCAAGGAAAGTAGGTCGCATTGTCAACTATGGAATTTAGCTGGCCTTCCTTAGGGCGTCTTTGTATATCGTATGGATCAATTCAATCTAGATTCTGGTGAAGTTGTCTAGATAGTTGACGTGCAATATTTTCTACCGATTGGCTGGCCAAGGCGTTGCTGAGTCCTTGTGAAGGACTCTTACTGCGAAAAGTATCTCCACGCAGATTGACATTCTTTCTAACAGTGTTCTTTAGTCTTGTGAGACGCTGTTTTGCTCGAGTAAAGGAAGCGGGTGAACTAGAAGAGGTAGAGGGAAGAGAAGAAGTAGGCATTTTTTGAGTGAAGGTGAAAGGGTTTTTTTTCCAGCAGTGGTGTTAATCCGAGTAAGTAGGCTTGAAGTGGGAGGAAGAAAAGAATAGTTTTTGCCTTGGGAAGGGACAGTAGATGTTAGCAGACTCTGTGAGGGCAGACCCACATTTTCTTGATTTTTTTGATGCGCGTCAAACTGGGATGCATCCTTTTGCCTTCTTGTATTTTTCCTTTGAACCACTATCTAATCATATAATAAGGATTCTGGTCTCTCGATGAGAGTGGCTTCTAAGATTTTTCCTCAGATCTACTGCCTGAAGTCTTATCTGAAAGGTTATGTTAGATAGGTCTGACTCCATGAATAGGCCGAAACTGAGTAGCTAATGTACCCACAACTATTACAAAACATTAGGAGGCTCTCATATTGGACCTTTAGTTCCATCCCATCAACAAAGACGGTGACTGAAGGTGTACCGACATCAATTTGAATGTAAATATTAGCAAATCTCCCTTTTTCGGCACTAATAACATGGGCATCATATTTGAGCATGCGATCAAGGAGTTGCTAATGAGTTGTACAGCTCTTAAAGAATAATATTCAATAGGGAGACCCGTGATTTTCGCCCAAATAGCAATGGATTCAAACTTATCTGAGGAAGGCTTAAATTTCGGGGTCCATTTCGTAATAGCTACGAAATGCTTATTAATAAACCAAGGTCCCTCCTTAATAATGAAGCTTGTTTTGTCACTTGGATTAAAAGCTATAATATAACTCTTTTGCCATAAGCTACTTAGTTTTTCCTACATGGCGACAAAACCAGGATTTGGTCACATAACTTTTACAATATAGGAGTTTTTCCAAGGGGCATCCATTTGCATCCTATCCTCATTTGAGAACAATATTTTCCCTATACCGCACTCAGCAGTATCTATACAAGTAGACTTATCTTGTTCTCCAGCTTTCTCATTTTCTATGTCCATCCCATAGCTTTGGCTTCCAAAAAACCCTTCTTCACAAGCTCCAATGATATTACAGAACAAACTATCTTTGTAAGAAGGAGGATCAGGTGGCTTTTCTTGTAGGCTAGCACTATTAAATGTACAGTCGTCAGTAGCACACTTTTTCGCTCGCCACCAGAGGTCTTCATCTGTATCCTTTAGTGTGCCAGTGTGTGAGAGGTTTTCCATGGGTGTATCACCTTTTTTTTTTTTTTTGTCAAATACATTTATTCAATGGTTTATTTTCTAACTTTGTAATAAATGCTCTTGTTTTGAAAATATCAATTATATAATTATCTTCTCTCTATAATAAATATAAGAGATATTATAGATATTTTACCTTTAACTCCAATAATTATTTGTTTTATCTTTTACATCAAGTGAACGTTGTAATAATCATTATAACCCTATTACATTCCTGTTGAATTAAAATTCAATTCCCTCCTTATTCTTTATCGCAAAGTCAACAAGGCATGTGGTTGTCACTTGCTTACGCCCATTGAAATATAAGAATTGCCAATCCAATCATGTCTATTATAAGCTTTTTGCTCTAACCAATGAATTGAATGGACTGGCCTTATGAAACTTTTTGTTGGATTGAAAACACCAACCCTAATGTGCTATTTTTGTTAGTTTAATGGGCTGGTTCACTGATCAACTTACAAATTAATTTATAACCTATCTTTATTTACATAAGAGGTATATTTGTCTTGTGATTGGATAATTGTTTTACCTTCTCCTTATTTTTCTATTTAGTGTTATATGTCTGTGCTATGATGTGTTTTTGCAAATATATCAAGAGTTTAATTTCAGATTTTAGATCTATTTTTCATCAGTATCTATATCATATCTATTTCATATCAGTATTTGGCTTATTTGATCAGTTTATAAGTAAAAATATCTGTTTTCCATCGGTATCTACTTTTGACAAACAGTTTGTTTGAAAACGACAAAAAGATGAAGCCAAAATGATAGAAAGATGGCAAAACAAACAAACCCTTATCTTTTTAGTGTTGGAAAAGACATCCTTAAATGAATCCACTCGAAAATGCAATTATAGTTAAGATGTCTCATTGAAATTGATAAAAATACATTAGAGAAACAACATAAATCTATCCCAAAGTCATTACCTTGGTGCATTTAGGGCCTACTTGGATTATCATATTTTTGTCTATATCGAATCAATATATCGATTTGGTATCGGTTTAGTATCGGTTCGGTTTAATCAATTTACGAGTAAAATTATTGATTTTTCATCGGTATCATATCCGTATCGGTTTAGTATTAGTTTGGTTTGGTTTGAAAATGATACTTAAATGACAATCCAAACAAGCCCGTCTCGTCTTCTCTTTGGAAAAGATTTTTAGATCATAACAGATTAGGTGAATATTTGTTAGATCAACAGCCCACCCCACAACTATAAAATCGCACTGAACACCATCCTAAAACAAAGTTACATTGGCAAAGAATCGAATTCACCAAGCATTAAGGGTATCAATGAATTTAACCATTTTGAAATAACTCGAGTTCAGCTTCGCATTTGCTTGAATCCCGTTCAATTGTTATCGAGCTGAACTTAAGCTCATGCTACTTAAGGCATACGTATTTAGTTCAATGAGCTCTCTCAAAATCAAGTTTGGCAAAGAATCGAATTTGAGTGAAATTTGAGCACAAGTGTGTGTATATATAATGTTCTAAATACTTAAGTTAAATAATGAATTTAATTCTCTAAGATCCAACTTATTTTAACTACAATTTTATGCCAAGTTTTCGCTAAACTCTAGTTTCAAAATTTATTGTTGAATTTGAACTCAATTAGGTTTAATTGGTTCTATTATGTCTTTACTATACATCTTAAGCGTAATTTCGTTGGTCATATTCTCTCTCAAAATTTGAACGAAAATTCAGCTTGAGCCGCTAGGTTTTGGCACAATAAAGTACGTATTCGGGGATTTTCAGCTCCTACATGCGATGATTTGGATTTTCAGATGAGACAAAAGTAAACATGGTCGAGTTGACAACAGAACAATACAAATACAAATAATATTATCTATTAATTATGATACCAATAATCTGCATCCATTGAAGTTAGGTCTTGCTTGGCTTAATTTGTGTAACATCATTGTACCTCCAAAACCGTCGTAGGAAACTTATAATACCTAAAATTTGAATGACCATAATAGGTTTTCTAACAACCACTAAACTTAAAAGCTCCCAATGTAATAAACTAATTTACTCATTGGCCTACACATTGATGACTAATAAAGTTTTGAGTTTCCAAAGGAAAAGAATACAATTATCAGCAGTTTTATTAAATAGTACATTCAATGAACCCCAATTACATAAACTAGAAAGGAAAAAGAAAAAAAAAAAGTGATACAATATAATTAAAGTGGTAATGGAGATTCAAAACACTTGGTAAAAGGCCAAATAAAATAACTTTTCAACATTCCACACATATATCTTTTTGAAAAAAAAAGTACGATGATTAAAAATCATATAATTTCACGGCCTTTAACAAGTGTTTCGAACACTCATACATTAACAAGATCAATAATACAACCTTCAAATCGTCATGGATTAAACCTTCTTACCATTATACATCGATTCGACCTTACCATCGTTTCCACCCAACAACATGTACTTGTCCTTCCTAGTCATACTGGTCCTCTCAAACCCTAAAACATCACCCAGCACCTTTTGCACATAATTCGCCACCTCAATTGCCGACATCCCTCCAGCCTTACATGTCATCTCCTCCGGCAGCCTATCCAAAAACGTCACCTCGTACCTTGGTCTAGGATTCATAAAAAAGAAATACGGGTCCCAAAACTTAACCCCACGAACGGTCGTACCATAAAACATATTCTGTTTACAGTCGACTGCCACCGGAACGATCCTATCACTTAACTCTGCAAACAAAGCACTGAATCGCAGCAAAAAGGGCTCCCGACACGTGGTGCCTTCTGGGCAAACTACTAGATCCCCTTTTTCCAATAACGATTTGATGCGTGCAGCGTCAGCCTCACGATCACGTGTCAAAGCAACGGCTGGGATTGGGGATAGGAATCTAGAGAGTTTACTTACACTGTAAGTAACACACGACACTTTACGTCTAAGCGCGATTGCGATCACGATGGGGTCGAGTGCCGTACGATGATTGCAAACGTAGAGGTTCCCTGGGGATCCACGTGAAGGTGGGGGTGGTGGATTGCCTTTGATTTTGAGCCTGATGCCAAGTATCTCGTACGTGTAGCGTACGATCCTCTCCGGCAAAGGGAGATTGAAGTAGACACGGATGAGACACAGGATGAAGCCAAATGGCAGCCAGAGATAGGTCAAGAGCGCATGGAGTGGGGTCGGCCGTTGGACTAACCGTCCATCGTGGAAGATGATCCGGTTCTTTAGTCGGGCTAGTGGAACCGGGGTTGCTGATTTGCTTGGATGTACCATGTAGCCTTCCTGGTTATATCAAATTTAGACTAAATTAGCATGAACTTGTTTAATTTCAAATCTATCACTACTTTAGAGTTTCATGATTAAAATATACAAAATATCACAATATTATAACTACTCAAGTAAATGAAAGCATGTGATCAGTGGCACATAGAAAAAATTGCTAAATTACTCATTGACCAAATGGCAGTAAGTGGCTAGTGGTACACCCAAAAAAAAAAAAAAACACTAAGTAGGCACTAATCATATCAAAACAATTCAAATAGGGTTCTTATTAATTGAATAACTTGCTAATACAAAATTAATTATTTAGCAAGTGTAACTGCTTATATGTCATCACACCAAGAAATCATGCTAACTTCAAGCATAAAGATTTGATGTCTAGAATTCAATTTTATGAATCAAGTTTCCTCGTCGATCCATTCAACCTCAGTGTTGTAATATATTTTGTGCTTTTGTTGTTTTGTTGTTTGGTCAAATCAAGCACAAATACTAAATTTAACGCACAATTTTTTCATCCACTAGTTTGGCTATCTTGTTTGGGTACTCATTCCTTAAAACTTATTGGAAGTACACATAAACTTGAAATAACCACCAATTTTTTTTCTTTTTTTTTTTTTAAGTAAATCTTGAGTTGCAATTCAAGGAACAAAAATCAGTGTAGGAATTGGCATAAAACTGTGTCAGATCATTGATTGAACCAAATTATGCTGTAATTGTATTTTCTTTCTTGATAATTCCAAATCAAACCAATGATTCAGGAGACTATTTACAACATTTGAAAGTTTAACTTAAGTCAAAGTTTACGAGGATTATTTATAATTTCCCCTAAAATTAATCTATCTATCTGTCTATTATATATAATATAATATGGTCTTTTACTTATATTTTCCAACTTCGAATTTTGGAAAATGACATATCAAATTTTCCTTGAGTTTTCTCTCTTACATTATATATATATATATATATAAATCTTGCTTATTAGATGAAACTTTTCCTTCTCTTTACTCTCAGGACTTTAGATCCAAGATCTTATCAATGATAATTTTTTTTTACAGTTCTGATTTAACTAATCGAGCCAATTTCTTTTAGATTGAGAAAATTTTTAAACCAAACCAAACCAATTCAAACTCTCTCCAATAAGTCCAAGTTGCAGTAATACAGTTTACAGGTTAAAGATAATCGTACAAACACAAAAGTTAAAGTCATGTCCATAAAGCATGCATTTGATCACATGTGTGGAGTATAGTTAAGATCGTATGCCATTTTCCTTAGAACATAAATCAGTAATTAAAGGATAGCTTATCCCATGTTTTTCAACCAATTATATCTTAATTATTTATTAAATTTTAATACCCATAATACGGATCCAGCGTCTGCTATTATTTTGCTTGATGAGATGTGAATATGTAGGTTATGTGTATATGGGTACAACCACAGCATTAATTGGTATCATGTGATGTATTTACTGCACATATGGACACTTAAATTCAATGTGGACTATGGTTCCATTATTTTTATAAAGTAGGCCAACTAATTTTTCAGGCGACAGCTGGAGTGTTGTGGTGTATAATTAATATTGTGGGACTAGGTATGAAGCATCTACCTTACCTTATCCGTATTCGAAGATATTAATGATGCAATAATAACTTTTGTGTATTCCATGAGCCATTCTAAATGAATATTCCGCAAAGGCACAATTATATTAATAGACTAAGGATTTCATTATTTCAGCCAAATTATAGTATCAAAACAAAATCCTAGGTCCATAGACCTAGCTTATCGTTATCATTGACAAAAGTTTGTTTGCTCTAATGGGAGCATTTTCCTTTATCATAAGTTAGGTCTCCTAATAGTTACTAAGACCAGTCCTATTATATTAATAAACGGTTTAGATCTTTTTTAATTATGATTGAATCTTTTAAATCTTTTATACTTATTGTTTTAATCAATTTAATTTTGATATTAATACCGATATAGTCCCCTGATGGGACCATATATGTTCAGGCATAAATTAATACATAAAATTAAAGACACCAACATGATGATGATGATGATGATGATGCAAGTTGATTGGAGCCATAGTTTAGATTAATCACCCTCTAGGTGATTTTTATGACAAGATGCCTTATTATGGAGAAAAAAAAAAAAAAAACAATAGGCTAAGACCCCCTAATTTAATATTGTTAGTGAAAATATATATCAAAAGATGTCATGAGAAAAAGGTTACTCGTAATTAACCTAGCTACCAAAATTAAGAACCTAAAACAACTTCAATTTCATTACGAAAACCTCAAGCCAATCCGCTTATACGTTGTCGACTACACATTACAGCAACATCTATCTGGCTATCCTACCGTACCAAAAACCCACCCACTCTTTAATGCTGTGTTTGGAATGCTCCAAATATGGGAAATGAAAAGAAATGAAGAGAAATTGGATAAAATATGCGTATTCGGATATGTTTAGTGGGTGAGAAATAAAGTAATTTAAAAAGGAAATCAAAGAAAAATGGGATGCCTATATTTTCCTCCAAGAATGGAACGAAGGCAAGAGAAATCAAGAAAAAGTGATGAAAATGACTTAAATATTCTTATTTACTTCCTTAACTAATATTTTATAAGATAATATAAATATAATTTTATCAATTACTGACTCTATTTTTTTTCTTTCACTTCCTTCATCATTTACCAAATATAAAATAAACATTCTATTTATTTTCATTTTTCTTAATTTCCATTTTCTATCATTTTTTTCTATGATTTCCCTTGATTTCCTATTTTAAGAAGCTAGCTGAATACAGTGCAAGAGTTCAAAAGTGCCGAGAAATGAACACTGGCATTCATGTAAAATTATTTAGGTATATATTTTCAATAGATTCACAAGTTTAGATATATGATTTTAAAATTTGATTCTGCATGATTTAATACGATGGAATACTTTTTTAGGCAATAATAACTTTTCTGTATTCCATGAGCCATTCTAAATGAATATTCCGCGCAAAGGCACAATTATATTAATAGACTAAGGATTTCATTATTTCAGCCAAATTATAGTATCAAACAAAATCCTAGGTCCATAGACCTAGCTTATCGTTATCTTGACACAATTTGTTTGCTCTAATGGGAGCATTTTCCTTTATCATAAGTTAGGTCTCCTAATAGTTACTAAGACCAGTCCTATTATATTAATAAACGGTTTAGATCTTTTTTAATTATGATGAATCTTTTAAATCTTTTATACTTATTGTTTTAATCAATTTAATTTTGATATAACCGATATAGTCCCCTGATGGGACCATATATGTTCGGCATAAATTAATACATAAAATTAAAGACACCAACATGATGATGATGATGATGATGATGCAAGTTGATTGGAGCCTAGTTTAGATTAATCACCCTCTAGGTGATTTTTATGACAAGATGCCTTATTATGGAGAAAAAAAAAAAAAAACAATAGGCTAAGACCCCCTAATTTAATATTGTTAGTGAAAATATATATCAAAAGATGTCATGAGAAAAAGGTTACTCGTAATTAACCTAGCTACCAAAATTAAGAACCTAAAACAACTTCAATTTCATTACGAAAACCTCAAGCCATCCGCTTATACGTTGTCGACTACACATTACAGCAACATCTATCTGGCTATCCTACCGTACCAAAAACCCACCTACTCTTTAATGCTGTGTTTGGAATGCTCCAAATATGGGAAATGAAAAGAAATGAAGAGAAATTGGATAAAATATGCGTATTCGGATATGTTTAGTGGGAGAAATAAAGTAATTTAAAAAGAAATCAAAGAAAAATGGGATGCCTATATTTTCCTCCAAGAATGGAATGAAGAAGAGAAATCAAGAAAAGTGATGAAAATGACTTAAATATTCTTATTTACTTCCTTAACTAATATTTTATAAGATAATATAAATATAATTTTATCAATTATGACTCTATTTTTCTTCTTTTTTTTTTTCTTTCATTCCTTCATCATTTACCAAATATAAAATAAACATTCTATTTATTTTCATTTTTCTTAATTTCCATTTTCTATCATTTTTTTTCTATGATTTCCCTTGATTTCCTATTTTAAGAAGCTAGCTGAAAACAGTGCAAGAGTTCAAAAGTGCCGAGAAATGAACACTGGCATTCATGTAAAATTATTTAGGTATATATTTTCAATAGATTTACAAGTTTAGATATATGATTTTAAAATTTATGATTCTCATGATTTAATACGATGGAATACTTTTTTAGGCAATAATAAAGTTGCGAATTGAACTACGATAATGACATACCTTGCAAATAGCCATGAAATCGTGGTCAGATTCACGATCTCCAATGCCAAGATCAGGCGATTCATCACCAAACTCATTCAAGATGGCAATCCTCTTCCATTTACCAACCAAAACCCCAGGTTTCTTCACAAATCCAGTGGCCTTCTTGGTTTTTGGGTTCACTTCTATTTCCGTGCCTAAAACCTTATCCCCACCAAGGAAGTCCTTCACGAATGGTTCCACCATTATGGTAGGGTTCGCTGTCACCACCACCTTCCTTTTGCATTTGTCAAACACTTCATAACTCTCCGACCTAACATCAGCTGCATAAAACCTAACCCCAAAACAAAAAATAATAAATAAATAAACTAATAATAATTAATCATTAACAAGAATAAACTTACCCAATATTTTAGTTAATAAAACTATCTATTATGCCATATACAATAGAAATTTGAGCAAGCAGAGGATGGACTGGACGGTCCTGCTAGGGTTGCAATAAATAGACACATTTAGCTGGAGTAATTACTTTTGAAAGCATTAAAATTAGTATGATATTTCATGTCAACTTCAAATGTAAAAAGTGGTAAGACTCCCACTGATTTCCTTAAAATAAAAACATTTAGTTGCCCATTCTCCCCAAGAACATAAACTTTAGTTTATAAATCTTTAACTTACCTTAGTCAATTGAGGAAAAATGACAATATAATTTAAATGCAAATAGTTTAGATGAAACTCATCAATCTTTCATCAAAACTCTGGGAATTTAATTAAATTTCATACCTAGGTAAAACAGCACGAGAGGCGAGCTCAATGTCACGGATCTTGAGGCCAGCAAATGAGATGAAGATGAGGATTTGAATACCGATGGCTTCGGATATAAAGAGGTAAGAGATGATGACAATGGGAAGAGATAGAAGAAGCACAAGCCCACGTAGTAAGCTACCAGCCTCAATAGCAACGAGCATAAATAAGGGAACGAACTTCTCGAACCAAAAGGGTGCCATCCAAATCCGCTGCTATGGAACCGTAGCTAGAGCCCTCGCATTTGGTGATTGAAGGGAAGTTGTGCTTTGATTTGTGCCCCGACATTATGCACAAGCATATGCGGTCGAGAACGAGCTTCCTTGAGGTTGAATCTCGGAAAAAAGGGTTATATGGACGACGACACACCCGTAATGTGTGGGGAGGAGATGTTTGGAGTGGTGACCGGGAGGAAGACAGAGTGGCGGTGGGAAGGCTGGTTTTAAATGTGGGGAGTTGGGGGTTGTGTTAATGACAAGTTTGGACTTCCAGTTGTTTTATTAATTACTGACAAAGTCGTGAGTTGGAAGTGGGAAGTGGGAACTAGCAAATTCAGTTGGGAAAATTTTTCTCTAAGTAATATTAATAAGGTGGTGTTGTTCCAACTACCTTGTTGTGTGGCAAAGTTTGATGAAACCGGCCATAGACTAAAAGTCTAAATGGTCTTTCTTTGTCGTGGAAAATGGGATGCTTACACTAAAGAAATTGTTTGATTATTGCCACAAACATTATGCTTGTTCAAGCTCATTTGGTTGGGTGTTTTGGTGTTAGGTATATCAGATTCCTTAAAAGTGCTTGGATTAATATAATTTATTAGGGTTACATGGATAATATTTGCTTTCGAAATTTTTAATTAGAGCTTTTTTTTACAGTAATATTCAAGCATTTGATAAGAAATTAATAATCAATAATAGAATGTGCTCCACCACATCAAATATGTGCATAAAAATTCATAAAATTACATTTGAGATGGGGAATCTGAAACAACAAAAATCTACTGCTGATTTACTACCTTGATGCATTTAATCCATTTGTCTTCTTGTAGAAAATATATATTTAGAATATAACAGGTTATATGAATATTTGATAGCATTTTTATTTTTCCCAACTAATACAATGTTAGGAGAGTTGCATAACCATGCAGAATAGTAAAAAAACTTATATATATTGGCTTATTTTGTTCACTCATATGAATAGAAATGAATTATTCCTTTCTACAAACCCATTTTTATATTTATAATACAGATTGCTATATAGATAAAAAATTGGGAATTGATTTTTTCAAGACTAAAAAGATAATTATTTTTTAAGTTTTTTCCATATCTATTAATCAAATATCAATGAAAAATATACGTACTCAAATGATGCAAACTTTGCTTGGAAAACTTAAATGGACATATTATTTTCTTTATATAAAATCAAACAATTTTAATCAAGGAACTATCGATACAAATTTTGTTTATCAAATTATTCCACTCTATCACAAGAGCATTCTTCAAGATGCCCTAATCACATGTTTAATGATAAAAATGATTATTTCATTCCACTATAAATAAGAAAAATATGCTCATAATTAAGCCACTTAACAATCAAGTATTGTTTAGTTTTCTAATTTTCCTTTTCTTTGGTGTTGGGATTTCTAGGTTTATCTTTTCGTGATTGAATCGAATGGATTTTGTAAAAATGTAGGTACCTTTCAATGTTGTTTGTCAAATCACAAATGAAATGTTGTAACTATATTCATTTTAACAAAGGAAGTGTTTCGGATGATTAGCTAAATGATTGTTTGAAAAAAAAAATACAACATTTTTTCATACAATAATTATTATTTATCGAGAAGTATTAGACATATATCTCTATAAAATTGTTTCAAATAACTTTCTTATATGACTTTGCTGCACATACTACTAGTCTACTACTATTATTGTAGCTTCTATTGCTTACAGAATATACATGGCCATTATATTTATAAACACAGAATACATTGATATTCTAATTCTCGATTTTAATATAACATTTTATTTATTTTATTTTATTTTTCTGTAGAATATACCCTTGAGCTTTTGGTGCATACTTCAAGTTAGAATTTAGAAGGACCTCCAAGGGACAAGTGCAACTATGATAATCTTCTAGATATGGTTGGCTCGGTTAGGTACAAGCATTAATTAGTCTACGGTTTTAATCTCCGGAAGTTCCACTGGTTTTTGCATCCACTATAAGTGCTACTAGTAATTTTGTTTAAGATATCAATTATAAATCTAACGCTAAGTAAAGTAATTCAAATGATATATTTAATGTTTCATAAATTTATCTAAGACATTAATGATTGGATTGTCTTTTATTAAATATATATATATATATATTTTTAATTTTTCTCAATGATTATCACTATTAATTCATTTTACAAAATATTTATTCATATATTTAACTAGCTAAAATATTAATATCTTAAATAAAGTTATCCTCTAACTTGGGCAAAAAAAAAAAAAAATTAACCTCTAAGGTTAATACTTAATACTTTTTAATCTACTCTACTCTAGACATTTTATTGCAAGACGGCTATCTTCAATTTCACCCTGTTTTTATCCATGTCTCCATTAATTTATGCTCTACATATGAAGAGGTATTTCGTAGGTGTTTTATATTCACTTTCTTTTCGATATATATTACATATAACGATAAATAATTTATTGAAAGGAGATATCAACTTAAAACAACATTTGGGAAAAAAAAAAAAGGTTAATCTTATAACTAAAAAAAAGAGAGAGATTCCGAGGTATAGGTTGGGAAAGAAAAATCAGAAGGCTTAAAATTTCATAGCAGTAAAATAACATGGTACATCTGATCAATAAACAAACACACACCCACTTGTTAATGTCGATAAAGCCATGAAATCTGCATAAAAAATTAAGAGTTCGTTGAAATGCCAATATATAAAGTCGTGCTGTTTTCGGGTTTATTTAAATTGTTTATAGTTTATCAATACTCGACATGTACTTAGTCGGTATCTGTATTTAATCAGTATCTTATCCCTATAATCCATAAGTCAGTAATTAAGTTTTTATCTATTTCTATCTGTTTTTTTTTTTTTTCTTTTTGATAAATACTATACTCAGATAAACACCAAACTGATGTCAAATGAAGAAGATGTTGACAAATCAAACACAACTTGAAAAACCATAGGATCCAATGTCCTAGTTAAGATTTTAATGCATGGCTTTCGTATTTACAAGGTTTTTCGTATTGACTTCACAATACTCTGAACCTATATAATAATTATCTCTGGGATGGCATTCGTGCAGTAGGTCTTGTTCTGATTTATATTTTCTATACCAAATTCAAAGCCCAGTTGTAATATTACGAGGAATGGAATAGAGTGGGAATAATATACGTTTGCTATTACTACGTAAAAAATTATCAATATATAAGTTGTACGAGATTAATTACTAATATGTCGTAGCAAAAATGTATATGTGAAAAAGGATAAGAAATTTCATACACGAATCGTGAGTGTAAATTGATATATAAGTTTTAGTACCGTACCTATATTGTACTTCATAGAAGTAATATATATATTGCTCATTTTAACGCAATATAATCCTATATATATTACATGTTACAAACGCGATATATGTGTGGTCATATTGCACTTCATAGAAGTGATATATATATTGCTCATTTTAAACATAATATAGTCCTATATATATTGCTTGTTACAAACGCGATATATACAACCATATTTCTTCCTTACATCTTATTTTATACACGTAATTTTACTATTGTATTTGGGTAATTATTTTTATTTTGACCTTGTTTAAGTAATTAATTTCAATTAGTGTCCAAACAAGAAATTATTTCAAATAAAGATGTAATAAGATTTTTATATGTTAATTATTTAAATAGTGGTATTTTGAAGAAAATATAGGTTTGATTAAAGAATAAGTATTTAATGTTTTCTATAATAAGAATTTCTTATTGAATCGCTATTACAATCAATAAATGACTTAGTAACTTTTTATAAAAAAATAAGCTATAATGGAATTACAATTACTAAAAAGTAAAAAGCAATGAGTGTTACATACACAGAGTCTGTTTGTTTTGGCTTTTTTCCGGCAGATACAGACACTTTTTCAAACTTTTTGCTAACAAATTATTTATCAAATAATAGATATAGATAAAAAAAAGTTGACAGTTCTCATCAAAAGATCAAATAGAACAAATATAGATAAAATTTAGATGCAATCGGATATATTTACACATATCATTTTAAAAAAGATACAGATACAGATGAAAAATAGACAATCCAAACAGACCTTAAGTAAATAATCAACCTATATTTGCAATGCGAATCTGTCTGTCGAATAAAGGAGAATGGATGGGAGAAAGGGGTGGCACTAGAGGAAAATTGAATGGGAGTTTTTGCCTGGCAATTCCGTATCCGTTTTTTCCCGCACCCATTAAATGCATTAAATATATCAACTGTAACAACTCAGAGTGGACAGGAAGAGATCACTACTATTAAATTAATTTTAAATAATAATAAAAATTCAATAAAATTATGGCAAAAAAAAAAAAAAAAAATCAATTGAGTATGCTGTATAACAACTTTAAACTTTAATTGCCAATTTTGATAAATAAAACCTGATTAGACATGATATTTAATATCTCTAAAGTTTAACGATCAAATTGGAAAAATACCGAAAAACTCAAATAATATCTTTCGTAATAGCCCATTCTACTTAGACATATTAAGAATAAAGACATCATAAAAAAAAAAAAAAGAATTAAAAAAAACACAAAAAAGAAGATATAGGAAAAATTTTAAAAAAAGAAAAGGAATGCCAATTCCAAGATTATAATACTTAAAATATGGAAGGGAAAGAAAAGAGAGATAAATAAATATAAATGACAAAGTAAAACTAAAAAAAATATTATTATTTCTTTTTTTAGGTATTACAATCAGAGGGGAGATTTGAAGCTTCTAAATCCTGAGTCCGGGGCGAAATATACAATTATCACGAATCATAACATCTAATAATTCAGCGTCTAGTAATGTCATAAAGACATAATCATAGGAAAATGAATTGGTATTTAAAACCTCAAGGGTCCAGCATATGAGGCAAAAAAGCAGATCATAAGGACACAGGGCCAAAAAAATTATAAACAAAGATACATAGTAATGTTTTGCAAGATACTATTGCCATTTATTTTGATTAATATTAAGGGATTGGACATAAAAAAAAAAAAAAAGGAAAATCTTGTACGATGTTTGGTTTGCAAATAAGGTCAATACTCTAACCTGAGAAAGTGATTAAATCTCAAATTTTTGTACCATCACGAGTCAAAATAACAGTATTTTAGAAAACTATTTAGACGATATCTACAATTATCATATGTAAGTAAGGGGTGCACATCTATACTTGAATATATTTCTCTCTTTGAGGTATGTTTGGATTGCTAATTTTCATTTATATTTGTATTTGTACGCAATTTTTATCTAAATCTTATATGTATTTAGTCTGCTTGATTTTCTTATGAGTAAAAATATATATTTTTCATTATATCTGTTTGTTTGTTGGCAAATGCTATTTTAAAATGAGAAAAAAAAAAACAAAATAATCATACATTGACGAAACAAATAGAATATTGCACCCAGTTCGTAGTCGCTTCACTTTCATCAAAGAATCCTTTGGTTGCTGCGCGGGGAACTTGGCATACTTTCTTAAAAAGCATAAGCAGATTAAAATAATCAATTGATGAACAAAAGCATGATATCGCAAGGTTATAATTATTTGACATTAAGAAATTTCCAACAATAAAAGGAAGCAGAATTACTAGGTAGATGGGAAGTTGCCCTCTACTCTTGACAAACATTGTTTGAAAATGAAAAAAAAAAAAAAAAAGAAAAGATGCCAAAATGATTAGAAACCGATGAACCAAATAGAATGTTTCATCCATTTTCTAGTTACTTCTGATAAGTATCAAAAGATCTTTATTATTTACATTATTTTAATATTATACTATATAGATTTTATGTGAATTATTGAAGAAAAAGTAGACTTATTTGGATTAAAATATTAATGTCTGGAATAAAGAAAGATATTGAGTTTAATGAAGACTTTTAGATGAGTTAACAAATATTTTAATGAAGAAATAAGCAAAGGTATAATTTATAACATGCATTACCGTTTATGCACAAGCTGTGCAAAACACTAGTATAGAGAGTGAAAAGTGACTAGCAAGCATTTTCAAAGTACATAAAAAGCTACACAAGCCATGTAACATGCTTATGTAGAGGCTAGAAAGTGAATAAAAGCAATTTTGAAAGTACACGGCCATCCTGCAAGGGCTGTACTTAGGGTCGTGCAGCCCTCCTTTCACATTATTTCATCAATTTTTATCTTACACAACCGTGTAAGATGGTCGTGTAAGAGATAACTGGTCCCTTTCTTATAAATAGCGTCTTTAACTCGCCATTTAAAGGGACTAGATTCTTTTACAAACCCTTGAGAGAAACACACATGCTTTTGAGTTGAGATACACTAAAGCTTATACAAGATCACAAGACATTATTTTTAAGGGTTATAATCATGATTTCTAGCTATTTTTCCTTGTTTTTTCATTATAACCATATCTATATGGAAAAATAGATCATTATATCCTAGGTTTTAAGAAACCCTAACCCTAATGTAGAGATTAAAGTATTTTGTTAATGGAAGTTTATGTTTCTTAAATGTATTCATGTGTTTATATATATTTTTTTTGTTTAATATATACACATATTATATCACTGTATGACTCTTGTTGATTAAATCAATGGATTGAATGGTGAAATAAATCTAGCATGAATAGAGAAGTTTGAATATAATTCTAGACATAGATTGCATAAATTTTCTACATAAAGATTTATTCTTTTTAAGGAATCTAATGCAATTTTGTGTACATCTAATGATGAAAAACATTCTTACTAGACACATAGGATTAAAATTCAATTATCACAAAAGAGAGATTGATGAAATTAGGGATTTTTGCAATTAAAGAACTTAACAATCCATTAATGAATGTCTTATAATGAATTGGAAATATGATTAGTTATGAATCAAGATCGAGAGTATGCTTTGTATTGATATATATATATATATATATATTGAAAGAATGAATTTCCTTGTTCTAGTGTTAATTATTTAAGTAGTTATTAATTTTTCTTTCTATCATTCTATTTAGACCAATTGAATAGTAGACTTAGGGTGAGTATTAGTACTTATAGGTCTTGGTGGAACGATCCCTATACTAATCTATGCTATAATCGATAGGTACGCTTGCTTAAGATTAATCATAGAACTTATATAGCATTAAAATTTAATATGATTTAGATTTATTACGACTAATAGTCCACCTATTAGCTTTATATTCATCAAAGAATCCTTTAGTTGTTCCATGGGGACCTTGGCATAATTTCCTCAAAAGCATAAGCATATTAAAACAATCAATTGCTGAACAAAAGCAGTATACCACATGGTTATAACTATTTGACATCAGGAGATTTCTAACAAACAAAAGGAAGAAAAATCACTAGGTACATGGGACACAAGAAATGTTTGAAGTAGGTGCCCTTTAGTCTTGAGAACAAAAAAGATGCCAAAATGATTATAAACCAACAAACCAAACAAAATGTTACATCCATTTTCTAGTCGCTTTACCTTCATCAAAGAATCCTTTGGTTGCTTCATAGGGAACTTCACATAATTTCTTGAAAAGCATAAGCAAATTAAAACAATCAACTGCTGAATAAAAGCAGGATATTGCACAATTATAACTATTTGACATTAGGATATTTCAAACAACAAAAGGAAGTAGAATTACTAAGTAGATGGGACATAAGAAATGTTTGAAGAAGTTGCCCTATAGTCTTGAGTATTAGACCGATTGAACTTGGATAAGCTTGGATAAAATAGCAAGAAAAACATACGACTTAAAGAGAACTAGGTTATGTAGAATCATTTAATACTAAAACTTCACATAATTGAATGACTCTTTTCCTTAAAATATCTTGCTATTCCCTCTTGGTAGGTGTTTTTAATCTCTCCCTTTCTTTTATGTTTATGTGTTGTTTCTAATGATTGTTCAATCATTGATGCTCATCATATTTTTCAATTGGCTCAAACCCAATTTTCCTATAGATATAAGGTGTTTATTTCATACTAAAATGGTTTTTCTTTTCTTCTATCGATGTTGGTAAGTCTAACATCATATGGATGACCCGTACACAATTACAACCCCCTCCCCCCAACTTATAAAGGAATTATTCATACTTGCTATATCAATGAGTTTCTTCTTCACCAGCGCTTAGTTATCTTATCAGATTTGTATCATTGGTATGGATTTCCTCAAGTCAAAGTAACATCTATCTCCAGGATGTCTTGAATCCAATAAAGTGAGATTCTTACTTGATTATCACTGTAAAGGATGCATTTCTCTTTTATTTTACGTGCCTTAGTTCCTCTTTTCTTGGTACACAAGGGTTCCTTGTGGGTTTCAATAATAGTAACATAATAAGTTTTCTTCAACCAAATTGTAGGCATAGTTTTCGTAGTATTTCTAAGATACCTCTAAATCCATTTATAGACATAGTAACATAATAAGTTTGATCAATAACGTTCTTTACTTGAACTAGAGAGATAACAACTAACAAAACTGATAAATTTATTGATAAATTTTCTCTCTTCTTTAAAGCTCAGTCTAATTAAGGAGAATAATGATTTGATTTCCTTTATTCTTAATGGAATGGCTATTATTGTTTCTATTCACATTATCAAGGCTTAATAGCCATTCCACTAGGAATCTTATTTACCCAAACTAGCGTGGAAATGGTTAATATTAATCACAAGAACTTGGAGAAGAGAAACAATACTTTTCTATGAACAACTGAGTATAAAGCTCTAGTAAGAAGTCAAAGAGAAAGCTTAGAAATAAGAAGTAAAATGTGTAAAATAGAGAAAAATGAACTTAGCTAATTACAAAATCTAACTAACACATATTTGTATCTAATCTAAGTGAAAGACACATGTACAAAATAAATAAATAGATTAATATGCAAATCTCTGCAGCCTCCCCTCAAGCTGGAGCTTCTTGAAGACCCAACTTGACACATGAAGCATGTAACTCCAAAGAGGAAACAACATCGTTAAGAAAATTAGCAAGCTGATCATGCGTAGAAATGTAAGAGGGCTTAAAAATCCAGCTACAATATGATCTCGAATAAAGTGAACATCAATGTCAATATGTTTAGTTCTCCCATGAAAGCAAGGATTAGCAAAAATTTAAAGGACCGAATTGTTATCGCACCAAGGTAAAATAGGCATAGGAATAACAAGCTTTAAGTCACACAACACATAGGACATCCATAATAATTCCTTAGTAGCATATATAGGTAAGAATACAATACTCTGCCTCGGTAGTAGATGTTCTAACTATGCGTTGTCTCTTAGTCTTTCAAGAAACAAGTACATTCCCCAAAAGAATACAAAAACTAAATATGCATTCATGATCCAAAGTACTAGAACCCCAATCTACATTGAAATATCCCATAAGATCAAGATCATTAGCAATTGAATAAGAAAGACCCAAAGATAAAGTGCCTTTTAAGTAACAAAGAACATGATAAGCATCCTCTAAATGAACATCACGAGGATGAGATAAAAAAAAAACTTAAGAAATGAACAACATAACTAATATTAGGCCCTGTGATGGTAAGATAAAGCAGTCAGCCCACAATGCATCTATAGAGCAAGGGGTCAGGAAGTGAACTACCAAAATCTTGATTAAACTTCACACTAGTAGGAAGTGGAACAAAGGTTAGTTTGCAAGCACCATAACTGACGTTAGACAAAAGATCAACAATGTACTTTCATTGATGTACCAAAGTATAAGTGTCAATGTGGCAAATCTCTAAGCCCAAAAAGAATGATGCAAGGCCGAGATATTTAATTGTCGACTTATCATCCAGTAGCTTTTTCAAAGAAGAAATGAAGCTATCATCAGTTCTTGTGACCAACAAGTCATCAACGTATGCTAAAACCTCTAAGAAAACTTTGTCTGAATGATGAACCAATAAAAATCATCACTCTAGGATTGGAAAAAACCAAGTTGGATAAAAAATCTTGAAGTTTGAACATTCTATTACCTAGATGCTCGTTTCAAACCATATGAAGAACGTTTAAGCTTGCAAACTTAATTAGGCTTATCTTTAGTATAGCTTTGAGGAGGATACATAAGAATTTCCTCATTAAGAAAACCATACAAAAATGTATTGTTAATATCAATTTGATACAAAGACCATTGCTTGGTAGTAACCATTGCTGAAATTCTCCTCACAATACCAAGTTTGGCTATGAGATAGTATGTATATAATATATACTTCTAACTTGAGTATATCCCTTAGCCACAAGCCGTGCTTTATAATGTTATACCAAACCATCAAGTCTATACTTGATTTTATACAGTCACTTAGAATCAATCGCATATTGGGAGGCAAATCCATCAATGCCCAAATATTATTAAGCTCTAAGTCTTCAAGTTCCTTTCTCATAGCAAGAACCTAATCATTTTGTTGAGAAGCTTATGAATAAGAATAAGGTTCTTGAGTTATTAACACTTGAGCCAAAGATTTAATATAATTTGGTGGCGAGGAAACAAATGTATGTGAAGATAATAAAGGATATGCAGTAGTATTAGAGGAAATAGTAGAAGAATTACTAGCCAAATTAATACAAAGATGTGATACATAGTAATTAAGCCATTGGGGAGAATGTTTGATTCAAGTGGACTAACGTAAGAAATATTGAGGAGTAGAAGAAAGTGACTCAGAACTATCATGAGAAGACTCTGGAATAGTATTAATGGCTAAGAAGATATGATGCTTTCGTTTGAAGTATGTGAAATAGGAAATGAAGATGTTGGTGACGAATAAGAAGTATCCTTTCAAAAAGGAAAATCATCTTCATAAAAAAATCCTTACTTGGTATAGTACACTATTGATCCAAATTACACAATCTATACCCTTTCTTATCTAAAGTATAACCTAAAAAGTGCCTTTAATTCCTTAATTAGTAAATCTATTAATTGAGGGGCAAGCCTTAACATAGCATAAGTAACCAATAACCCATAAAAGATCAAGACATGGCTTAACTCGAAACAAAAATACATAAGGAGACTTCTAATCTAAAAAAAATAGACCGACATCTTATTGATAAGATAAGAGGCTGCTAAGATTGATTCTCCCTAAAATGATATAGGCAAATTAGCATGAATTCTCAAAACTTTTGCTACATCAAGCAAGTGTTGATGTTTCCTTTCAACTCGACTAAGTTGTTGTGGAGTATAAACCATTGTGTGCCGATGCATAATGTTAAGAGAATGAAAAATAGATTGACAAAAATGAGAAAGAAATTCAACTCCGTTATTTGCTAGAATGACTTTAGAAGCACTACCAAATTGATTAGCAACATAGCGGAAGAATTTCAAAAGAACAATAGGAACCTAAGACTTATTATTCATTAAAATAGTCCAAGTAGTTCAAGTACAATCATCAAGAATAGTGAGAGAAAAAAAATGAGTTCCACTAATAGACTCAACTCTATAAAGACCCCATATATCCACATGTAGCAAATGAAACTTTACATCAACATGATGAAGATTACGATTAAAAGGCTACTTATGAATTTTTGCACGATTATAACTATCACAAACCAAGTTCTTGACTCCAAGTAGACTAACATTAGTAATATGACTCAATTTAGAAAGAAACGTATGTCCTAGTCTTGTATGAAGCAAATGCAACGAAGAAACTTTATTACAAGTAGAAGAAGAATTGACTATAGGAAAAGACATAGAAAACTTTCGAATTAGAGCATGGTCCAATAGTGCTTCTTTATCTAGCATATACAACCCTTATACCGACTTAGCTGATGCAATAGGACTTTTAGTGGTCTAGTCTTAGAAAAGAAAAAAGTAATGGTCAATGGAAGCAACAAGGTTATTGTCTTTAAGGGCTTGAGTTACTGATAAGAGGTTGTAAGCAAATGATGGAACATGAAGAACATTGTTTAAGGTAAAGTAGTCAGACAACACAATCGATCCATGCAAATGTACCAATTGTATATATCCATTAGGTAGTCTAATTGAAGCAAGTGTTTTAAGTGGTACAAGATCAGAAAAAGATTCTTAAACGGTGTTGTATGATCAGTAGCACTAGTGTCAACAATCCAATTCCCTATATTTTTGGACAAAGATTCAAAACATGAAAAGGAATAACCTACAAAATGGATGGTATTGACAAATGCTTGACCTTTATCTTTAGTTTTCACAAGATACAAGAGATCCTTACATAGATCCTAGACATGCCATGCATCTAAATAAGAAACTGAAGAATTTTTAGGATCATTTAAAGTAAGCAGATTATTGAGCTTGAGTTTAACTCCTATCTTCCTAAAGGATCTGAATTGTATCAAACCCAACCCATTTGATACGAAACACTCGACAAGGAACCGATATTGAAAAATAACTAACTTTTAAAAATGATTTAATTGGAGTCGCCACCAACCGAGATTGCAAAAATAGAGAGTAAACCAGAAATCAAATGGGTTGTTTGATTTGTGGTTTAGCTATTGGTCTCTGTGAAACACCAAAAATTTTGAGTCTGGGTATTTTAAAACCTAAATGGTTATCTAGGCTTTTATGGGCTTTAGAAATCTTAAATTATATGGGCAAAAGAATTTTATAAAAAAGTGTTTAATTTGGATTTTATGAATTTTTTAAATTTTAGTCTTTTTATAAAAGAGGTTATACAAATATATATTTTTTGTTTTTGTTTTGAAAAATATCTAAGTGTTTTTTTATTGTTGTGATTGTTCGTTAGCCGTCTACATGTTCAACAGTCGAAATCAGGTCCTAGTAGTTCATTTTTATTTTTGTAAAACTTTAGTGTTTTGATGGATTTTATTTGTGAAAACTACCAAGTTTAAGTTGTTTATTTAAATTAAGTTTTTGATTTTTGAAAACACCTAAAGAGTCTAATTTTACTTTATGTTGTTTGAAAAAGTTTGACAAAACTCCTAAGTTTAGAAAACCCCTATTTATTTTTTTTTTATAATTTGAAAAATAACTATGTGATATCTATAAATATAAACTGACAAAATAGTTTTTATTATTTATAAATATGCCATATATGGAAAAAGGGTAAAAACATTTTTGTTCCTTTTATGAGATATTTCATTTTTTGTTTTTGTTAAGATTATCCAATATGTACATAGACCTCATTAAGATGGGAAAAAAGTAAAATTTATGCCCAAGAGAACTATCAATATTTCTAAATCTAACAAACAAACCAATCAATTTCATCAAAACTTTATAACATATTGAACAGGGTATATATCAACTATTTACAAAAACTACTTAATCATATCAAAATTACAAAATATGTTGTAATGGCAATACGTTATATTATATATATTTATTTAATGTGTCAAGTCCATATTTATGAAAAGATCTAATAATGTGAAGCAATATAACTCAATTATATGTCCATGTGTAAATTTCATTATCCAAGATATCTGAATCTATACCTAATTTTTATATACAAATTTAAATCCTAAAAAAAAAGTATAAAATTTTAATAAGTTCGGTGGACCGAATGTTTGCATTGTCAAATAATAAGTTCGTGAGTGTGATACTAGCGTCCATGAATTATCCAATTTTTTTTTTTTTTTTTTGGCGGCGAAATTGTTGTGTCTTTGCCTCTTTGGTGGTGCTAAATTCCCTCGTCATTGCAGGGGATTGTACCCACAACCCACGGCCCACTCTTTTTGACTCCAAACCCTGATCGCTTAACTGAAGCTTAAATCTTGGTATGATCAATCATTTAAAACCTATCTAACTCAAAATGAACTAGTCCAATGTGAATTATAATTGAAATGGGCCGAATTGAATTAGGCCCAGCCCCTGGATTGGATTGTAAAAACAGCCCAACGCACTATAAAATTGATGTTCATACTTATAGAAAGCCTAATGATGTATGAAATTAATATTAAACCTATGAGAGCCAAATAATATATTTTCACTTTATCATTTCTATATTTCATTTTTTTAAATTTATTTATAACTCTTATATAAGCCTATTTACTAAAAGAGAGGTCAACTTATTATTTTTTTATTTTTTAATTAATTAATTTTCTAATTTTTATATATTTTAAATTTTAACTTAACAATTTTTTTTTTGTATTTTATTATATTTTCCTACCTTTTTTTCGAATTTTTCTATTTTTTAAAAGAGGAGCAAAAAGGGGTGTCAACGCAAATATGTTAAATCACCCTCCTTTAGACATGCTACGACAACTACTCTTTATTTTCCTTTACTCATACACTTACCCTTATACCAATTGGTGTATCCAATCAATTGGAAACAAGAATTAATGGTATGTCCTTCTTGTTTATACTATTTACATAACAACTTCCCATTGTTAAAAGTCCTTCGTTTCCTTCAATCAACACTTCTACTAAAGTCAACTTTATTCAAAGTAAAAGCAACAACATCTAACTCATTTGTCTTTGCTATGATCTGTTATTGCTTCTCAACTTGTTATTAACTGTTGGTAATGGATCCATTGATAAGATGTGATTTCTTATGGATTTAAAGCCTTCATTAAGATCTATAAGAAATTGTGTTAACCGAGCTTGACTTGTAAATTCAATAATATGCTCCTTGAAGGCACAAGAACAATAATCCATCCTTCCACACTTACAAGTTGGATAGCTATGTAAAGCTATCAATTCATCCTAAAATCTCTTCAACTTATTATAATAGATTTCAACTTGTTGATTTCCTTCTCTCAAATTACTCATCTCACATTGGGTTTGAAAAATAAGTCCATATTGTCTTGAAACCTCATTCCACAATGATTGTGCGGAGAAAGCATAAACAAAATTTTAAGCTACTTCACTCAACATTGAATTGAGTATCCAACACTTGACCATATTATCACATCTATTCCATCTATTAAGTGGATCCTCTGCTGGTTTAGTAAAAGAACCATCTATAAACCCTAGTTTAAGTTAGACAATCTCATATAAATCGTTCAACTCCAGCTCAAGGAAATTCCTACTGTTAGAGACTATATTACCAACAGTCATGTTAGGAGTATCCGAATTTGAAAGATATAATGGATCATAACTGGCTTGATCACCTTGAAGTCTATGATTCTAATAATTCACAATCTCCATTTCTATAAAAACAATAAATGAAAACTGAGATTTGGATGGTTACTTGGAGTGCTACAATACCATGTGGAAATGGTTAATATCAGTCATAAGAACTTGCGAAAGAGAAACAATATTTTGCCATGAACAACTAAGTATAAAGCTCTAGTAAGAATTCGAGGAGAGAAGCTTAGAAAGAAGAAGAAAAATGTGTAAAACAGAGGTAGATAAACTCAGTAAGTTACAAACTATAAATAATACATACTTATATCTAAACTAAGTGAAAGATGTGTACAAAATAAATAAATAAACTGATATGCATATCTCCACAACTAGGTACCAACATGTAGTGAACTAGATTATCCATGTACTTAAACTAGAATATGAACCATTTGACTAATTATGCACCTAAACCAGATGCCAATCTATGGTGGACCTAGCTTACCCATGCTCTTAAACAACGAACTCATAACAATGTAGCAACACAGAAACACCTACACATATATATCTAAGTAACCAAACCTAACCACACATGCACCACTAGTTTGTACTTCTCAATGCTAATCTATTCGAGCAAATAGATGAGATGAAAGTATCAATGATCAAGCAAACCTCAATGACAACAAATGCTAAGTCCATACAATTATATAGTACTTATAGAAATAGGCATAGTACAACATATAGCTCTTAGAATTCTAAAAAACATTTTTGGTGTTCTGTCATAGTCATTAACTCATTACTATTATAGGCTTGGCAACATAACAACATAAGTAGACAAACACATGAAAATATAGAAATACCAAAAGGGGGTTTTTCATATTTGTTGTTACTTACTGCTTGCTCACTTAGTTGTAATTATAATTTCATTACAGTCTTATTCTTTATGAATAGCTATTACGATATTAGTTTACCATAATAACAATTCCATAAGGAATCCCTATTACAATATAAAGAAAAATTCATGGCAAACACTCACAGAACCATGAAATAAAGTACTAATTGTAGATAATGAAAGCATGTTATAAATACCTCCAGCCATTGCTTTTAGATCTCTTGAAAGATTTTTGATGTTGTTAGATAATATATATTTACTTCTTTTGCTTAATAATAAGACAAAAACCCTGTGTTTTCTTAGTCTTATCACACATAATACGATGATGTAAAGAATGAACGGTGATAACTAAAAGACTAGATGCCCTATTTATATAATTAGAAAATGTATTTTCGTCATACACATTTAGTGGGTAGTTACCAAATAAAGATCCTAAAATATTAGGATTTCCTTGATATGGAATCTCCACTTACCAATAAAAATCCTGTAATATCGATATTTTTTTAATGTGGATTTATTTCAATCTTTGAGTGATGGACCACATCAAATATTTAGATATTCTAAATAAATACTTATTAATAATAAATATTTACATTCTCCCACTTGCTCCATACATTAAAACAAACATCATATCCGAACTCAATAGAAAGGAAATAATAAATAAAATACATGAATCATAGTGAAAGGTCCTTTAGAATTCAAGTATTATCTTCCACGAATCACAATACACTATATTTCTCATTCTATATATATGGTAACAATACTTAAATGAATAAACCTCATGTTTATTCTTGATCTTCATAAATATATTTTCTCAAAAAATCATTAATGCACATGAGAAAATAACAAAAATAAGAATTTTATCAACAACAATATTCAAATATGGAAATCACGTAATGTGTCCTAATCCCATTAAAATACATCATCCTTGAATTTAACTGGTGGCATGCCTTTAGTTAAAGGATCAACTATCATTAACTCAATACTAATTTGTTCTATGGCCACTTTATTTTCCTTAGCACCTTCTTTAATGGTCAAGTACTTAATGTTGATGTGTTTGCTTCGACTATTGCTTTTGTTATTCTTCACAAAAGATACAGCAGCTGAGCTGTCACAATATATTCTCAATGGCTTAGATATAGTATCTACAAGTCTAAGTCCTGAAATGAAATTCTCCAACCATGCACCATGTGATGTTATCTTAGAGTAAGAGACAAACTCTGCCTTCATTGTAGAAGTGGCAATCAAGCCTTGCTTCACACTTCTCCAAGATACAGCTCCACCAGCTAACATGAAAATGTAACTTGATTTTGATTTGTGTGAATCAACATATCTAACAAAGTCTATATCTAAATATCCAACAACTTCTAGACTGTCAAGTATGTCCAAACATAAGCATATAATCCTTGGTCCCTTGAAGGTACCGCATTAATTTCTTTGCAGCTTTCCAATGGTTTATACACGGATTACTTTAATATCTCTCTAACATTCCTATAGCAAATGCAATATCAAGCTTCGTGCAAACTTGAGCATACATTAGGCTTCTAATAGCAAAAGCATAAGGAATATTGTGCATTTGTTTCCTTTCAAAATTGTTCATCAAGCACTGATTAATACAAAAGTTATCACCCTTCACAATGGGAGCTATATTTGGTGAACTATCTTTTATACCAAACCTCTCTAATATCTTATTGATGTATGTCTTTTGAGATACGCCTAAAATCACCCATATCCTTCATCCCAAAGTGATTAAAGAGAAATTGTTTCATCTCATACAACAAGAATATCATCCACATACAAGATTAGAAAATAGGTTTTGCTCCTACTGACCTTCTATTATATACATGATCTATGATGTTCTCTTCGAATCCAAATGAGCAAAAGACTTCATGGAATTTCAAATACCACTGTTAGAAGCTCGTTTCAATCCATATATGGATCCTTAAGCTTGTAGACCAAACGCTTACCATTACTAGAGGAGAAACCTTCTGGTTGTTTCATGTAGACTTCCTTCTCTAGGTCACCATTAGAAAATGTCATTTACACATCCCTTTGTTGCAATTCTAAGTCAAAGTGTGCAATCAATGCCAGAATTACATGAAGATAATCTTTCTAAACACATTTGAAAAGGTATATGTGTAATTGACTCCTTCCCTTTGAGTGAATTCTTTAGCGATGAATCTTGCCTTGTGTCTCTCAATGTTGCTTAATTAATCTTCCCTTATTTTATAGACCCATCTACATTATATAGGTCTCTTTCCACTAGGCAACTCAATAAGGTCTCAAACATTATTACTCTTCAAGGTATTAATCTCATGTTTCATGGCATTGTACCATAACTTTGATTCCTTGCAATTCATAGTTTATGTAAAGGTCTCGGGGTCATTTTCAACTCGTATGTTGTAGTCGAAATCCTATAGATATACCATATAATCACTAGGAATCACTGATTTCTCAACTGTAGTAGACCTCCTTAGTGTTGTATTAGGAGGATCTTGTTCAATTGGTTGTTCAATATGCTCATGAGCAACTTGATCTACTAAAAATTATCAATCATTTATGGAATTTCACTATTATCATTCTTAGCTTGTTGAATTATTACAACTAGTGTTACAATGTCCAGTTGAATATCCATTTGAGATTGAAGGACATTATGAATGACAGTAACTTGATTTCCTAAAGTGGATTGTTGAGTATCACAATGATCCTTTCTAAATTGGTGCTTTGAGATAGGCCACTCCCACTAATCAAGTCATTCTTAAGAAATTTAGCATCTCTTGATCCACAAATCTAATGTGATATGATGGATAGTAAAATCTGTGTGCTTTTGACCTCTCAACATATCCAATGAAATACTTGCTTATGGTCCTCGGATTTAACTTCTTTTTCTTGTGGATTATAAACTCTTATTTCACATGGACATCCTTAAAAGTGTACATGTTGCAAACTCGGTTTCTAACCCTTAAATAATTCAAATGCCATCTTTGGGAAAGCCTTGCTTAGAACTCAATTTAATATATACACTATTGTCTTAAGAGCTTCACTCCACAAGGACTTAGGAAAATTAGAACTACTAAGCATATTGTGTACCATGTCTAGTAATGTTCGGTTTCTTTTTTCTTGCATACCATATTGGTCTGGAGAACTAGGTAAGGTGTAGTGGGCAACAATCCCATTTTCTTGAAGAAACTTCACAAATGGACCAGGTACTTATCCATCCTCAATATATCGACCATAATATTCATAGCCTCTATCAAACCCCATCTTAATTTGTTTACTACATTGTTTCTTTACTTCTGCCTTGAAAACTTTAAAAGCATCTAATGCTTCACTCTTATTATGAGGCAAGTAAAGATATATATCATGAGTAGTCTTCAATAAAGGTAATGAAATATTTTTGTCCAAATGGGTTAAATTCGACTACAAATATCTATATGTGTGATTTCTAATATGTTCGAGCTCCTTCTAACACTTTTGTTTGACTTGTTAGTCTACTTTCCCTTAATGTGGTCAATACAAGTCCAAAATTAGTAAAGTCCAAGACATCAAGTATCTTGTCGTTTACCAATCTTTTAAACACAATGCTTTATACTTGTATGTGTTGCATTGTAGCAATTATTATTGTGTAAATTAATACAGAAAAACCATTAGACAAAGTACCATTTCCACCCAGTTTGTATTTATAACTTAAACGAAAAACATTTGAAAATTGAAAACAATATCCAAAAGATACAAGTCTAGAAACTAAATTAGTTTCTTAGAGAAATCAGGTGCATAAAATGTCTTCTTCTAATAGTAAATAAAATTACTACTTAAAATTAAAGAAAAATCCCCAATAGCCTCCACATGCTAAGACATTTTATTTCTAGACTAGATGTACTTCTCACTTCCTATCGGCTTCCTTGGGTTTTCTAAATCCTGCAACACAGAGTCAAAATCAATCCACCATATGTCATAATTAATATTAGTCAAATTAGATTCGAAACATACTAATGAGGTAAGATTACAATAAATGTACCTTTCTTTTCAAGCCATATAGCAAACTTCTCACAATCTTTCTTAACATGATAGTTTTTCTTATAGAAGAAGCACTTTGATTCTTTCCTAATGTCTACTGAGCAGGTAGTTTACCATTTCCCTTCTTATTACCTCAAGTCATATAGTTTTCTTGAATAGCTAGATAAGCATCCTAAGGAATTTCTCCTTGCTCTACTAGCAGCCTCCTTCCTCTTGATTCTTGAACACGCATGGCCATCAGCTCATTAATTGACTGTTTATACTTATGTGTGCTATAGGATATTATAAAGGGTGCATATGCTAGTGGAAGAGTGTTCATTATGCAATACACAAGGAAAGATTCAAATACCTTTACCTCAAGCGTCTTAAGTTGAGCCACAATGACCCTTATGCTATTGATGTGAGCATGCATATCCTTAATTTCAATAAGTCTAGCGGTTGAAAAACTTGTTACCAGGGTACTTGCCAGTGCCTTATGAAAGAACTGAAATTAATCATCAATAGCCTTCAACAGCTCACAGACATTGACATGATGCTCGAAGGGGCCATGATCACTAACATTAATCTTAGTATTTAAGAACATCAAACTGAGACAATAAGATCATGTCCAACATTCATAAAGAGCGATTTCAGCTGTAGTGCTAGCAACAGTAATGGAAGGTGGTTCATCTTTCTATATAGCGTAGTCAATGTCCAAGTACCCCAAATGAAGAGAAACTCTCTCTCTCCATATCTTATGGTTTTCACCGATTAATTCAGGAACATTATCAGTAACAATAATATTTTGTGTAGCTACAAAATAAAAAATATATAGATGCCTACATATATCAATAATTGAGGCTAATAAACAAGCATATGCAATTTAACCATGTAAAGCATATCAAAACATAAATCAATGACATAAAATTGCTCGTGGGCTACATTTTACTCAAACCATATTCATGCTAATCTTTATGATAAAACTATCAATCTATATTTAACTCTCTTATTACTTATGGGAAAAATAAGAAAAAAACTGATATCTTATCCTAATTTGACTATGAGAAATGCAATAAAACTTCAGTCAGGTAGATTTCATCACATTCAACATAACAAATTACAATTGATATCTTTATCCAAATGCAATCTAGGTAAATTAATACATAATTTTAGATTAATTAAGGTTGTTGTGGCTAGGCTTAAGTTAATTAAAATCATATGGATCATTAAATAGCTATTTAATTAATTTTCATTCTCATGCACAATATATCAATCATAATGCATCCAATTAAATTAAGGATGCAAAACGATCAATCGACATATATTGATCTTCAAATAAATTAGAAGTGCAAATTTCAATATTGACAAATAAATATTCTAATGAATTATCATTCCTCTTAACATAATCAATTAATTGCAAAAATATAAATTGCAATAAAAAACAAAGAGTACGCTCATTAATTTGTCAAACATATATATATATATATGTATATGTGCATCAGTATGCAAATCAAAGCCAAGCCACTGAATTCGCCATCGAAAAATTAAAATGTTATAAATCTAACCATTCTATAAATTGAAACAAACTCCTTATATGTGCTAGAACGTGGTAAAACAAAAATTCTAAACTTTCATAGATTAACACATATATATATATATATATATATGTGTGTGTAGATACAAATCAATATATTTTAATCAATTAGTGCACATATATACGAGAGTGAAACAATTTCATTGTCAATTAATATATTTAATATGTGAATATATATATATATATAGCATGCCAACATAGCTGACACTATCATCACGATTTTAATACAATTACTGTACAAATATAATAAGATAACTCAAAATCATATAACGAGGCAAAGGTCATGTTAAAGCTCTAATACCAAATGTTAGAAAAAAAAATCATGGCACAAACCAACATAACCATAAAATAAATACTAGTTGCAAAATATGAAAGGATGTTATAAATATTTACTATCATTGCTTTTGGATCTCTTGAAAGATTTTTTATACTGCTTGATAATATCTATTTACTTCTTTTGCTTGATAATATGACAAAGGCTCTGTGTTTACTTAGTCTTATTAATAACTTGCACTCACTATGTAAATTAAGCTCTTGGATAAATAGTGGTGAATCAAGATTGCTCCTCAAGGAGCTATTGGCTAAGTACTAGGTATTTAAGTTTTATCCCTAAGCTAAGTTATCAAATTTTGATTTAACTAAAAACTAAACTAATCGCTAATTGAACACTTAAAATCAAAGTCCTAGCACCACTATTGAGGGTTCCGGGTTTATGAGATGCCAAAATTGGATTGGGGATTGTAATTATATTTTCATTTGAAATAATGCTATGCCTTGGATTGATATTTGAAGTTAATTAGTTGAGATTTAATCAAACTCACTAGAACTCGCCCACTTCCCGAAGTATAAAATTTCAATTATAGCATAAATCATCATATCAGGGTGATTTATCTATAGTTATCAGATAAATAGTAATTTGCTCATACTGAAATTACTCTTCTAATTGGAATTATGGACTAATCACTGCCATCAACCCAATCCACATTTCCAACCACATGAAGTGCGTGAGTTCATGAGTTTTATCAAAACCTTACATATCTCTATGATGAATCTTTCTAAAAAACCTAAGATGTGCTTCCATGAATGATTAAATCCTTCCTAAGTATCTCTAATATTATCTATCTAATTAATGTTGGTCAGGCATTAATAAAAAAATACAAGCAATAATAACTAAATATCCAATTAATCATAAATCAAATATTGAAACAAGTCATTAATCATCAATTTTATCAAATCCATCATTGCAATACCAATAAAAATATTAATTACGATATCTCAACACTACAATCAAGCAATTAACAAAACAAAACACGGATTAGAAACACCTTAAATAAATTTCTTCGTCAAAATCCTCAATCCCAAAAATTCAACAAAAATAAGCATTGCTTGATTGCACTAAACTCGAAAATCACTTCAATAATGTGCTAGAACAAGGGTCTTTAGTACCTTAAATTTAAAATACACATACTGAAATTACAATGAAGTTCGTAATCTCTCAATGCTACCGCTACTGTTATCTAAAGTATAATCTGTGCGAGTATCTCCTCTTTTGGTGTTCTTTTGTTTTAAGCTGACTTTAGCCTGTCCTTTTGATTAATTATAGACTCCCACATACAAATAAGAAGATACAATACAAGCACCTAACGTAAAAGTGCAACACCCGTACTAGAGGGTCTACATCTACGTGCTCATAATTTTAAACATCAGAATAGAATCCTCTTGGCACATGTAAAATCACTTTCTTGCTGTATTCAACAGTGGGCAAAAAATTTCCACGTGCTCTTAGACCTGGTCGGTTTAAAGCTCAAGTTTGTGGAAGTGGGCTTCTATAATGTGTTGTGATGTTCGGTGTGAGAATGGAGCGCTTTAACTAACTTAGCTGCTGGGCACTCAAAATTGCGTGTGCTGTGTGCTGCTGCTGGATGCACCTGCACGCTCTTGTGGGCGATCTGGTTTTGTGCTGTTCTTGGAGCTGATCGGTGGGGTTGTTGTAATGGCTCGGTGCTGTTGTGTGTGGCGCTCTAGTTCTGCTCCAGCTACTGCTGCTTTGAGCGCTCAGTCGCTGGAGAGCGCTTGGCTTACTATTGTGATGTGAACGCTCAAGCTGCTATTGTGAGTTGTTGAGCGGCTGCTATCGTCTTGGTTCAAAGTGGTCTTCTATTCGTGTAGTTGGAAACTGCTGTATGCTAGAGCGGTGGATGATGGATTCTTGGAAGTGGTTGGTTGTTGTAGGTGGAATTTTGAACAGCTCGGCCTTTAGACATGTCTGGTCAGTATTGTAATGGAGTGCTCAGGGTTTCAGCATAATAAACAACTTGGTGTGATGTTTTAGCTAGTGCGCGAATGCTCGGTTGAGACTTAAAGGGCACTCCAACTTTCAGGCGATCGGCACTCAAAGGCTGTTGGTGGAGTGAGGAACTGTGATGGGTACTTGGAGCTGCTGCTATGTGGCGTGGTTACTGCTGTGATGGAATGTGGAACTTGCTGAGATGCTCCGGTTAGGTTTTGCTGTGGCTCGGCATGTGAACCAGCTGCTTATTGTAACTGAAGTGCTCCAAGGCTGGTCTAATCAAGATGCTCACATCAAAAGGGTTTCGGGTTTGCACATGCAAAACAGCAGAAATTATTATCAATTTTTGCCACATGGTTTGAATAGCAGCTTGATATGAATTTGACTTCAAAAGATCAATTTATCTTATAAATGCTTGGATATTCTACTTCAGCTTAATCTTGAAATGCTACTTTCCTGTTCTCAAATAACAACGACAATAGGCTGCCGAATCAAATCTGAACAAGATATTGAACTACTTTTAATGAATTCGGTAGTATGCCCTATTTACAAAAAAAAAAATTGGCGCATGTATTAATCATAAGACATGATGACTGCTACTTTGCTATTGAAAAGTGGTTTGTTTTGGAAAACTTGAACACATTACTCTCCACTAATTTAGATGATCAATGATATGTGCACACACTTGCCATTCAGACTTTAATGCGTTCAATTTCTCAAATATTCATGCAAATGATCCAAAAGAGAGATTTTCATCATTTCCAAGCAATATTAACATTATAAGCTCTAGAGAATGCAAGAATATGTGTGAATTTAATAGAGGATAAGTGTGTAAATTATACACTTACTACATACAATACGATAGTGTAAAGGAATGAATGGTGATAACTAAGAGACCAAATGCCCTATTTATATAGTTATATACACTGCTAAAAATTTTGTTTTTCGTAGCAAGGTTATTGCAGGGACATAACTTTTAGCAGTTTTTATTTATTTTTAATTTCTTTTTTGCAGGGACTTTGTCCCTATAATAGCACTACAGCATATTTTTATATAAAATACTTTATTCAAAATACTAGAGTGACTTGTTATTGTTATTTTTATTTTTATTGTTTATTTTTACAACTAACTATTATTGTGAGAACCATATTATTTTATCGTTTGGCGAAGTGAAATGGTCCCTGCCATAGGTTGCTATTTAAAAAGATGAATAAATAAATAGCAAAAGAAATAAACATTATATGCAAACCACTCTAGCATTCACAAATTGCATGAAAAGCCTCAATTTTTTTTAGAAATTCATAAAAGTTGAAATCGATGACTTCTAGCATTGCTTGCAAACACAAAATAGAAATCATCATGTTGTCTCATTTGAAAAGAATAGCAATAATCTAACTAAGTCATAAACAAGTAGCAAGAAAGTGGACATTAAATATTTTTTTATAGGTGGTTATATTAATAAACAATTAATTGTAAATAAATTTTATCTATATTAAGGTACACAATTGCTTATCTAATTAAGATTTTATAGTTTTTGTGGTACTATTATTGCTTTATAGTTTTTCTTAAGAAAACCATATTTATTTATTGGTAAGAAAATATTATCTCTATTGTATTCAAACGAAAATAAATTAAAAGTGCAAAACCTTTAACCATAATATTTAGTAACTTTAAACTAAATTTTAATTTGAATTGTCTTTTTCTTTTCTTCTTTGTTTATCTTCCACTTTCCACAATTACTTTTTTTTTCCACTCACAATTATCCTATTAGTTTTTCACTTGAAAATATCAATAAATTTGATAACTATCTATAGATTTTATAATAACCAAATTATCTTAACTAACATCAAATTGATGATGGAGAAAATTTTGATAAATAACTAAACAAACAAATAATATTAGAAAAAACAATCAAATCTTAACAAAGAACTAAATATAAAAACAAATATCCCTTGAAAAATAAGATCTTCTTTTCAATATTTCATTAAGATCTTAATGAAAATTTCACTTATGTGAAAGGAATAAAAAAAAAAATTACTTTAGTGACTAAATTATTATATTAGATGAATAAGATTCTAGCCTAACAAGAAACATTATTTATTTCATTAATATCTCAATGACATAATAGTTTTTGTAATTTATGCATAATTGTTTTTTCTTAAAAAAAAAACATTAAAACAACAAACTTATAGTTTCATCCAATGGGTCAGATGGCAATGGGCTATATGCCAATGAGCCAAATGGGCTAGATGCCGATGGGCGAGATGCCAATGGGCCATTCACAGCCACAATCATCCTTTACCCCATTTTATTTGATGTTTCCAAGGCCACAAATGTTCGGTGGATCATCCAGTGGACAAGAAGATGGAGTCTATAGACCACGTGTAGATCGTCCTGATGGGTCTAGTGATATGAGTACTGATTAACTATCTTTGGTGTTTTTAATGTTTATTTTAAAGACATGTTTAAGCATCTCACTTTCCTAAATAAATTAAGGTCATAATGCATAGCCATTATAGTGTAATTGAATTAGGTTTTAATAAGTATTGAATGCAATTACTTTGTTCACTTAAATTTTATTGTATTGTTATTAAGTTGTTCGATTGATAGAATGAACAAAAGAATGGAACACAAATAGAAAATAAAAAGAACAAAACACCCATTGTCTATTCACAATTAAAATATTAATGGATTTTGATCCATTAAAGTTTTCATATGGTATAAATTATATAATATATACATTATAATATATTTATACATATATGTTGTTAACATAAGTTAAATGGTTACGATAATATTATGATTACATACATAATTGGTTTTCACGAACTTTTGGCATTTCTCAATCATACTTACTAACAAAATGATATAACCAATCTATATACTTTTAATCCATGTTCTACGAATCAATGCAAGAAAAATGGAAGCCAATCAAAGGGAAACTCTCTTTATCATCTAAATCTGTGTATTAGGTACACTGAGACACAAAAATCATTGCAATAAATATAACAAATATATATGTGCAATATATATACATATATCACATATAACATATTTATTTATATACATTAGCAGTGGCATATTGTGCAAAATTAGATAAAAATGTTAACAAGTTAATCATATTCTATCAATCATTATTGTTTAGGCATATAACATAGAAATAAGAGAAAATTTGATCATAATGATAAACTTTTAAGAAAAATTTAGCATATATAACATGGAGGTGCAACAGATAAACATAAAAGAAAATGATGTTAACAAAATAAAATTAAAGAAGACAATAAAATGGTGACTTAAGTAATATATAATAAGTCTACAGTGAACATTTTTGAAAAAATAAATTAGCCACTAATGGAACTTCTTGCCATTAGATGGAGAACCTCTTTTCTTGTTTTTTTTAGTGAATTCTTTCAAATAACATAAAACTTGGAAACTAAATTTTATCTTATAAAACAATTAATAACTTCTAGCTACCACATTAGGAAACATAATATAAAAAACTTCAAACATAGATATTAAAACTATACATTTTAGTAGAATCAATATAATATTAAATTAGAAATTATATAAAAGCTTTATCAATACATATATATTTATGTATATTATTGTAATGAAGATAAAGATCTAAAAAAAAAGGAAATATGCAATTAACTTCAGACTTTATTTTTATTTTTTTTAATATTACTTGATAACACGCATGATTTTGCAATGAGTAATTTCCAGTCACTTAATGAATTTGTTAGTAGTTATGTATATATGTGATAACATATGGATATTGGTTTGTTGGGATAGACTTGATTAGTAATGTATGTGATAAGGACATGGATAATGGTTTGTTGAGTAGAGTGGGGAATATGGGAATGGTTGGTTGATAGATTAAGTAGTTATGTATATATGTGATAAACATATGAATATTGGTTTTGTTGGATAGACTTGATTAGTAATGTATGTGATAAGGACATGGATAATGGTTTGTTGAGTAGAGTGGGGAATATGGGAATGGTTGGTTGATAGATTAAGTAGTTATGTATATATGTGATAAACATATGGATATTGGTTTGTTGGGATAGACTTGATTAGTAATGTATGTGATAAGGACATGGATAATGGTTTGTTGAGTAGAGTGGGAAATATGGGAATGGTTGGTTGATAGATTAAGTAGTTGTTTTATCTATTCATTTTTGGAATTGAATTAATTACAACAGTCTTAATAATAGTATAGATATTATAATCCTAATGTTATTATATGTAACATATATTTGATGGTTATAACAAGTATTATGGTATTATAATATAACAATAAAATGATGGAAAACAATATAAAATTTTTCATGTGTGCTAAAATTCAATATGTCGTACCACTAAAATTTGAAATGGTAAATCATATAGAATTAAAAAAAATGGAGATATCATACTTTTATTTAAAAGATATATCTTTTATTTTTATAAAACTAGATATACATAAGCTAATATGAGATGAGAAAAAGATATATATATATATATATATACGCACACAAACTAAGAGATAGAGGAAAGTAAAATTGAGAAGAAAAAGGGGAAATGAGTCAAATTAAAACTAAACTTGGTTACTAAATATGTAAAATTTATTAGGTAAATAAATTTACTAATAATTTCGAACATAAAAGTCAATACACAAACAATACGAAATATATAATAATCCTCACTCATAAAAGAGGTCATTGTTTTTCTAAAACACTAGCATAAATATATAAGATTAAACAACATATTTAAAATTTTATTATACTTCTACCTTTTGTTATCTCATGCATTGTAGGTAACATCTGCTAGTAATATTCTTTTAATGCTATTTATTTCACGTAAGAAAAAAAAAACCTAAATCTTTTAATGCTATTTATTTCACTTTCAAAAAAAAAAAAAAACCTAAATAAAGGAAAAAAATGAATTACCTCTTTTTTTATAGCCCCTCACACTTAAATATTTACTTGTTGTTTTACCAAGAATATTGTTTATAATATTACTTTGAAATTTATAAAACATGTAAAAAAGACATTCATTTTATAGACCTTGAATTTATAAATAATTTCGTAAAACTATTTTCCTTTTAAATTTGTTTAGACTGAGCCATTCAAATATATAATTATGTTAATTGTTTCTAAATAATAATCAATATTGATTATGCACATCATCTATATTTATAAGTGTGGTTCTACTACAAAAAATGTTCAACGGTTTGGGATATTTTGGTGTTTTTTTGTTGTATTTCAAAGTATTTATTAGTTATCATATCAATAATATCAAAGCAAAAGGCATATGTTTTGTGTATTTATTTTTTATTAGAAATATTGCTAAATTATTAGTAATATTAAAGTTGATAGTTGACAATCTCATTTGATATATAGTGTACATATATTACAAAAGAAAATAGATAACAATTACATATTAATATTTAATCTGCTATAATGTTTTAGAATTTAAATATACGATTGAGAATAATTTTACAAATTATTGGCTAAAATTAAGTAATTTTATATTGTTGAAAAAAATTGAAAATGATTATAAAATTACTTATTGAAATGTAAAGTTTTAAAATTTGACTTCAAATCAAAATAAATATAAAGGTTTTTGTTCTCCCAATAGAGGCATCACAAGTATGCATTTTGCTAGTATTTATTGTATACTTATAAATATTATTATAAGTTTTATAGTTATTTTAATTTATTATCTATATTATCAAAGTATTATTAATTAACCAAATCCCTAATTTCCTATCAAAAATTCAAGTCAAAATATCAAGTTGTTAGTTTAATGTCATTTAAAGTACTTAATAAATTTAAACATTTAGTGATGGCCAAAAATTTTTTTGAACATTTAGCGTATGGTCTTATAGAACAAGCTAAAACTGTATAGATTTGTAGTTTCCTATGGGCTACAATTTTTTTTTTTTTGTTCTATATATGGTATACAAGTTAAAAAAAAAAACAAGGCTCCTCACGTTTTTTTTTTCCACTTCCTCACTTTCAATGGCAATTGGCATTAACTATGTCATACCTGCACACATTTACAATAGCTGTTCCCAATAACCATTAACTATTCCACATCCATTTGCAGTTATCACTATCTCTTAAGTGCTCCATTGCACATTCACAGTCAATATATATAGAATATATATGTCTTCCATTACTATTAACTATTATGCATTCACTTACAAATTGGGTTTGCTATTTTTTTTTTTTTTTTTATTTCATTCTTTTGGCAGAGAGTACTAACCTATTAACATCAACAAATGAATTATCTCTTCCATCACTGTTGAAATTGCATGGGCTCCCAACTCCGGTTTGTCATTTATTTTATTTCGTATTTTTTTCCCTATTTTATCTTTACAAATTTTCAGTTTTTATTTTATTTTATTTTATGTTCACACAGGCATTTCATTCCAACAGTGAATGTCTAATAGGCTACTATTGATATTGGATCTACTTCTCAACTCCGATTTGTTATTTTTATTTTATTTTGTATTTTTGAATGTTTCATATTGTGTATGTTTATACTTCTTATTTTTTTTATTTTTTCTTGTAGGTAGAATGCAACCACTCCAACACCAGTTTGAATAGTTGAGAAAGAGAAAGGAAATTCCACCTTTTGTATGAGGTTGTTTCATGTTTATCATTGCCTTTTTAATTAGTATATATATTAAAAGTTGTTTTGTAAATTTTTATTTCATTAATTTTTATTTTTTTGGTAGAAAAAGCAATCAATCAAAACTAAAGAAATCCTATAGAAGCTATTTATGATATTTTAGTGAGGAGCACCAATTTTTTCTCTAAAATTCATTGACTATAAGACCTCAAATAGATATGACAATTTATGGTGAGCATAGCATGCTTATTTATTTTAATGTTGGTAAACTTTATCTTTATGATACGTTTCTACATGCTTATATAATTGAGAACAAAATTCTTTGTTGCTTATTTTAATTTTTTAATTTTTGCAGGCCATTCGATGCAACCATAAGCACTTGTATCTACATTATACGGATGAGGAGGAGAACTATTAACAATGGCAGAAGAAATAGAATATTTTTGTATTTTAGATGTATTGTTGAGAACTTTGTAAAGACATTAGTTTTAATTTGTTATGGAGAAAGTTTTGTATGTGTATATTCTTATGGTTATAAAATTATAAATTTTTTTATTTATATTTTATTTTTGTTTTTTTAATTTTTTATTAGTACATTTATTTATTAATTTGGATGAGTTTTAAAAATATATATTATGCAAGAAAATCATGGGAAAGGACAAAAGAAAAAAAATCATTTTTTCTATTTAAATAAATAACTAAAAAAAACTCTTATATAATTATTACATCACATAGCTATAAAAGGGATAGTGTCCCTACTACACATCATTTATTAATAAGCTTTCAAGGCTATGGGAAGGGATCGCCTCCCTTCAATAGTTGGTCTATGGCAGGGATACATATCCCTACCTATTTATGTAGGTTTGTTTAAACAAAATTATCATGTTGTTTTAGAAGGGATGTAGATCCTTGCAATAAGGTTATCTTTCGCAGGGATGCCATCGCTACAACCACTTTTTCACAAGAACTATAGGCTAATATTGCGAAGTTTTAGCAGCAACGCTTCGCAGGGACTTTTATCCCTACGATAGCCTATCGTAATTATAGATAAATACACAAGAATTTAAGCTGAATTACAAGGTAGATGAGACAATAGAAATTCTAAGGAATTTGCAGTCGATAGATTGAACTTTTGGTGAGGTTTCACAAGAGGCTCTCAACGGCTCAAGCAATACCCACAGTACCCACATCTTGGCTTAGCTCTGGTCAGTTGGAAGGATCAGCATCGCGGCATTTCAATGCCAAATGAACTAATTAGGTAACCAGGACAAGAGGCCAAACATCAGCACTTGAATCTAACAATCTAGTCATATTTCTTGTATCTAGTGCATCTTTCGTTTCTTCTGCCAACATCAAGGTTGATCTCCCAGTCAACATACGCAACAATAACATTCTAAACAAACAAACATCATGCTCAAATGTTAGATTTTCAGGACAAGAAAGTGCGGAATGCACACCGAAGCTGCTGAGTTTGCTTTCATAGTTGCATCAAGAAGAACCTTTCCAGCTTTCAAGTTACTGTGTGCTATACCATAAAGACGAAAGGAATGTAGAAAGATCAGTGCACCACATATCTCGATACAAATGCGCAATCTGGTTTGCCAAGAAAGAGGAGTTGAGTTGACTGAAACTCAATCGCTCTTCAAGGCTACCATTAGGGAGATACTCATATATGAGAGCCCTGGTATCAGGGTAGACTCCAATAAGTGTAACTAGGTTCGGATGCCTTAATTTACCAACAATTTCAACTTGAAAGGCACCCAACAAAGTAATAATGAGGTGGACAAAACATAAATCTATACAATAATTAATTCTGCAACAATGTGTTCATTTGAAAGATAATCAAATCACAAACATATGATTAGAATGACTTATTTTTTTATAAGTCACCTAGCTAAAAGTTTAACCCATTCATAGAATTGGAATAGAGTGATAATAGAATCTTATTAGATATTGATTCAAATTGCATAATTTCTTGATTTGCTTTATTGTTAAGGTTCCTAATTTTGATTTCTAGTTTGTTTTACACTTATTTGCCACTTTTTTAGTTTAGATTTATTAGATAAAATAATTGTTTTATTTGTTATGTATTGTGTATATAAAGTTAGTTTTAGATATTAAGGAGCTACAAAATTGAGTGAACAAAACGTAAAAACTCATGGCTATCACCAATTTATTAACATTTTCAACCTCAATTGTTACTAGTGAAAATTACCAAGTTTGGACTGTCAAGAAGAAAGCTCATCTAAACAGTCTTGACTTGTGGAAATGGGTTGAAGTGAAAAAGGAGTTAACACCTTTGGAAAAATAATCCAACACCCAATCAGATAAGGGCTCAGAAGGAGAAGAAGAAGCAAAAGCTTCTAGAGCTTTATCTATAATTCATGCCACTATCTTGAAATTGATTTTCACAAGAATTATGCCACTATCTTAACAGTAAAGCGGATGAAGAAACTATGCAATTTGAATCAATATATAATAAAATCTTATTATAACTCTATTCCAATTCTATGAATGGGTTAAACTTTTAGCTAGATGAATTATGAAAGGAATAGGTCATTCTAGTCATATCTTTGTGATTTGATTATCTTTCAAATGAACACATTGTTGCAGAATTAATTATTGTAGAGATTTATGTTTTGTCCACCCATTAACTACTTTGTTGGGTACCTTTCAAGTTGAAATTGCTAGTAAATTAAGGCATCCGAACCTAGTTACACTTATTGGAGTCTACCTCGACACCGGGGCTCTCACATATGAGTATCTCCCTAATGGTAGCCTTGAAGAGCGATTAAGTTTTAATAAACTCAACTCCTCTCTCTTGGCAAACCAGATTGCGCATTTGTATCGAGATATGTGGTGCGCTGATCTTTCTGCATTCATTTCATCCTGATGGTATAGCACACGGTAACTTGAAAGCTAGAAAGATTCTTCTTGATGCTAACTATGAGAGCAAACTCACTAGCTTTGGTGTGCATTCCGCGCTTTCTCGTCCTGAAAATCTAACGTTTGAGTCTGATGTTTGTTCGTTTGGAATATTTTGTAGGCTCAAGAGCAAAGAAGGGCTATGGGAAAAGAAGAAACCAAACAAGTGGTTAAATTTAGACAAAAAAAAAAGTGGTTGAAGGAGCTTATTCAGCCAAAATTTCAAAAGAAAAAATGGAAAAGTTTCTCAATATGGTACCTGAAGAAATCTGATCATTAAGAAAAAGATTGTTGACACAAGGGAAAGCGTCAATGTTTCAAGTGCAAAATATTTGGGCATTTACAAAAGAACTACAAAACTAAAAAGATGAACAACCAAATATGGTAGAGGTGATTGAAGAGGAAAGTCCTTTCTAGATGAGTTGGTGAAAAGTGCACCAAGAAGTGTTTTTTGAAGAGAAGTGCTCCAACAATTGATGGTTGATGAGAAAGTGCATCAACAAAGATAACGAGAAGTGCATCATCTAGTGAAATGAGGTGCTTCACAAATAAGAAAATTTGGAGAGATACTTCATAAAGTTTTAAGCTTTGCATCTTTGAATCAAGGGAAATGTTAGATATTTTACTATTAATGAGATCCCTAAAGATTAGGTTTCTAGTTTGCTTTAGTTGTTATGTATTACTTATATAAAGTCAACCTAATTAATGTTATTTTGATGAAACTTAATATTAATAAACCTCTATCTATAATTTCTTGCATTATCTTATGGTATTTAATAGTTCCTTTTTCTTCTAAAAAGCCAATAGATTTTCATTTGTTAATTTTGCATTTGCATGGGGTATTAGGGTAAAGAAATCAATCCTAATATTAAATCGTTATTCATAAATTTAAAAAATTAATGAAATTTAATATTTTTTTAAATAAAGATTTCTTACAAAATTACTATTACGATTAATAAAGAATCGTAATAATATTTAGAAGGAATAAGACCGTAATAACGTAATAGAATTGCTTCATAGCAAAGTAGAGGAGCAGTTAATTAGTGATTATGATTTCAAAAGATCATCAGCTTTAATCCATGAAAAACACGACAGTAGCTCACCTCTTGATGATACGGTAAGAGACCTTGGGAGCTACCACAATGCAACCTCTTCATAATAACTTGAGTTTGACGTAAGATTCCTTTATAAATGCTCCCATAATCACATTCCTTGATTAAGGAAATGGATCAAAATTATCAGTTGTTTCTTCAATCTCAGTGAAAGAGATAAGAGAACTCGCACAATCGCACAAGCGTCTCCGAGTTAACAGAAGGCATAGGGCTTATGGTGTTTGATTGTCCAGCTTCAGCAGTAATTCTGGCCGTGTTTAAATTACCTTTCCTACAAGAATAAGCTTTTTGGTTGGGTAAAAACAAAAAATATGAATAGAATTATTTGAATAAATTCTCAAATCAGATTTATAACTTGAGGTTTTGATCTCCCCAGGTCTCTATCTACGATTCATTCATACATCTTTATTTATATTCAATGAAAGTATCCAGGCACTAAATTACCAAGCCATTCAAGACACTAGGAATCAAGTAAAAATAATAGTTTGAGTACAAATAACTACTTAGAATCATGCATCCCAAAAGCATTACCAATCATGAATAGGGTCTAGGGGAACCAAGAGAATTAAAAATTAGGTTACCACTGTTACCGATCAAGTTAGTATCAAAACTATTTGGTGTAAAAGTTTAAATTAATAAATATGATATGAACTATAATATTTATTATATAATAGTTATGATGTAGAGACCTGTGGATATAAGCAACATACTAACACGCTACAATTATAATCATCTAGCCAATATGCACATATAAGTTTTCTTTTCTAAGCGTCTTTGCCCACCTTGACCGAATTGGATCTGTTTGTTTGGCTTTTTCCTGTAGATACAGACATTTTTTTTCAAATTTTTTTCTAATAAATTATTTATTAAAAAATAGATATAGATAAAAAAAAAAAAAATTGATAGTTTTCATCAAAAGATCAAATAGATCAAATATAGATAAAATATAAATGCGAAGCGAACATATTTACACATATCATTTTGAAAAAGATATAGATTCAGATGAAAAACAGGCCATCCAAACAGACCCATGCCCTTTGCAGATAAAGTAATAAACCATATAGGACAAGCGCAAGGTGCAAATTGGTTAATGTAGCTTTCTTTCGAAGATTTCAATTTATCCATTCACCTGTGATGTTAAATTATCTAGAAAAATTTTATATGAAATGTTACAAATATTGGATCAAACATAATTTATATATATGAACTATAGCTCACGTATCCAGACACATTATAAAAAATTTTGTCTGTAGCAAACATCTATCTAATAAGTAAAAAATATTAAATAAGTAATACATTCTACGTGTATATATACGTAACATGTATTACCCACTAAGCATTTCTTCTCCCTGTCCATGACTAAAACAAAGTGGTATCATTAAGAATGCCAGTGGAAATCACCATGTCATTAGTTTTTCGAAAATGATTCTGAACATTATCAGCAAATTATATTGGCGCATACTTGGCATAGTGCTCATTTGCTGCTGCTTCCATGACAAGCCTTGTGATCGCATGCTCCTCCACAATTTTTACCATTCCCTTCCTATGTCTTTCATCTTGATTGACACTTTTTGAAAATGACCTAACATAAAAACTACTGATTTTTCACACAAATTTTCAGAAATTACAGTAATATCTTATCATAGTGAAAACTTAGAATGAGTAGAGAAGGTTTGGTAAGAACAGCATGATTATCACAAACAAGAGTAGGTTTGAACTGCATGATAAAAACTAATAAGACTAACAACTACCACTTCAAACTTATGATAATCCCATAAGTTTATTAGTTGCATATCATTATAAATGCTTCAATGAATACCAAAAGCCAAATAACAATAAGACTATTTGTATGATTCTGGAAATCCATGTTGTTGGGTTTTGTAATCTCATAAATTGTAGTGGAATCTTTTTTTCAATTACAAAACCTGTCTAACATATATAATAATACATGTAATTATAATAATACATGTAACAAAATTAGTTATTGACTCTGTTTATGGGAATTATATATTTTCTTGCAAAGGATATACCTTTTCTTCTTGGGGATAGAGTTCATGTAAGATATAAAACTGACAGAGTTTATTACAAAATCTTTGTTCGATTCACCATAAGGGCACCAAGTGTTATCCCTCTAGCGGTATCCACACACACGATAATAGGAACCAATTCTAATTCCTATACTGCTAGGTAACTTAGATAAGAATTTATGTATTATTTTCAGTGAAGAGAATTGTCTTTCTAGCGGTCTTTCTCTTTCCTCCTCTCTCATATTTATATACATATATATATCCATATATGGATAAGAGAGAATCTTTCTTTATGGGAAAAATATGAAATAATTTTTTATTTAAGGTTCATGTGTAAGTAATTACTTAAATAAGGTTAAATTGAAAATAGCTGCCAATATACAATATCAAAATTGTGTTTTATACATGAGAAATTAAAAAAAATATTAGTTTATGCATATCGCGTCATATAATTGCAATATAAGTGTATTTCATGATTATAATTCGTGATATATGTTGAATAGAGATAGAAAGAAAAATTGAAAAGATGAGAGAGAGAGAGAGAGAGAGAGAGGAGAGAGAGAGAGAGAGAGAGAGAGAGAGCAAAAAAAGGCATGGGAAGATGTGATGGAAGCAGAGAAGACAGAATGGAAACTGATAGGTAGAGAGAGAGAGTGAGAGGGAGAAGGTGAGAATAGAAAGAGATTTAACAGACAAATCAAGCACGAAATAGGAAAAAAATGTACTGTACTTATATTGTGATTTTCATTGGTGATATACCTGTAAAATATTAACATCGCGTTCTGTTTATGCGATTAAGCAACGATAGCTAAACATTAAATCGTGATTTTCATTGGTGATATACGTGTAAAATATTAACATCGCGTTCCGTTTACGTGATTAAGCAATGATAGTTAAACATTAAATCACGATTAATATCTGCGATATTATGATAAAAACTAATATCACAATCAATACCTCAATTTTGCTATGAGATTTTGATAATTATTTTCAAACTGACAATATCTTGCTAATTATTTTTTATAGGAACCCTAAACATGTTTTTCACTCGAAAAATATATTTGAAATCAAAAATTTCAAAATAGTAAGTAATATCTTAATGAAAGATATTGTTTAGATTACATAATATCCACTTAACAATAATATACTCTTCATATTATTTAATTTATTTTAGAATGAATAAACAATCTAATTTATTCTAATTCTGAAATAAATGTTGTTCCTATTAATTGTGTTATTATGTATGACCCTCTAGGTTTCTATACATATAGGTAATGTATTTTATACATAAACCAAGAAAACCATCTAGAAATAGTTATTGGTTATCCTATGTGATAAAATAGCTATGAACCTTAACCACTATGAACTAATTATTGCATAATTAAATGTCTTTATCAAAATATATTAACTAAACCATTGCATATAATGTCATCAATGTTTAATCATTTTACTTGGTTCTTAAGATAAATTAGACTCAACAAAACTTGCCGTTGCCAGCAGCTATGAGTCACTCTTATCTCAACCAAGCAGCCTATGTATATTATCGCATTTAACGGTACCAAAGTGCAACATTCCATCTATAGGATATATAAAAGTCTCAAGTCTAGATATTATTTATACTCATTTATATAGAGAAGAGACCAATGACATTAAACATGTGGCATCATCTATTAGCGGATCGTGTCCAGTGTACTCATTTAACCTATGAGCACCCACTTGTATAACTTAGATACCTCTCCCTTGGCCAAGTGAAAATTGACCTTTAGCCATACAATATGTTTGTTGAAATATCTATGTCCCCTCTAGATATTTATCTGACCAATGACAAATTTTAAATAATACCATGTCTTGAAATTCCCACTAATAATATACTTCATTACTATTCCAGACATTTTCTAATTATCTATGAAACTTTATTGTAAAATATATATATGAGTAGAAAAGTATATAGATACAATAAATACTTGCATTTTATTAATAATATTCATAAATACATTAAAAATGTTTCTCGACACATTGTGCACAATTACATCACATATATGCATGGGAACAATTAAGGTAATCTTATGAATCATATGCCTACCATTTAATGGTTGTCAAGTCAATGAAAGTACTTAGAAACAGTTACATTACATCAGAAGTAGATAGAAAGTGTATTGATCATGTTTCATTACCTTTTTTCTTTTCTTTTTTTTTTTCTTTTTACCATATTTGATATTGGATTTGTCACGTCCCAAATAGGGCCAAAGTGTATTAGTTTTGTCACGTATAACACATAAGCATTATATGCTAAGGCTATCTTAATCTGTTTGTTTACCATAATCATTTGTTAACAAATTTTAAATTATAAAATTATTTAGTTAGGTTTTGAAAACATTTAATTATGTAGCAGAAAAGTAATAAAAGCACCAAAGGTAGATAATTATTAATATAAGGTATTTGATGAAAGCTGTAAAAACCATAAGCTAAAACCAACTTCTTTAAAGAATATATATAATCCTGCAATCTTAGCTACTCCGCTCGTTGACAAGCCTGTACAAATTCATTCTATACCCAAGATACACATACGCATCAAAGTTGAAATCACCAACATTTGAAAAAAAAAAAATAAAGGAAAGAACCAAGTTCAATAGCAACACAAGTATACACCACATGATAGGATCACACACTCATAAATTCTAAATACAGATGCAACAACCAATAATTTATATCTTTTAAATTAAGTGAAACAGGCAATAGTGGAGCACTTATACTTCGATAACATGTTAGGAACCTAAGGGTTGAGAGTAGCAGCAACTGCTCAAGGAGATGATGCAAGTAGATCAAATAGTTAGCTATATCTCCTATCTATTAAAGTAATAGCTTTGTTTAGGGTTATAGTAGTTTACACATCTATACTTATTTCAGTACATTACACTGTTTACTTTAACGGAGCCCACGATCATAAACTATATGAGTGTAACTTCTCATTAAACGTAAGTAAACATTATCCCACTACCTTTCCCCTATTAGCTATCCACTGAGTCATCTTAGATGGCCTAGGCACCTAACTATTGTGTTAGCATCACCCAACAAGGTTGTTACCTCTTGGCTTAGGTCTAAGAAATGACCACGCACAATCAATCACTCAATTATTATCAGTCTTCTTTAGGTATTAAGTCATTTAGGATACATATCCTATTCAAGCAACATGCATGTCATTATGTACCTCATAAGTCGATGGTACAATATAAGTTAGAAGGTAGGTCAAAAGCGACTATATCTGTATAAAAGATATTTCATATGACTATTGAGTATGTAATTTACTATCAAATTCATATTGATTATTTAATGTTATTTGATTATTCTTTAAGGTAAGGTTTTATATATGTTGATATGGATAAGACCTTAATTGATATCTTAAGTTAATTTCATTTCATGGTATTAGGCTTAAATGATTTAGATTAAGCCTATGAGTATAAGAGATTGAATTTCTTATTTAGGGGTATTGGGTCTTTAGGGATCTTATAATAGACCTAATAAGAATTTAACTAAGTTGTTTAATATTTAGGCTAATGGACTTTGAGGAATTTATAATTTAGTTTATTAAATAATATCGATTATAATTTAGATGAAATTAAATCCAATTAGAGTAATATAAGTTATTGGACCAAAGATTTAAGTAAAAGACTAATTAAAATAAAATTGAATTTAATTAGAGCTATTGGGCCTTCTAAATTCCTAGATAGGCCTATTAAGTGTATTTCATGGTTTTTGGGCTCAAGAAGTCATATTTGACCCCAATAGATATTTCAATACCTAAAAAGGAGTAGTGGACTTAAATAATTTAAATTAGACCTAGTTATAGTAGTAATGGGTTATCAGGCCAATATGTGGAAATTTAAGCCTATTAAACATAGTTCGATAATATAATACCTCTAAAATATAGATGGTGGAACCCTAATAAAAGAGATACCTTTTGGTATAATGACTTGGAGTTTGTTAGAACTCCAAAATTAAGCATGCTCTGGACAGAACAATCCTAGGATGAGTGGACTTTTAGGAAGCTCTGGCACCAAACGACAAAACCATAGGACATATGACCAAAGTGGATAATACCTCGGTAGGTGGAGTTTCGAGCATTACAGGTGGTATCAAAGCAGTTCACCAATAGAAAGTAGAGGAGTGTCCTCCCTGCTTGGTGTGGTTTTGGAACTGTGTAATGAAACTGATGAGGACATCAGTTCTATAAGTGGGGAAGCATGTAATACCCTTCAAATATAGATAGTGGAAATCTAATAAAAGAGGCATATTTTGATATAATGGCTTGGAGTTTATCGAAACTCCAAAGTTAAGCATATTTTAGATAGAATAATCTTAGGATGAGTGACCTTCTAGGAAGCGTTGATACAAAAAGACAAAATCGTGCAACATGTGGTTAAAGCGAACAATACTTCAATGAACGGAGTTTTGGCGCTTTACAAGTAAAGATGCAACCAAGTGTGTCATTTTAGGGTACACGACCCGCTAAAAACCCTATAAGGTTATGAAACGGGGTTTGGTACAAAATTTTATGACCCTATAGAGTCTTTGTCAGGTTCGGGTCATAGTTATGACTTTATAGGGTCGACCTGACCTACTAAAATTATTATAAAAAATATAATTTTAAATTTGAAAATTAAAAAAAAAAAACTTAACAAACATTAAGGTTTATCATAACTCGCATATTACTAAGTTTTTATAGGTAGGTGAATTTTTTTTTAACTTATATAGTATATATAATGATAGAGGGGCAAGTAATATTGTCATTACCAACTTATTATTGGTACTGACAATTAGATATTAGATAATATATCAAAGGAATAATTTTTTTATTTTTTAATTGACATAGTTTATTACTTAATATAATATAAATTGTGAATTTTATTAACTAAAAATATTATTAAGCATATATTTTCTGTTGTTTTTTATATTTTGACATTAATGTCTCTTTTTCAACTAGAAAAATTAAATTGAAATACCACCTATAACTCAAAAACATAGAAGGTTAGTTTGATAAATTTTGTATTATAAAGTTTGGAATAAAATTTTCTTTATTTAGAATGGTATTTATATTTGCATTATACTTAATCACATATTTCAATATGGGAACATAAATGCAAAAGAATCGCATCTTATCCCACACCAAAATTAAATAAAAAGTATATATAAAATAAAAAAAAATTGCAAAAGAAGAAATATGCATTGCTCATATATAACAGCTTTTGATATTGTACTGTCTTATTGTTACACTTTTTCGAAGACATTGATATAAAATATGCAATGTGGAGTTGATATTACATTGTCTTGTTTGTTAACTTTGCAAAAGCCTCTCTTCAATAAGAATGAAAAAGGAAAAAAAAAAAAGAGTAAAAACATAATTGGGTCGACAGAACGGGATGGGTCGGGGCTATGACCCTATAGGGGTAGGTTTGGGTATTACATGAAAAACTCTATAGGGTCTTGGATCGGGTTTGGGCAATCTTATAGAGAACCGGGTCGGTTTGAATCTTATATAACCCGTCCCGAACCCCTTTCCATTGCATCCCTATCTATAAGTAATTATTTTAATTTTGAGGTCATAAAGCTTTAAGAAATCCCAATTGGATGGTTTAGGCCCATGTGAGTTAAAATATGTCAATTTGGTTGAAATCAAGTCATTGCACCTTAAGAGAATTAACAAAGCTCATATTAGTTAATTTCTAGCCTATTATAATTTCTTTAGCTAAGTTGAATCTAAATTAATATCTAAGTCCATTTTATGATTTTAATAGCCAGGGTTGCCTAAATTATCATCTAAGCTCACTTTTAATTCATTTAAGTCATGTTGGATCTATATTTATTAACTAATTTTATATTTAAAAGCCCTTAATAGTCCAATTTAGTTCGTTAAATCTATTTTTAGTCCATTTAATTAATTTAGGCCCTAAATCACCAACTAGGTTTATTTTACTCATCCAAAGCCACAATAATTCATTTGAATCAATTAAAGCCCAAATTAATCTAATGGTCTTAACTATATTAATTTTAAGCTTAAAGTAGTAATTTAGTCCTTAATACACATTTTAAGCCGAAAAGTAGGCTTTAATTCAACAAATACTTTAATATTAAATAGGCAAATTAAGTTATTGTTTGTTCAAAACAAGGTTGAAATTAGAGTTGTACATGTGAGGCGGGTTACATAGGCCAACCCACATAAATCGTAAGAAATTGTGGGAATTTTAGCCCATTTAATGTGCGGGCCAAAAATGGCCGTCCCTACATAACTTGCAGGTTGAAGCAGGCCAATCTGCTGCGGATCGGGTTGGCCTACGAACTCGCACTTCAAAAAATGAAAAAAGAAATATAAGTCTTATAAAAAAAAAAAACATAATACATTACCCTCTTTATTTCCTCTTCATTTCACTTTTCTATTATTTAGGTGTCGAATGTTGATTATATAATTTTTATGGGAGTGATGTTTCAAACTTCCAACTTTTATGTTTATTATATCATTAATCCTTTTATCAATACTTTTTTTTTATATTTATTAGATATTTAGATGCTTCTATTTAAAATAAGCAACACAATATCAATTGATAATTTCCATTATGTATTTTTTGCTGCCACGCCAAAAAAAAAAAAGTTGGAATGAATTCTAATTTCTATTGATTAAAATAAATCCTTTTATATTGAAATAAAAATTTTCAAAATAGAAGTCTATAATTTTTCCATACACGATTATCATTAGGATTACTATGTAAGTAATTGGTGAATAAAAAAGAAATATATTCTATATTAAAATTATTAAAAATTTAAATTTAAATTTAAATTCTTATAATTTTTTAATAAAAAATATATATTAATGGGTTCTCGGGCTAGCCCGCATAATCCACTAACCCACGGGGAGTGGATTGGGCTAAAAATTTTAGCCCGCATAACCTATAAACTAACACGAGGTGGGATGAGACAAGTTGGCCCGTATAAACAGTTTACACAGCTCTAGCTGAAATAGAGCAGTTCCAGCATAGACCGATCGGTTCAAAGTCAGCTCCGTCTGGTTGATTTGGGCTTTTGGCTGCTTCTCTACCCTCTAGTCCCAAATAAAGTTCACATCCTAAATCTAATTGGTCAACAAAAGTAGAGGATCAAACCAGGTCGTAAAGTGGCTGCTTTAACCTGCACGAGGTGGCCTGGTCCACAAACATAGTAAATTTCTAGACAAATTTAAATTAATTTTTAAATATAGTAAATGATTTTCAAATATTATAAAATTTTCCAGTTGGAAATTAGACTTATTAAACTATAATTTCCTTTTGCTTAAAAAAAAATATCGTTTTCCAAAATTTTATTCAAAAATAAATTCGTTTCATATTTCTATTAATTATCACAACTCGATTTATTTAACACCTAATTGATGTCCAAATTTATGTCATTTCAATATTTAACCAATGAAACGATTTTATTTTATTTTTTCAAAACTTCCATATTAGTAATATAACACATAAAATTGAATATAAAAAATATCATAATTTTTTGAATTGATTTGATATTTATTTAGCTATTTATTCTATATGAATTTAAAGAAATAAATGTAAAAATATGATTTTCACATAATCTATCATCAAATACACATTCAACATACTATGAAGAATTGGGGCATACACCATTTGAAGTAGTTCATGGAAGAACTCCTTCTATCATGCCAGATTATGCTTAAGGAGCTTCAACCGGAGAAGCAAACCAACAATAGTTGACAAGGGATGAGGATACGGTACATTTGGTTCACTGGAATAAATTAGGGTTGGAAAGGATTAATAATTCCTTATTTTATAGTCAGGAAAATTATTGGAATAAAATATACATTTTTGTTAGGAATACTCATTCCCCCGGTAAAATGAAAGAATAAGGATTCCGTATTTATTCCACATTACATAAAATAGATTTTTTTTTAATAAAATTTTTTGCAAACCAAACAAAATGATAGATATTCCGTAAGAATAAAGTTGGAATACTGATTCCATTCCTAGGGATGTAAACGGAGCGGGTCTGGGACGGGTCATTCTGTCCCAAAACCCGACCTGACCCGACTCGATAAATTTATGGAAAATCTTAATCTTTTATCTTTTCCACAGTAGGTTTTTTTTTTTTTTTAAATCATCTATGTTTTGCCATATTAATACGATGTCATCTCATATTGAAAAAAATAATTAAATTATACCTCAGATGAATTGATTCAGTTCATTTCTCTCTCTCGCTTTTTATGATAAGCTACAATAATGAATAAATAAAAGAGCCATCTCTTGATTATATATATATACCTTAAGCAATAACAAGGCAGTAATTACCAATAAGAAGTGTTTGAGGCCATTCACATTTGCAAAGTTCATTTTTATTTAATCAGATTTTGATTTCGATCGTTCCTCGTTGGATGTTCATACATAGATTTTGTGTGTAAATACATGAAAATATTTTATTAGAAAAAATTTCATCTTTTGCTTTTTTAATGAATAAAAAAATAGATTATTCGATTTATTTGGTTTTTTAATGTACATTGATTATTGAGATAAATACCAAATAGATATATAAAAGAAACACTTCTTAATAGGATTGATGAGCTGTGTTGTGTATATATGGACACTAATAATAGCATTATCGTAGAAAATATTATTACAATGACAGAATTTGTATATGCTTTTAGAAAACAGTCACTAGCTATTATTTATTTATTAGAAGACTTACATATATCTATATATATATATATATACATACCAACTCGAAATAATAATAATAATAATAATAATAATAATAATAATAATAATGACACTACACGACGATCCATATATTCTTGATTTATTTGTTATTATATATATAATATCTATTTTTTCTGAGAAAATTAATTTTTATACTTTGTTGTGTTGCATGGGAAAGAAATGAATTTTGAAAAAGTGGGGGAGGTTGCACATGGAAATCGATTTTCTCTGGATAATTGGTCAGTGATTATTAATTGTAAATATAATTTATATCCTATCATGTGACTCAATACATGAATAACAAAATGATTATATGAAAAGCATCATTCAACTAATAAACAAGTAAATTTCTTAAACTAAAATTTTTAATTTTTTTAATTAAATCAGGTTAGGTTTTCCCAATGAATTATGAATACAACCCAAAATCCGATCCTAAACCCTATAGAGTCTGACCCTGTAAACCCCTAAATTTTCGGAATCGGTTTAGCACAAAACCCTAACCGGAAGTCAAACGAAACCCTAAAGGTCAACAAAACCCTAGTTTGCCGTATCCATCTAGCTTTGGCATCGCCGTTTTCCTTGGCCCGGAAAAACGAAGTTGGGATAATTAGCTAAAATAGTTCGTAGTAACCATAGGTTTTATAAAAGTTTCAGTTTCGCGAAATTCGGGTGTCCTTCGAACCCGATCGGACACAGTTCTCCAAAAACGTGTCCGGAGGCTCGGAATAGTAAAAATATTCCGAATATACCGTTAGACTCGTAAAAATATAAGTTTTCCAAAAATGTCAATTTCGTAATTTTTCGGTAAGTAAAAATAACAGATATAGCTATTATACGCGTATTTTCTTACTACCAGTACTTTAATTGTCATATCTACTTTACATTACACTATTCATTACTATTCTATACTATTCTTTTATCTCTACTTTTTCTTACACCTACTCTTACACTCTACATAACCTATAATCTGAACTTTTTACCTTTCTCATAACTTTATATCACATCTATCTTACAAATTACCGCTTACATTTTCCAAAAAGTCAAAAAATTAATTCATCCTCCCCCTCTTCACACCATGGCCGGCGCCCCCCCTCTCTCTAATGCCCTCAATTTGTTTTAATTTACATTTATTTAAATCATACAAAAACCACTCCTCAAAATCCTATAAATACCCCCTCATACCTTCACTTCTTTCACACCTCTTCTTCTCTAAAGTTACTCTACTAAAATTTCTCTCAAATCTCTCTCAAGAAGTTCTTTCAAGAAGTTCATCTCCTTTAGGTAAAAGTTCTTCAAGAAATCTCCATGTTCATCTACTTAGTATGAGCTTAGTGTATGTTTTCTAAACCATGAAGGTTAAGAAAGCAACAATAGGTTCATACTTTGTTTTTGTTCATAATCATAATTCCTTTATGTTCATGTCTCCTTTATATATTCTTCATGCTCCTCTTATGTTCATTTATGTTTCTTTTATGTTCATAACTATCTATTATATCTATATAACTAAATACTAATTAGAGCATGTAAGCTCATAATCTTGCAATTTATTTATTTCATGGAAAGCAATTTATTTACTTTTCCAATCGCAATGTATTTATTTATTCCTTGTTGAAATAAGACTAGTCTCTAGTCTTAGACTTGTCCTCATCAAGTCAAAACAAGCTTTTCTTCTTTCATTTTATTTCTTTATGGGACTAGTTTATTTCTTAGTCCCGGGAGCCTTGAAAAAGCTAAGACTCCAATACTTGACTTTATTACCTATGCTTTATGTTATTTTGTTTATTATTATTCTCATAATCTTGTTCATTTAGATTGTTGTCCAAAAGTTTTATTTTCTAAATATAATTAAAATAAAAGAAGGCTTTTGTCACTTAGGAATAAGTTTTTGTGAAACATAAAAATATAAGATAACAAAAATAAACTCATTCATTTTCAAGCTACAAAAAGAATTCACTATGAAGTTAGAAACTATTTTACTTAAAAAGCTACTTAAATTCTTGTTATTCTACCTTGTTTTTCAAAAGAAAATATATTTGTCAACAAAAATGGTTCTTTTCATAAGAAAGAAAATAAGATGGATGACTAGGGAAATTTTAAGTAAAGACCTTTGCAAACAAATAGGCAAAGAAAATTTATGGTTTGAAAATAATAAAGTTATTTCTTTTCAAGATACAAGAGGAAAATAATAGAATTATAGAAAGTTGTTTTTCTACAAAAAGTCCTTAATTGTTCCACATTGTTTTTATAAAGAAAACAAGTTTTCATGCAAGGATGATCATTTTTGAAAAATATGAGACATGAGAAAAAGAATGAGAAATATCAAGTGAGGATTTTTGCATAACAAGTAAACAAAAGAATTTACACAAGAAAAATGAAGAATAGCATATTTCCTAGAAAACTTCAAATATAGTATTAATGTAACTTAGGAAGTAGAAAATCTTATTTTCAAAAGTCACTTAGAAAAAGATAAATAAAACCAACATAAAACGTTTTTAGAAAACCCAATAAACAAGGTATTCATTTCAAAGAAATTCACAAAAACAATTTCTGAAAAGCTTCAACCCGACATTGTTTCACCTAAGAAACATAATTTGGACAACAAGACACTTGGGCATGCTTAAATATGAGTTATATAGTTATAAAAAGAGAATTTTTCAACTATATAGATAACTAAGTATTTACCAAACAAATTTTGATTTCTTGAACCAAAGTTGTTTTTACTTGAAAATCCGTGGTGAATTTTGTCTCCACTTTTTCAGAGCCTAAATCGCTTTTTTTTGTGGGAAATAATTTTGGAAATGGGTAGATCTTTTCGAGTAGATAGAAATCGGTATATTATACGCGCGATTCCGAGTTAAAATGACCAAGTTATGACCATTTTAAGTTGGAACATTCTTTTATACGAACTTTGAGGTTCTTTGACATTGTTTTGTCAAAAATTCAAGAAAATCTTCAAGAAAAACTCATTATGGGTATTTTCTTTGGTTAGGTGATCCCAAGGAAGGATTTCTTCACCACGAGAACTATTACGATTAAGTGGAGTGTGTGAACGACTCATCCGCTTAGAAGAATAGACGTCAATGGCATCGTGAGTTATTTCCCCGTTATTTTTCATACTCTTGATTGTGCTTGTAAAATTAGTTGCACTAGAACTTAAGAAAAAGAAAACGAGAGTGTATGATAATATGTTGAAAGAATACTAAGTATATCGAGACTCGATTCGTTTTTAATAAAGTTGTATGTGCAGTAATATCTTGAAGTGTTTGAAATTGGTTGATCACTTGAAAGAAGTTAAATGTAACTACTAGACTTTAATTAAAGAAACTATTCAGGCACTCTATATGTTGAGTCACATTGCATTCGCTACTATACAATTGGTGGGACAAGTGTATAATAGTGGTGGTAGACATAACCAGTATATCATGTAAATGGCGAGTAGGAGCCGGTAAGAACTACTTAAATTGATGGCTAGTAGGAGCCTGTAATAACTACAAGTTTTTGGTAGCTAGTAGGAGCCTGTAAAAACTACAAAATCTTTTCGTGGCTAGTAGGAGCCTGTAATAACTACAAAATTTTTTATGGCGTATAGGAGCCGGTAAGATCTATAAAAGTGTTTTTAAAAGTGGTGGCTGTAATTGGCCTGAATACCCAACCCCGAATGAAGGGCGTAAATTCATTCAACATATGATTCCCGGAAAGTCATATGTATTGTATGCTCACGTGATTGTTGCATTTCATACGTTTGAATAATAAACTTGATTGATAATCTACTTCAAGTATGAATTTTGGGAATTACTCACTAAGCTCATTAGCTTATACCCCGATAACTATCTTTTGCAGTTTCCGTACTTATGGTTAAGGCCACGTGGACCTTGTGGGTAGGTAATCCCTCTTGTGTATTAGAAATCGGAATAAAGAGTAGCTTAACATCAGCATGTTAATATGTATATAATAGATTAGTACTTTAGGGAGTTGTCCCTAAGTTTGTAAAATTTAAGCCATGGACAATTAATTATTGTGATTTTTCTTTTCTTAAATATGTTTTTATATCTCCTTAAGCTACATAATTCCATATATGGTCCTCTAAAATTGTGAAGGTAAGCCTTACACTTAATATAAAAGCTTTTGGAATGACTAAGGTTGTCATACTTAAGTTTTAATATTGAGTGTGGCGGACTGTCACGTTTAGGGTACCCATTGGGGCGTGACAAACCCTATAAGGTTTTTAGCGGGACGGGCGGGCGGATACCCTATAACGACCCGCCTCGGTTGCATCCCTATCCATTCTATTGAAGCAAAAATAGTATAAAATTTTTGCATTAGAATCTTAGTTGGGTGAAGAGATCGGCTAAGAATATACGATAGATGTCTAACTTAATTTGGGTTACAATGTATTTGTAAGGCGCCAACAACTATCATTGACTGGTGCTAAAGTTCATACTTTGTCTAAAAAAGTATTATAGACCTTTTTTTGTATCTAAGAGGAGAGGACATTGTGTATATGAGTTACATTTATCCTCTTATGCTTTGATACAAACGATTATAATCAATATCAATTCAATAACAAGTTAAAATCTCATATATATATATCCAATCACGATTGCTAAGACAAGTACAACTCCATATAATACTTATAGTATATGGATTAAACACGGATATCATTTCACATGATCAATAACTACCAGTATTCACCATTCTCCTAAAGTCTAGCCGATAAAAATCAAATTATAAAACAATTATCTAAATAAGATTCATTAATCAAAATACTAATTGGGAAAGACCGAATTAAAATAAACTCCTCAAAATTATGGGACAATTTGGCCCCGTGCCGACGTCCAGTTGCACCAATACAAAAATCACAAAGCAGACCCGTTTTCACACTACTTTAAGAAAAGAGCGAAAAAAAAAAAACGAAAAGGAAAAATTTCTAGGGGACCCGTTTTCACCACTTTATTGTGTTCAATGATCTTTTATGGTTATTTACAATTGACTCTGCTGCTAGCGACTTTGGTCTGGTTTTACCTTTTTTTTGGCTACTACTTCCACAAGAAGTTGCTTTGTCCCTCGTTCGTTTCCCGGATACGACACCGCTAAATAGAAGACGAAGAAGACCAGTAGCCCTGCCCCCCCCAACTCCCCGTTTTTAGTATTTATACACCCTCGTACCCACGAATACACAAATAATAAGACACTTTCCTAATAAGCTTACGATAATCAAGTCCCTCTTCGATCGTCATCATCATCGTATCCATGGCGGACACATGCTCCGAATACGATTGCGATGTCTCCGTACCTCATCCTCCTTCTCCTTCTTCTTCCTCTGTCACTGAACGTGTGTACGTTGCCGTAGGGCGAGAAGTAGAAGAAAGCAGGTCGACTCTTTCATGGGCACTTCGCAACTTCACTGCCCCCTTCTCCCTTCTTCATGTTCACAACACAAGTACGTGTACAAAAAAACTTAGAGAGCGTGCGAAGTATAAAGTTTTTTTTTTTAATGAATATTAATGTTTACTTTATTGGTTGAAAGATTGATTATTTTTCGGTGGAATTGTTTGATGTTCAGGAATTGGACTGTCTCGTGATCCATTTCGGTCAGAAATTGAAGAGGACTACGAGTTGGACGAAATTCTGGATGAATATATACGTATCTGCGAGCAAGAAAACGTGGGTTAAACCTTTTTTTTTTTAATATATTTTCTCTGTGTATTCCAATTTTTTACTATGATAATATATTAACGGGAGTAGTAATAGGTGAAAGTGGATCCTTTTTTTTTTTTTTTAAAGAATTTACTTTTGATTGCTATGATAATGTATGAAATTTGTAAAGATTTGTTAAGGTTGGTACTGTAAACCAGACTTTAATTAAGACCTATTAAATGGTTACGATGATGGATATCATGAGTAGCGCCATAATGATCTGATTTAAAATGCTTGAGCTTATAAATTTGGTTTAAGCTTGTAAATACGGTGCGGGCTGTTATATTTATAACTCAATGATAGTACCCAACTATGATGATCCTTCTTGATTCAAGGATGTCTGAAAGTAACGAAATGGGATGGCTTTATTCGGCAGGTTCCTGCAGAAAAACTGTGGATCAAGATGGAAGACATTGGGAACGGAATAGTAAAACTAGTGGAGCAACATGCTGTCACAAGGCTTGTTATGGGAGCAGCAGCAGATAAGCACTATACCGAGTACGCTGATTTTTGCTAATAATTGTCATTCTAAGAATACTTGTGGCATTGTCATTTGCACTGATAGCCTTAATGGTACCGCATTATTTTAGAGTTATGGACGGGAGAACCTATGTCACTGTCATTAGCTGGTGGCTTAGATAGACATTTTGCTAGGGGTAATCTTTATCCCCAATATTTGCAGCCTTTTGCTCAAGCTTCTCTACCTGCTTTGAAATTACAGGAGAATGGATGAACTCAAGTCTTCAAAAGCGAGCTACGTTCACCAATTTGCATGTCCTGCTTGTCACATATGGTTTATCTGTGAAGGGCGTCTAATTCAATCGAGGTGTGCAAGATTCTTCGAAAATATTTGTGTGTATTGACTCAATGATTATAATTGTGGTGTGTTAGCTTGCTGCTTACATGTGATCTCTACAAATAGTAAGCCTTTGGGTAAATGTAACTACATTAACATAAAGTCTTGGTGCCACTATTCATGTTTGTCAGTGCTTTCCAGATGCATGCTTCTACGTAGTTATTTGCAATTTGATGTTTGACTTTTGAGCTCATATGTGCTTGTCTGTTTTAAGTGAATAAAATTGCCATGCCTGAACTCCACCAATGTGGTAATTGAATGTCTTAGTTATTTTAGTGTCTCCGGGCTTTAATTAAATATAATTGATTCTCCTATTTCATATTCTTTTTTTGGCCAACCAAAATGTTTATTCTTGTAGGAAAGGTAATTTGAACTCGGTTGATTCTTATCTCATATCTGCATTGCCATTGGAAAGATGTACTGCTGAAGCTGGACAATCAAATACCAAGAGCCCTACACCTTCTATTCATTCGGAGGCTTCTTCTAGTGAAATTGAAGAAGATTTTACTCTTGTTAGACATGTCAGAGGCAGGCAATGTCGACAAAGATCAGAATCAAATTCATCCCCATTGGACAAAACGAATCGTCATGATCTATCCCCGTTCATTCTGGTAAACCCAAGGTCTCAGGTTGATTTCTTTTTTCCCCTACTTCTCTCCCTGGAAATGCCCATCAATTTCACTGTTTACCTAATAAGAATGTGTGTGTGTGTGTATATTATTAAAGAAACTTTCAAGTCCTATCTTTTACGTAAACTTAATTAAGTGAATAATTTTTTGGACAGGAAAGAGGATGTAACGAGGATATATATGTGCAGCTTGAAAGATCAATGCAGGATGCCGCAGATGCAAAAAGAGAGGCACTCGATGAGTTGATCCGGCGGCAAAAAGCAGAAAGAAACACAATTGATGCTTCTCGCAGAGTATAATTTTTATTGTTGTTCATGTCATATGATGTAGAAATATGTCTGAAGTTTGTGTTTATATGTTATTTCACTTATATTACTTATTAACGCTATGCTTACATGCAAAGAAGGATCACAGCATTGCATGAAAAAGCTGTTATTGCTGCACTCCTTTATAGTTTAGATGCTCACTCTGCTAATATTCTTATTAAATGCGCGTGTGATAACTATAGTCAACAGTGAAACTCAACGAAGGGTTCTGCCACTATTAGATATTATTATTTATAATGATTTTTTCTGGTAATAAGCAATTAAGCAAAAGCATTTATGCAATCTTATCAGTCTGTCTAACACATTGTTTTTTCCTGTAAAGCCTTAATACTGTGCATATTGAACTTTTGCAGGCAGAAACTTTTGAATCCCTCTATACTGCGGAAGTGAGACGATCAAAGGAACTCGAAGATACACTTGCTGGAGAGCTTAGACGAAGGAAAGAACTTGAGGAAGCACATGCTAAAGAAAAGGAAAATTTACAAATGACAAGGAATCATCAAGAAGAAGATCTTTCTTCAATTGATGATAGAATTACATTGGAAGGCCGAATGGCAAGTCTTCATCAATTGGTGGAAGAGCTGAAGGAGAAGATCTTGTCTACTGAGGAAGTTTCGGGTGTCTATAAGATCGAGAGAGATGAGCTACGGTTGATGCTTGATGATGCACTCAAATTAAATGAGGAGCTTTTGACTAACCAAGGAGAACCTTTGAGTTCTGACAGGCAGCGATTGTGTGAGTTCTCTTTTTCTGAAATTCAAGAAGCAACTGAAAATTTTGATCCATCCTTGAAAATCGAGGAAGGTGATTATGGGAGCATTTATAAAGGAGTCTTACGTCAAACCCAAGTGATTGTAAAGATGCTGCATTCTGGTAGCTCCCGGGGTCCCTCGATGTATCATCAAGAGGTGAGTGTGTCATGTTTTTGATGGATTAAAGCTAACGTTCTTTGGAAACCATAATCGCTGATTGTTGGCCAAGTGAATTTTGAAGAGAATAGGTCATTGTAGTTGCTGCTTTGTGATTTGATCATCTTTTGTATGAGCACATTGTTGCAAAATTAATCACTGTAGGCTTTCTTTTTGTCCAGCTTATCATTCTTTATTCGGTGCCTTTCAGGCTGAAATTGCAGGTAAATTAAGGCATCCAAACCTAGTTACACTTATTGGAGTCTGTCCTGAAGCCTGGAGTCTCATATATGAGTATCTCCCTAATGGTAGCCTTGAAGACCGACTGAGTTGCAATGGCAACTCAGGTCCTCTTTCTTGGCAAACCAGATTGCGTATTTGCACTGAGATATGTGGTGCGCTAATCTTTCTGCATTCTTTTTGTCCTAGTGGTATAGTGCATGGTAACTTGACAGCTAAAAATGTTCTTCTTGATGCTAATTACGTGAGCAAACTCAGCGGCTTCGGTGTGCATTCTGCACGTTCCCATCCTGAAATTCCAAGCGAAACCAACCAAGAGGCAGAGTTGTCATTTGAGTCTGATGTTTATTCATTCGGAATGTTATTGTTATATATGTTGACTGGGAGATCAACCTCAACTTTAGCTGAAGAAATGAGAGATGCACTAGATGAAGGAAATATAGCTAGCTTGTTGGATCCAAGTGCCGATGAATGGCCTCTTGTTTTGGCTACCCAATTGGCACACTTGGCTTTGAGCTGCTGCGACTTGGATCCTTACATCCGGCCAGACCTGAGATCCGAGGTGTGGATACTGCTTGAACAAATGAGAGTCTCTTGTGAAACCTCACTAGAAGTTCAACCCAATACTGAAGATCCACAACAAATTCCTCAGAATTTCACGTGTCCCATTTACCATGTAATTCTGCTTAAATTCATGCGTATTGTTGGTCTTAGTCTAGAATTGGTAGGACTGATTTAGTCATGTAAGAACAATGGTGTAACTTAGTATCTGCTTTATGATTTTCAGGAAGTTATGCGAGATCCTCATGTAGCTGCAGACGGATTTACTTATGAAGGAGACGCCATAAGGGAATGGATTAGCAACGGTCACGCTACTTCACCAATGACAAATACTCCGCTTGACCACCTCAATCTTGTACCAAATCTCACGCTTCGTTCAGTAATCCAGGAGTGGACTCAAAGAAACTGAATCTTCCCTTTCAGGTTGTCAAAATCCAACCAGAGTAGCTGCAGTTTCCTAATCCTGGAACATAAGTAACAACAGATAGCGCACATTTGGTGTTTCTATGGTTGGATATGTTCTGCTTATGTTTCTCTGTGTCTATCCTTTCTTTCATACGTCAGATGCTGTCCCCTTAAGCTTGTAACTATCAATATCATCGTTCTTACAAATGCAATGTGCATGTCTTCAAATGTTTTGTTAAGCTTTTAAGCTGTAGGAGTGTATTTGTAATAAGGAAACTTATTGGAAAGTAATCTATCTTTGTAAACTGTGATGATGTTTGGTACACTGGAATTATTTAGAATGGAATTGAAGAAATTGAATTGAATGAAATGAGCTGTGAAATGATAAATAATCTATTTCTTTGTTTGTACATATCCATGAATGGAATCAGATATACATGCTATTTATTAATAATACCTTCAGTAATAAATGTGCATAATAAATATGTTAAGAGGATGAAAAGATAATTGTAGTAATATCATTAATGAGAGTGAAATGGAATCACAATTTTGTCTTCTTAAAAATAAAGTCGAGTTATTTTATATAGCGAGAATTCTTGATTCATAGGAATCGTAATTTTGGATTTTAAAAATGTATCTAAACATGAAAATGGGAATAGAATTTGGAATTGCAATTGTATCTTGACTTTATTCCCACATGCAACGCCAAACGTAAATTTTGCAAGTTATTCATGGTTCATTAATAGCATTGGGCTCATTCGAGCTGAGCCTTTCATCTTACTAAGCTAGGTCAAAGGAAACGATTTTAGGTCCTATTGATGAACTTTCCTCCTTATCAACCCAAATGTAGTATCTAAGATGGCTTTGGGACACTTTTGCTTTGGCACACCATGACTTGGTTGAGATCAATCTGCATAACGTGATATCATGACACCACACGATCGGCCACTCGCCCATTATGAATTTAATCGCCAAGCCAACTAACCACTTACCTACGATAACACGATTGCCAAGCCAATTGCTCACTTACCCACGAATAATATTACTGCCTAGTCAATCACCTATAAATATGATCTAACCACCCCCAATCAAGGTAATATCGCATAAAAACCATCTTCTCTGATTTATCTTGTGGGCTGTGGTTGACACTAACTTAAGCATCGGAGTAGCTGCACCAGGCCCATGCTTGACGTACCGCTGACGAACTTTCTGTTTTGTAGATCCATTTATACTGTAATCTAAGCCTATTATCAACTAATCCAGACCCTATCAGAATTGAGCAAGTGACATTTGGTGCTATCTATGGGAGGATTCGACACTTAGTGGAAGGATTCCCTCATTCTCTTTAGAAACAAAAAAATCCTCAACCTCAATATGCCACCTCACACTAGACATAAAAGACATTCTCAAGGCGATGGCCCTGAAGGTGACTTGAACTCCACCTCAAAGTCACCTGGTTCCATGAGACACGACGAATCCTAAGCGAGGCATATCATTTAACCAACCTTCGATTGCCCATGAAATAGAATTGCCTCAACCACCTAGAAGTCATCCTCCACCAAGTGGTAGAACAAAATATTGAGATTATTACAAGCAATATGAACGTCGAAAGTTGCCTCAAGGAACTAAAACTAGGTGCACAAGATTCCAAGTTACAACAATGTAGCGATGAAACCCGCTGCCCTAGATGGACACTGACCACACTTGTGAAGTAGCCAATGCCCCTGCTAGAGTGATTGGATTGCATTTGCAAGTTTCCCATGGCCCCATGAACCCTTCAATTGCACCTGTGGCATCAAGAACACAAGGAGCTCCCTGTGTGCCATGAAAAACTATTTGAGGACATAACTCCTGAGGAACTGAAGAAAGAGCTTAGAAAAATGTCAAAACTCAAGGAAAGCAAAAAATGCACCCTTACTCCCAAGACAACTCGAGTGGCCATCAAGACACCATTAGCTCAGTCGATTATTGATGAGCCATGGCCACCAGGGATGAAACTACCTACGTTCAAGCTTTATGATGGCTAACAGCTCCATTACGTTTTTTGAAGGCTTTTCCACCACGTTTAGGATTCATTTTACAGTGAGCAAACATTCGAAGAACGATACGTCTTCCCTATTCCTAGTAAACCAAAGGAAGGATGAGTCCTTAAGAGGCTATATCACACAATTCAACCAAACAGTCACAAAAGTGGACAGCCTTGACTTCAGTCTTGTTGTGCAAGCAGCTATCCATGGAGTTTGAAAAAATGAGAGCCTTTTCCATTCCCTCACTTAAATCAAACCCAAAAACCTTAGAATAATTCCAAGAATAGGTCAGTAAATACATACGACGTGAGGATTTTATAGCCACTCGAAACGAAATGAAAAAATCCCAAAAGGGGCACTACACGATCAGAAATCTAAAGGGTCAACCAAGGATCAATTAGGCCTTCCCAGATAAAAATAAGGACAAGGATCCTAAGGCAAGAAATCGCAGGGAAAATAGAGGTATTTCGAATCCAGTTTTCTCTCCTTAAGAAAACTACTAGAAGATATCTTCTTAGAAATTAGGAACTCTAGCATCCTACCCAGACTGACCAAGATGCATGGAGACCCAAGTAGAAGGGACACAAGTAAGTATTGTGGATACCATCAAGATGTGGGGCACAACACTAATGATTATTATCAACTCAAAACGGCTCTATAAGAATCCCTCAAAAAAGGATTCATGCAACAATATTTGGCCGATCCAAATAATACCATCGAAAGACCCAACCAATGAAGAAGGAACAACCATCAATAATACCCTAGTGATTGCATGGACTAGCACATCGACGACATGACACGTGGAATAGTCAATACCATTGTCGAAGGAGCACACCCAACGAACATATCCTCAGTACTCTGAAAATGACAAAAGGAAAAGAAGTGATGGTTGTGGCAAAGAGAGAAAAACTAGATATGACTCTTAAGTTATTGAAGCCGACCTGGATGACATTAAAATCCCCCACCAAAATGCCATCATCATAAAAGCGAGGATAGCATGTTTCGACATGATGAAAGTCTTAGTTGATATGAAGAGTAGTGCAAACATCATTTTCAACCATGCCTTCAACTGGCTCCTAGACAACAACATCGAAAAGAGGCTTAAGTTGTACAAACATGAGATCTTTGGATTTAACAACCAATTGGTTGAAGTTAGAGGAATTGTTACCCTATTGATGAGGTTAGGTGACGACAAACATAAAGCTTAGAATGAGGTCAAGTTCTTAGTGGTAAACTACCGGTTGCCTTATAGCATGATCATAACACGACTGACACTCTTTCTTGTTCTAGATGGCCCCGTCATCGGCTCACATAAAGGCAAAATTCCCTGCACCAAATAAGGTAGGCATATGTAGGGGACACCAAGATTTATTGTAGAGATTATACGTCTGAGCTCTGGCAAGGGATGAAGTGTATGTTGGATTGATTAGATCCCAAACTAACCCACCTATGGAAAAATAAACAAAGAAGAAAGGAAGGATGAACCAACATAAGCAATTGATAATGTTTTGCTTGGCTTTGACCCCTCAAAGGTTATAAGAATTAGCTTTGCACTACCAACTGACATCAAGGAAGAACTAATTCATTTTCTCTAATGTCACCATGATGTATTCGCTTGGACACCTACTGATATGCTGGGAATAGACTTAATAGTCATCACTTATAAGCTCAACATTGACTCAAAGATAAAGCTGGCATAGTAGAAGTGAAGCTACTTTGCTGCTGTATGATAAGTTGCTATAGAAGAGGAAGTCTAGAAACCTTTGAGAGCTGGATTCATCCGAGAAGAAAAGTACCTTACACGGTACACCATGACAAAAAAAGCCAATGATAAGTGGAGAATGTGCATTGATTACACTAATCTTAATAAAGCATGCCTAAAAGATTACTTCCCATTACAAAGAATAGACCAATATATAGATGCCACATCCGGGCACACACTATTAAGCTTCATGGATGCCTTTTCTAGATATAACCAGATAATTATAGGACCAAAAGATCAAGTGCATACGTCATTTGCCACTAGCTTCGACATATGCGGCAACAAGGCTATGCCCTTTGACTTAAAAAAATATCGAAGCTACCTACCAAAGGTTAGTTATGATAGTATTAAAAGAATAAATCGGACGAAAAGTGGAGGTCTACGTGGATGATATGATCGTAAAAAACATATGATTAAAAGACCACCTTAAGGATCTCTGGGAGACCTTCAATAGGCTAGAAAGGTACCACATGAAATTGAATCCCCAAAAATGCATATTCAGGGCTTCCTCTAGAAAATTCCTTAGGTACATGGTTGTGCAGTGGGGAATTGAGGCAAACCCTGACAAGATCAAGTCTGTGCTTGATATGATGCCTCCCAAGACAATAAAGGAGGTTTAGAAACTCACTGGCTACATCATAACTCTAAGCCTATTCATATCTCGAAGCGCCAACCAATGTGTCAAGTTCTTTAAGATTCTTAAGAACTCGACTAAGTTCATGTAGACCAAAAATTGCAACAAGGCTTTTAAGGACCTAAAGGGATTCCTGGTAACTCTCCTTGTAAAGACCTGTTATCACCCCTAAAATTAAAATAGGCGATAACAGTTCACCAACTACATATAACCTGTAAGATTATATGTAAGGTTGTCTGAAAGAATTGTTTGAGGAATTGTTTATCTAATTTCACATAGATAATATAATAGAAACCATAATTTTTTTTTTACTTTAAACAAAATACACTACTTTATTATTAACATATTTTGCAAAAGAAGCAACTTAAGTCCTACATAGCTAAGTACATACACACACACACACATATATATATAAATATACACATATTACATCAAATGGCTTCTTATAAGCCTTAACAAAATTACACGCACAAAATTCAACTAAAACCTTAAATACAACCACAAGACTAACATAACTATTCTATTACAAAAAAAAAAAAAATTGGATTCCACCAAGTCTAAGGTCATCTCTAGTCCTCCATATCATCAAGAAAATCCTAGAAATTGGTTCCATACCCCATACTCGTGTAAAACTCGTTGGATTCATTACCTGAAATGGTTAAAATATGAGCCAAAGGCCCAGTACGCAAGTAACGAATACAAATGCAAAGTGATTCACACATACTTAATCTAAATGTAAAATGCAACAACCAATAATTTATTACTAAATCTTTAGTTAGTCTTTCATCATGGGAGTATTCAAACTCCGGGCAACAAGGATCTAGTATTACGTCCGCCTCCCTGAGTGGTCCCTACTGTTCAGACAGACTAGGCAGCCCCACCTTCCGGCGTAACCTATAATACTAGGGGATCCTGAGTAACGCATCACGACGCTCAGTGGGTTGATATGAGTAGCTCGGATACTCATATCTCCTAAATAATATTATCCAATAATGAGAAAGTACCCTGCCCCCAATTTGAGCAAGGTGCCGCTCTCCGAACTAGATTCAACGGCAAACAAGAACAATCAACACTCATCAATTAATAAAATTTTCTTAATTTAGAGTGATTTGATTTGATGCCTACCCTAGCAAAGAAACAAGTAAGTTATTGCGTACCTGAGATAGCTTGGGAACTAATGGGGTTGACTGGGCAGGGATCTATCACTGTTTAAAATAATATTAAATTTCCCACTTAGTTTAAGCACTAATTAACTAGTTATAAATATAATTAATCAAAGAAATTCAAATAAATTAATACAATGTCATAATAGAGCATTTAAACATCCTATTATATTATAGAACACTTAACAAATATTTAATTGAGCATATACTAAGCTTTGGAAAATTTTGAAGAAAGTTTTTGAAAATGAAAAGTGCAGGGGATATGTCGGCCTTCAAAGCCGGCGGCTTTGAACCAGTGCGCAATACTCTAAAGTTCAACACTTGCTAACGCTAGCAGCGTTCAAGGATACGCCGGCGGCTTTGAGCCGGTATAGAATACAACTCCAAATTCCTAAAAATTTCCGAGAGTTACACGGGGTTGGTCCACGGCCGTGAATACCCCCAACACCGGCAGCGTATCTGTGTACACCAACAGTTTTGGATCCTATGCCTGCAGCCTTCAGCCCGGCGTTAAAAATTATGATTCTGTTATCGTTCCACACCACCCCTAAACCGGCGGCTTTAGAACCCCAGTAACCGGCGTACGATTTGAAAAAAGTAACACTGGTAAGCTTTTCTAGCAAAAGCCGGCAGCGTTTCAAGCGGCTTTAAAAAAAAAAAAACGATTCTGTTCACTTCCAACACCGCCTCTACGCCGGCAGTGTTGAAGTGCCAGATGTCGGCGTACGCTCAAAATTAAATCTATACGAAAATGTTTTGTTTCCCCTGTTTTATTACAAAACTTATTCACTTCAAAAATTCTCCAAACTTAATCTAAGCTTTCCAAAGCTTGTTATATGTTTTAAACACTATCCAAACAACATAAATTCTACTTCTAATCATCAAACATCAATCACACTTCAATTCCACACTTCAACTACTCAATCCTTAAATCTTCCCAATACACTCATCCTCACATGTCAACATTCATATAAGACATGCACTACAACTCCTCTAGCCATGTAATCCTATTTAAACTACCATCAATGCATAAAATCATTCTAACACCAATTAGTACATAAACTTCATTCTAACCTAAACTTTACAACCAATACAAGAAAGAACATAAAATAAAGAGATTAGGCTTGCATTTAACTTACATGATTAAGCCTTGGCTTGGAGTAATGTTTGAATTCAAAAGCTTATAATTGATTTTGGCTTAGAGCTTAGGGTTTTGAGATGGAAGAAAGAAAGAAATAAAAGAAAAGAAAAATTCGTATGAAGGGATTAGGGTTGCCAAAAGGGTCCATAATTAGTTCAAAATGAAGTCAATACTAATCCAAAGTTTGACTTTAGGGGTATATTTGACCTAAGGTTAATTTGGTTAAATTTGAAATGCATTTGAGTTTAATTTAAGCTTAAAAAGTAGACTTTAACTTTGTGAAAATTCTGTTATCATTCTTAGACAATTCACAAGTTATTTTATTAAATTCTAAACATAACACATACATATTAATTTCCAAAAGACACACTTATTCATTACACTATACACACATTAATACATATAATAAAATAATATTAATTATACTACACACATACAAAGTAAGACATATTTAACACATATACTAATTATATTATCCATGCACATATATGTGTATATATATATATATATCTCATATCAATAACACATTAGAATATAAATTAGGAAATTCATAGCTATTTCACTCCCGGTTCTGGCTAAACATACACTAGGAGGAGAACTGTTCTTGTACTTGGCGGTAAACAGTAAAGCCATTTCCCCAGTCCTCATTTGGGCAGACGAGTGCGAGCATAGACCAATCTATTATATCAGCCACATCTTCCAAAGGTTAGAAGAAAGATACTCTAGGGTCGAGAAATCTGCCTTAGCAGTTGTCTTATTGATAAGAAAGCTCAGGCCTTATTTTGAAGCACATCAAGTGATGATCTTTACTGACAAACCTCTCCACACCATCCTTTACAAACCAGATGCATCATGTCATAAGATAAAGTGCATGATCGGACTAAGTACCTATGGTGTATGCTTTAAGGCACGCGATGCCATCAAAGTCCAAATTTTGGCAGATTTTATGGTGGAATACACAAGCCCCTAAGGGAACCTTTTGGAGAATGTAAACCAAAATGTACCCTACACATCGATGGATCATTAAGCCAAGAAAGCTTTGGGACAGGATTGATTTTACAACGCCCCTACAAAGGAATACTTAAGGGATGGCATTCTATCGACTAAAAAAAAAGCAGCTAAGAAACTCATGCATCAAGTTGCTAACTACACATTTTTTAACGTCTTGTTTCAAAGAGGCCATATATGCCTCTTCTCTATTGCCTTTGACCGGAAGAAGCCTAAGCTATCTTAGAGAATCCATATTTAAGAGAGTGCAGCAACCATGTTGTCGAACAAGCATATTATATAAAAGTGCTTCAACTCGACTACCATTAGCTAACTATGAGGAAGGATGTAGCAGAGACAGTGAAGAAATGCCCTCGATGCCAAAAGCATGTGCCCTTAGCCTATGCACATAGTAACTATCTCTGGTCACTAGGAAATCCTCAGCCATTTGTCTAATAAGGAATAGGCATACTTGGTCCCTTCCCTTGAAACTTTAGATAGAAGCGATTCATCATTGTTGCTATCGACTATTTTACAAAATGGGTAGAGGCACAAGCGGTAGTCCATATCATGGAATGGGTAGTAAAAGATTTTATAAACAACTACATCCTATGTTGTTTCAGGGTATCGTAGGTCATAATCATCGACAATGGAACCTAGTTCGACAATGATCAATTTAGATTGTTTTGCTAGTATCATCACATCACGATTCGATATGCATTAGTCTCCTATCCCCAAACCCACGGACAAGTAGAGACAGTGAACTGTACTATAGCTAAGGCTAAAAAAAATTATCGACCAGGACCACATTGGTTGGGCAGATCAACTCACTAACATACTTTAGGGATATAAAACCACGCATCGAACGACTACCAGTGAAATACCATACCAGTTAGCATTTAGCATGGAAGCAATACACCTGGTTGAATTATTACTTCCGACTCACAAGACATAGGAGTTCCATCCAAAGGTCAACCAAATAGCTTTGAATGCCAACTTAAACACAATAGAAGAGCTTCGAGATCAAGTCGAGCAAAGGCTCATGGTTTACTAACTTAAGGCTACTAGATACTATGATAAGAAAGTTAGGCACAAAGAATTTAGCCTCGACGACTTTGTGTGTAGAAAAATATCTGACATGGGTGCCAAGGAAGGACGAGGGAAACTAGCCGCTACCTAGGAAGATCCTATCTTTGTCACTGGAAACCTTGATAACAGTACATACTGACTAGAAAAAAATTTGGTAGGTGTCGAATCTAACAAATATATTTTACTACTCTAAAAATTCATATAACTTATATATAGTAGTGAGTAGGGTCATATCCACAGGGATTCATAAAACTTATATCTATTAGAGGATTAGATGAAAAAGAAAGGGGGGGGGGTTTTTGAAATCAAAGAAAATAAGAAAACCAATTATGTCAAAAGCAATAAAACAAAATTAAAGGATTAATTCAATATCAAGGTGTTCCTAACTAAAAATATCATTATAGCTCAGTTCACAGAATTAATTATTGATACAAAGATTTCTGTTCTTTATCTTAGATAAATTAGTTATGGTCATTAACAAGTTCTAACAGCCTATCTCTCCTTACTTTTTCAATAATCAAAATAGACCCTTTGATTATTTTCCTTATTGATTAAACAACCTTAAATAAGCTCTTAGGACTTAATCTATCAATAACATGAATAAAAAGAGAGACAATCGATCCAAACCAACAAATCATAAGATGATCTATTTGGACCAAATTATATATCTTCATTACACAAATCAATTTTCTATCATATAATCGATCATGTTATTGTGACATACAAATTAGAACAATCGAACAATTACGAATTTAACGTTCTAAATGATAGTATATTAGCTTGCTAATTGAATAAATGGGCCCTAATTTGTACCAATCAAGCAAAATAACAATAACAAAACAATCAAAAGATATATGAATACCCAAATATAAAGAACAAAACAATAATTCAATTAGATCTCACAATCCTTGAAGAACCGAATTTATAACAATCTTTTGGCTAGAAAATTGTTTTAACCACTCATAATCATGAAACCCTCTCTAGGGTTCTTTTGAGTTTTTCTATCATAAGATGAATGAATGGGATTCTCCTACAAAATGGACAAGCAAGACAATTTGTAAAAAAAATTAAAGGAAAATTAAGAGATAGGACTTAGGCTAGCAATTTCCAAATATACGCTGCTGGCCTACATTGTCAACTTTGAAGTTTAAGATTAAATCCGAGACGAAATCGCAGCCACCGTTCATATTTACACTGCCAGCTTTGGGTCTACACCAGTGCCTATGCCGGTGGTGTAAATCTCCAGATGCTGGCATATAATGTTTGATTTAAAGGCAGGTTCATTTGTTAAAGTAGGCCGACGATGTTGTAGATGGAGTTAAAGTTTTCGGTTCTATACACAGGTAAGGCTGACTCAAAGCCGGCGACGTTGGTTCATGGCTTGCCCACGTATAAGTGTTGTATTGAAGGCTGCTTCGTTATGTTGTTTAGGTCAGCTGTGTATATTTTAATCCGATGAAGGCTGATATAAATCACTGTGAAGGCCGGCGGCCTTGATCTTGTTTTGGCTGGCTTACATTGTTCCATTTTCCAAATGTGCACAAATCTTCAATTTGCTTGTATTTGCTTTATAGTTCCTTCAAGACCTAAAATATCATAATTATGCCTAATTAAGTACCACTTCCTTATGATTTCTATAAAATAAATAACAATTTAGTATGATTTGTTCAATAAAAAATGAGTATAATCTGCTTTTATCAAATCCCCCACACTTGAGTTGTTGCTTGTTCTTAAGCAAAATAAATCAAACCAATGGAGAAATCTGTCATAGATTGTACTAATTTTCACTTTCACAATTTCAAGCATTTTTTCTAGATTATGACTTGTATTGCTAATGCCTACTGCTCTAACTAGACTTGTTACATGTAATTAGAATACCATAATCAAATTGAGTAGCTAGTTTAGACAAAACAAATTTTAATCCTAATATTTAGCAAAAGAATCTTCCATTCAAAAGTAAATACTCAGTCTAGTAAGGACAAATACCCATTTAAACTTCACTAGACATTAGCAGGCATATAGTTCTAACAACGTAGAGAGAAAGCGTATGGTATCTGCTCTTTCTCTAGATTTACCCCCTTTTTATTATAAGTGTTATTTCACTTAGTACTCTAGCATTCATATTCTTTTGATTCATCCAAGCACACATTTTTCTTCTTCCTTTTTTTTTTTTTTCAAAGTTTAAGAATTGAACTTTTGCCTTGTCTCCCTTCTCATTATAATGAGTTCATTGAGTCGACACATCCTAGGCTCGTCACCCAAGTGACCAAGTTTTAAAGGGATCCTTACAAACTCTTCCCCACTCTAACATTTAAGTTCGGATACTTATGACTCAACTACTTGAGTTAGTGGAGTAAAGACTATGCTTGTTTCTTTCTTTTCTTTTGAATGCTATAATAAGATTAAGACTTTTTTTATAAAGGATCACTAAGTACCTATCATGCATCTATACATCTTTTCACAAACATTTTTACCTTTTTCATCTTTGTCTAGCTTTACACCAGTGCTTATAGGTGTAGGTTTAGACTTACAACTATCCATGTTAAACCTTTTTAACAAATCTATAGTGTATTTAGATTGATTAATAAAGGTTCCAGATTTTGATTGCTTGATTTGTAGCCCAAAAAAATAAGTGAGTTCTCCCATTATACTCATTTCAAATTCTTTTTGCATGGACTCAACAAGAACTTTTATAAGTGAAGAATTAGTAGCACCAAACGCAATATCATCTAAATAAATCTATACGATTAATGTATCATAATTGTGATTTTTGATAAAAAGAGTTGTATCAATTTTTCCTCTTGAAAATCCATTATTTATCAAAAAAACTACTAAGTCTTTCATACCAAGCTCTAGGAGCTTGTTTGAGACCATAATAAGCTTTGTTCAATTTAAAAATATGATTGGGAAATTCATTATTTTCAAAACCCGGTAGTTGCTCGACATAGACCTCTTCTTTTATGAAACTATTTAGAAAAACACTTTTGATATCCATTTGATAAAGGATAAAATCTTTGTGAGCAGCATATGCTAAAAGTATTCTTATAGATTCTAGTCTTGCAATCAGGGCAAAAGTCTCATCAAAATCTATCCCCTCTTCTTGTGTCTAGCCTTTAGCAACTAACCTAGCTTTGTTCCTAGTTACTATTCCAGATTCATCCATTTTGTTTCTAAAAACCCATTTTGTTTCTATGACAGTTTTATTTTCAGGCCTTGCAATTGTTTTAGATTATCTACCAACAACACATTATTAATAACAAGATCTTTATTAAGGATAATCTACCTTTACCAAAAACAATTGACTTTCCATCATCTCCAAAGGTAACTTCCTTGATCCATCAAGTCCATCTTTGAAAATTTGGAAGCAACTTCGGTCATATGCCTAGAGTATCCGCTGTCTAAGTACCATTTGTTGCTGCTACTTGAGGATGCCTGTAAAGCAAGCTATTGTTTCTTTAGTACCCATTTCTGTTTAGGTCTTCTTGGGTTAGAAACAGATAAAACTTCTTTTTTAGGCACCCAAACATACTTGCTTTTATGACCTGAAAGCAAAGCCTTTCTTATTGCACATTTGTGTGCAATATGGCCAAACTTGCCACAATAATTACAAGTGCCATAAGTGACTTTTACAAATAGAGTCTTATGAGACTTATAATTCCTGTGCCTATCATAGCCAATTCTATATTTGTTATGATCAGATTTTTGTTCACCAAGGAAAGAATTTAAATTTTTCTCTCCTTGTATGAATTTAGCTATAATAGCTTTCGAATTGTCTAAGCTAGATTTCAGATTTATATTTTATGTTCTTAGCTCATTTAGCTCTTTCAAAAGTCCATTGTTATTGATGTTGTTGCTAGCAGATGCAGATTTATTATCATCTTTTATAGTTTTAATTTCTAAATCTAAAAGATCATTTTCAATTTTTAATTTATCATTCTATTTGACCAGAATTTTATTTTATGTTTTTAGTTTCCTATTTTTATTTCTAATTTCATTAATTTTCAGATTCATGCTTCTAAGATTTTCATGTAAGTTATCTTTTTCAGAACCTAGAGCTGTTATTATTTTGTCTTTTTCTTCATTTTCAGTTTTAAGTTCATTAATTTCATCTTGAAACTCTTCTATCTAACTAAAGCATTTTGCATCAGATTTTTAAGTTGTTTATTATCTTCTTCAGATTTTTTAAGCTTTTTATAAACTTTTTTATATATGTCAAGCAATTCATTATTAGAGCAGGAAGTTGAAGAATTGTTTACCTCATCGTAGATTCCCATGAAGCATAATTCTTCTTTATCAAAATCTGATGACTCTTCATTACTCCAAGTAGCAATAAGTGCTTCCCTCTTGGATCTTTTTTGTGCTTTCTTGAGGAGAGGGCAGTTTGGTTGGATGTGTCCTGGTTTCTGGCACTTATAGCACACAACATCCTTCCTTTTCTTTCTGAACTTTGAGGAGTTATCGGCCTTCATAAATTTGTTGAAATTCTTTGCAAACAATACAACATCCTCGTTTATCTCCTCCTTATCAGAATCACCGTCGATTGCCTTCGGAGCAATAGCCTTCTTTTGGGATTCTTTACTTTGATTCTTGATGAGCTCATGAGTCTTGAGTGTACCAAGAAGCTCTTCTTTTGTCATTATGCTAAGATCCCTGGCTTCCTCTATTGTTGTCCTTTTTGCTTCTAATTCCTTTGGCAATGATCTGAGCAATTTTGAATTTATTTTAACATTAGTGAAGCTCTTGCCTAAAACATTCAAAGGATTAATGATATTAATGAATCTATCATTCATTTGATCAATTATTTCACCAGGCGGCATCTTAAAACTTTCAAATTGACTAACCATCAAGCTTATTTTAGTGGCTTTGATCCTTGAAGTTCCTTCATAAGTTACTTCAAGTTCATCCCAGATTTCCTTATCAGATTTACAAGTACAAACTCTATTGAATCACTTTCATTCAATCTATAATGAAGAATATTCATCGCAGCTTCATTATGATCCATTTTTTTCCAATCATCTTCTAAATATTGATCTTCATTTTTATTTTTTATTGTATATTCATTCTACACTTCCAATAAGGGTAATTACTCCCACTAAGAAGCGGTGGCTTATTTATAACCTGACTCTCCAAGAATTCTTGTGTATTAGAAGTCATGATCTTTTCTCTTTTGCGTTTAAGCAATCAACCAAAAGAGACCAGGCTCTAATACCAATTGTTAGAAATAATAATACATAAGGAATACTTAAGAGGAGGGGGAAGGGGTGAATTAAGTATTACAAATTTTTCGGTTTTATCAAACCAGATTAATTAACTAAGATAAGACAAGAGTTAACTTAAACAAACAAATCCACTGGAATAAACTAATTAACAAATAAGTAGAGATGAAGAAGCACGGAGAGGGAGAGAGAGAAAGTGAAGCAACACAAGGATTTTACATGAAGTTCGGCCCACTGTCTACTCTCCACGGTGCAAATGCCTCAAAGAGGACTTTTACCACTGTCACGCCCCAAAGGGTACCCTAAACGCGACAGTCCACCACACCCGATATTTAAACTTAAGTATGACAACCTTAGTTATCCCATGAGTTTACATATCGTGTGTAAGGTGTACTCACACAACTTTTAGGATCACACTTTGATTCGAGTAGTCTTAAGAAAGCATACATAGCATTAAGAATATAAATCACAACAAGATAAATAGTTAAACTTTACAAAAGCCAAGGGGGCATACCCCGCCAAAATAATAGGAGTCTACATCGTTTAGCTCCAATTACATATATCTGAATTTACATTAAAGAGATTTTCCTAGAAGTCCACGCCTATACTAGGTCCCGACTTCCTCAAAAGCTCTTTAATCCAATGTAGTAAACCTGCACAAAGTGTCCTCTTGGAGCATCCAAAAAAATAGGAACACTGCAACAAAAACTATTGGGGTATAAGCTAATTGCTTAGTGAGATTCATTTTTCAAGTAACATACTCGATCAAGCTAAAATATCTAAACAAGCAAGTTATAATTAAGCAACCATATGAATGCACAAGCAAATGAGCAAGCAAGCATATGACTTTCTGGTAGTCATAAGTGAATGAATTTACGCCCTCCATTCGGGGTTTGGGGTAGTTCATAAGACATGCAACTACAATTCCAAAGTTGGTCCATAAGACATGCAACCATAATCCCAATCTTAAGTGGGGTGGTCCATAAGACATGCAACCACAATTTTTAATGTTGGTTCATAAGTCATGCAACCATAGTTTCATTATTTGAATGGGGTGGTTCATAAGTCATGCAACCATAGTCCCCTTCATTAAAGACCCGCTGCCTCCCAAATACACCTTTGTCCCACCATAAGTATACTTGACAATGATATGTGACTTACTACGTGATATGCATGTACAATTTATTCATATAATCATGGTATATTAATTAGATAATTTAAAAGTGACCATACAAATTTCAGACATTCCAAATCTATACTAGCTCATACAAGATTATTGCAACGAAGCTTGCCTCAATATACTTATCGTTCATTCATGCAAGTTTAGATCACCATTCAATCACAATGTTATCTTTTCCTAAGTCTAATGCCACTACTACTACAAGCACATCCAAGAGCATAATTAATTGAGAAATGAACTCACTTGTCCATGTAGTGAAAATCCACTAGTCGTAATAGTCCTCGGGAAGTGGTAACCCGTCCTCCAATTCACCTAGGTACAAAGAATACCCTCAATGAGTATCTCTTATGAAGTTCTATTAAATTTAACAATTTTATTTACTAAGTTCGTCAATTTCCGTCTAGGTTGAATCCTTAACTTAAAAAGGTCATATCTAACTCATTTTAACTCGGAATTTAGCTTATAATATACCGATTTATACCTACTTCAAAAGAGCTATCTATTTCTAAAGTTAATTCAAACATTTAAGGTCATTTAAGGGTCGGAAACGTACTGTACAGTAGGGTTGCGAAAATCCAAGATTTGAGCCTTTGTGAAAAATTGCCATATCTACTCTATTTAACTACTTAGACCAACTTATTCTAGTCCTAAACTTGCAAGGAGATTATCAAAACAAAATTAAGAGATTACACACTTATCTAATACCAAACATAAAGTTCAAATGAAACTTTTAAGAATCCATTTTCATAAAACCGAAATTTACAAGTTGAAACTCATAGTTTTGTTTTGAGTAATTCCTTTGCTAAAACTTACTTAGTTCAATGAAAATAATTTTCCTATATTACATATTATCAAAGCATTCCTTTTCAATATAAAATACTTGTTTTGAGATCAAAAAGAAGGTTTTAAAAATTGGTCTCCCCATAATTACGAATTTCCTCTTTGAAGTTTACAATGAAGACAAGACCTAAATTTTGTCTTTTACAAAACAATTTATTTAAGCAATACCTTTTTGGAAAACTCAATTAAACTTATGAAAATTCATTCCCTAGGATATCTATACCAAGAGCCCTTTATATTTTTGTCTAAATCTTCATTTTAAAGTTGGATGATGGGTTCCAAAAATGGGTCTTGGTCTAGATCCGAATTTTCATAAATTTATTTTGAACATATCTCTTGAGAAAATTCATCAAAACTCATGAAAAACAACCCATTACATATTATATCTTAAGAACCCTTCATTTCTTGAACAAAATCCTCATTTTTGAGTTAGAAAACATGTTTTTATTTTAGGTTCTTGTCTTGATCCGAAAATGAAAATATTTTTTTTTTGAAAATAGACTTTGAGAATCAACTTTGATTCTTGTAAGATGAAGTCTTGATGATATACATCCATCAAACCTTCATTTTCTTAACAAAAACTTCCATTTTAAGGCTTGGAAGGGGGTTTTTGAAATAGTGCATTGACAAGTTACGAATTTTACTTTTTCATTCAAACTCAAATCTAAGATCTACGCAATATCCAACCATGAGAACATAAGAAAAACTTAGTAGTAGGCCTTAAACTTCTAGATCTACACATAAACATAACTAAAGCTTGGTAAAACTCTAGATCTACAAGTTATCACATAAACAAGAAGATAAACAAGCCTTCCATATAACAAAAATACTAAGAACAAAAGAGATCATCATCTAGAGGAGTGTTTCAATTCTTGGCATCATCATCCATAGCTTTTCAAGCTTGTGGAATGTCCTTTGATGCATGAAACATCCATGGTATCATCCTAGAACATCTTGTAAGAGCAAAAAAGGGAAGATTACCTCAAATACTTGCAAGAAAATTATGTGGGAGCAAGAAATAAAAATGGTGGCAGCTTGTTTGTGAAGAAGACAAGCCAAGAAGAAGAGAAAAGAGAGGGAAAAAGAGAGAGAAAAAATATAGGGTTTGTAAAGATGAAAGAGGGAGGGAATGAGATGTTTACATAGAGTTAAAAGTGAGTTAAATAATTTAAAAAAAAAATAAAACAGCAGCTGCAAGGGAGGGGGGGCTTGCGTGATTTTTGGGAGTGTGGGGAGAGTGGTTTAGTTGAGTTGAAATTATAATTTTGAAAGTGTAACTTGTAGCTTCCAATTCTAACTAAAAGAGACTTTTAAAATATCAAATAATTGATTAAAAATAATGAAAAGTGGCTAATTTATGGGGAATGGGCAGCTGCAATTTTGGGATATGGAAGTGTAAGAAAAAGCAAAAGAAGACATAATAATGTGTAGTAATGATAATGTATGTGTACTTGAGATATGGGTTGATAAAGTGGCTTTTTGAATAAAAATATATAAAATAAATTAAGAAAAATATTTTTATTTAAGTGGCAGAATTTTTATGATTTAAATAAAATAAACAATTAAATTATTTTTAGAAATTTAACAATTAAGTTACCGGTAAGAGTAAAATAAGCTTATATGAGCTATAACTGATATTTTTAGAATCCGAAAAATTCTAAACTTGATATTTTTGAAATCCTTATAAAAATACGAGTCTAAAAATATTAAAGATATATTTTTAATTTTCTGAGCCTCGGGACACGCTTTCCAAAGCCGTATCCAGACGGGTTCGAAATAAGCCGAAAATGAACCAATCTAATATTTTTAATAATTCAAATATTATTACGGACTATTCTAAACACTTTAATTATTTTTCGACTCCTCGATTTACGAACTCGGGTTTGTCGGATCTAAATGGTAGGGCTTTACTCAAGATCCGTTGACTTAAGGTCTCCGATTGACTTTCCGGCTTAAGGTTTAGGGCTTAGAAAACAGGGGTTTGCAACCACTATATTGATTATTCCAAAATCAATACACCTCTTAGATGAGGAATTAATACAAAGCCTATCTGTAAACCCATAAAGTTTTGTAATCAATTTAAAGATTAAACCTAATTAGAAGTCAATTGAATTTCTAAAGTCAACAAAACCCTAGTCTACCGTAACCGTTTAAGTCCGGCATTCCTGTTGAAGAAACCCTAGGAGAGTAAGAAAGATTTTAGGTGATAGAATAGTTCGTAATTATCTAAGGAAGTTTAAAAAGATCAGTTTAGTAAAACCGTAACTCGTTTTGAACCCGATCAGACACAGTTCTTGAAAAAGGTGTCTTTGGGTTTAGAATAGTAAAAATATTCCGAATATACCGTTAGACTCGTAAAAATATAAGATTTTCAAAAATATCAATTTCATAATTTTTCGATAGCTAAAAATATCAGATATTGCATTTATACACGTATTTTCTTACTATTGGTACTTAAATTGTCATGTCTACTTTACATTACACTATTTACTACTATTCTACACTATTTATCTATCTCTACTTTTTCTTACAACCTACTCTTACAACCCATACCTCTATTTCTTACACATTTTCATTTCCAATACAACTTCACATCTTTCATATCTTATTTTTAATTAACCAAAATAAAAAATAATAAATTTTCACTCCCTCTCTCCTCACAAATAACGTCGGCCACCCTCTTCTTCTTCCCAATTTATTTTATTTTTAATTTATTTAATTAACACAAATTATCTCCCACATTTTCCTATAAATACCCCCTCTTACTTCCACTTCTTTCACATCTTTCTTCTACTAAAGTTACTATCTCAAAAACTCTCTAAGAATTTCCTTTCAAGAAGCTCTCTCAAGTTTAGTTCTTACAGGTAGTTTTTCTTCAAGTCTTCTTTATATTCATCTACTTAGTATGAGCTTAGTGTGTGTTTTTAAACCATGAATGTTAAAGAAAGCAACAATAGGTTTATACTTTGTTTTTGTTCATGATCTAATTCCTTTATGTTGCTTTTATATTTATAACTATCTAATATATCTATGTAGCTATATATATCATTTAGAGCATATAAGCTCATTTGTTTTGCAATTTATTTACTTTTATATATTCATGCATGAATATAATGAATTTTGTCTCAACAAAATAAATGAGGAAATGTTTTCTTGAAAACAAAGATTCTTTTCTAGAAATAAGAAGTAATTTTTCTTAAACAAACCTTTCTAAGAAATCTAGAGGAGCTCATAAACATACATAGAAAAGAACTTTTGAAATAAACAAAAGTTTTACTAAAACTTTACTTTTTTTTATCAAGTATTAAAAATATTCTTTTCATCAAAATGAAATAATCTCAATGAAAAAAGAATTATTTCTCTAAATATAGAATTGTTATTACTTTCAAAAGAAATATTGGAAACTAAGCTTAGAAAATAAAATCATTCCTTAGGAAAGTAAAGAGATTACGGAAATTAAATTTAGGAAAAGAAAATACTCAATTGAAATAACTTAAAATATTTTCAAAGCAAAATAAAAAGGAATATTTCAAAAGCTCTCACTTTCCAAAAACATTTAAAAGACTTTAATTTTTATTTGAGACAACTTCATTAAACTTCATACATTTGAAATGAGTCAATAAATGTATGTATATACATTTCAAAGGTTTTACAAATTGTTATAATATCTATCTCTTCAAAATGAGCTTTGAATAAAGGAAAGAAAAAAAGTTTATAAAAATTCGTGGTGAATCTGTCAGCCACTTTTTCGGAGCTTAAACGACTTAGTTTGATGAAAATAAGTTTAGAAATAGATAGATATTTTCGAATAGGTAGAAAACAGTATATTATATGCGAAATTCCGAGTTAAAATGAGCAAGTTATGGCCATTTTAAGTTGGAATTTCCTCTTATACGATTTTACCTCGATTTTAAGAAAAGTTTAGAATCTTCAAGAATAGAAATTTCATGAAAGACTCATTTTGGGTATTTCATCTTGTTTAGGTGGAGAAGGACCCGAGATCACTTTCCCGGAAGATTACTTCGATTAGGATCTATCGACATGGAGTGAGTTAATCCTTTACTAAGTTACATTTCCTTGTTTTGTGCTTGTAAGTAGTAGCACTAGCAATTAAGAAAAAAGATAAATGAATATTAGTTGTGTGACTTGGAATTATGATTGGTTGAATACAAGTCAAGAATATAGAAAGAAGGTTTGATAAATAAATTGTGATTCTTGTATTGATATGATGAAAATTGTGTTGATCACCTTTAACTTGAACTAAACATTATTTGGTTAAATATATATTGAAATTAATTCATGCATATCATAATTGTGGGTCACATTTATTTCACTACTATTCTTCGTGTGGGGAAACGAGGAAATAGTAGTGGTGGCTGGTAGGAGCCGGAAAGTCTACATGGGCTAGTAGGAGCCAGGAAGCCTACAAGGTGAGCACGAGCCGATAAACCTACAAATATTAATGGTCGTATGGGCCTATAACCTCCCAACTCTCGACATGGAAGGCATAAAATCCATGCTACACTTGATTTCCGGTTAATCATTTATATTTTGTTTGTTCATATGTATGGTGCATTCTCATATGATTGATTAAATACTTGTTTGAATTATGGGAATGTCTTGTAGATGGAATTATCTCACTAAGCTAGATTTGCTTATACCCTTATAGCTTTTTGTTACAGTATGATTACCTTTGGTTGGCCCTAAGGAGCCCCGTATGCCAGGTACGAGTCTAAGCTACTAGGAGTTTTTGGGAGAAGCTATATGTATTTAAGTTTTGAACATAGGCTTCTAGGAAAATCTCTATAGTAGGCTTGTGTTATAGTTGCTATTATTTTGAAAGACTTCTAAAGCGGGGGAATGCCCCTAAGATGATGTAAGAATATTATTATGAAGATCTTATGTTTATTTATATAAGTTCTTGCTTGCTTTTATTATCTACTTAAATGTAATACCCCTATGAGTCTCATACTATCTTGGAAGCACGCCTTACATGTGATATCGAAGCTCCTGCATGACTAAGGTTGTCATTCATTAGCTTTAATATTATATGGGGGCGGACTGCCACGTTTAGGGTACCCTCCGGGGCGTGACAGTTTAAGTTGGTATCAGAGTGCAAGTTTTAGATAAAAGATAGCAGAAGTAGACTTTAAGTTAGATAGTAAGGAGTTAGAACTTAAGCTTAAGATCTGATCCTCTTCTTGTTCTATTTTGATAGCTAACCTTCCCCGAAGTTAAGGAAAAATCCCGAAATTTTCTTAAGGACCCATATGAGACCTTTGTGAAATACCGACTTAGGTTGAGAGTCCTATGTGAAGAATTTGAGTTAGTTGGAAGACCCAGAACTGCCCAAGAAATGTTTAAGTTATGGAGGAAAGGTTTGAAACATTCTTTATGGAGAAACTTGCCCAGAGAACTAAGATTCGATGCCGTAAGCAGACGAAGGTGGAGTGACGTGGAGGTTATCTATGTGGTAGAAAGGATGATGGTTTTTATGTATAGAGAAACCATGCTACCAGAGATGACCTTCATCTTAAAGGCGGAAGGAACCCGACAGGACCCAGACTTTCGAACCTGGAACAAGTTAGGACCCCTTATATCTATGCACATGATGAGCTGGCAGACCATAGCGACTGGCTAAAGGCGGATGCGGAAGAACGGTTCTACTGCTATGCCGCCTACAGACGTATTGTCCCTATGCCATCAGAATGTAGCATCCAACCAAACTCCATCGGAATGCAGTTGGAAGTAATCCCAAACAAGGATTTCATCATGGAAGATGGCCAAATAAATGAAGAAAATGGGGAGACAGAAGGTGATTCTAAAGAAGACCTTAACGAAGACCCAGAACCTAAGGAAAATCCATCCACATCTCCTTGGGAACATAGTCCCCTGATTCCCAGTCCGGTACCTCCGCAAAGGTTGAGTCAGGACGTTTCCATGGAGATAGTTGCAAGAAACAACCCAATGATGATCTCCGACTCAGAGGAACAAGGAAGGAGAGATGACCAGCAATGGAGGAATGCTTTTGAACTAAGTGGATTCTTGAGAAGCAGATCTCAAACCCCTATCATAGCAATGGTACCTGAAGGAGGAAACCAAGAAGGACAAGAGACAACAAACGACACCACTCAAAGAGAAAGGACTTCCATGCATGAAGAAGTATGGCCGTCTCAGGCAGAAATCACCTCGAGGTACAGAGGAAAAAGGATGTCCGTGAGTCAGTATTTGCGAAAGTTTGTCAAGAAGCATAAAGGTTCCACTAACCGAAGCATGAACCCGGCACCATCACTGTGAGGAAGAGAAGAGTAAGGAAGGAGGAAGTGAAGGAGATGAGCACAATCCAACAAGCCTTTTCCTAGGAGCCGAATAGGTATATCTTTGTTATAGTGCATGAATGTTCTTACTTTTAATGTTGTGTTTTAAGTATTTCCTATTTTTAACAATTATCTTTTGTTAAGAATGGTTCTAACCTTCTCAAAATATGTAAGGGTTATCACACTCTTTTAATGAAAGGTACTCTATGTTTGATTTAATGATTTTTGGATTTGATTGCCTTGAATATTTTCTATGCAAAATTTTGATATTTCCGAACTCTTTCCAAAAGATTTTAGAAGTCTAAAGCTAGATTAATTAACAGACGAGGTAGGAGAGGTAGAAGACGTGAACAACATGCCTCTAATAATGTACCAGCTGAACCAAAAAATCCACTAGCAAGCCAGCAAGCAGCACCACCAAATCCCCCACAAAACCAACAAGATGATGTTTGGGCTGTGATCAACTAACCAGCTGGTCTAGTCAACAACTTCATGTAGCATGCGTAGAACATGTCACCTTCGGCTGCCAATGCACCTGAAGCAACAGTTGAGGCACCTGCACCACCAGAAGCTGAGTCTTAAACTATTCCTTTGCCAGCACCACCGCCACCTCGACCTTATCGAAGTTCCCTACCATACTTCATCAAGAGCAATAGATACTTTGACGGGAGTTTTGGAAAGCCAGATGAAGTGGAGGACTGGCTAACATAGATTGAAAGATCGTTTGCTACATATGAAGTACCCCATCATCTTCACTTTGATTATGGCACATATATGTTAAGGTTCAACGCCAGAATATGGTGGGAATCAAAAAGTAGGGAATTGTTGCCACCGATGACCTGGGCGACCTTCTGAAGAGAATTCCTAGAAAATTACTTTCCTGGAAGTTTGAGGGTACAATACAGTGGGGATTTCCTTCACATATCTCAAAAAGGAAGGATGGTGGAACAATACGAGATGAAGTTCAATCATCTACTTCAATATGCCCCGGAATCCTTTAAGCACAATGAAGAATTGAAGAGGCAAGTCTTCTTGAGTGGCCTAGACGAAGATTTGAGGATGGGTCTGGAGGAGTTTGATGTAAGGACCCTTCGTGAGTTGGTTGAAAGGGCTCGCATTATAGAAGGAGCCAAGAAGAGGAAAAGTAAAGCACCTAAGAAGCGAACCTTTGTGTTAAAAAAGGCTCAAGATAGTTACAGCCCCAGCTTCCAGAGCAAGAAGTTTAAACCCTTCAACAGTTACAAAGGAAGTGCTAGTGGTAACAAGGAAGCATCCAAGGTCAAAGTGACATGCTAGAAATGTAAGGAGGAACATTATCCGAAGAGGTGCCCATTGCTTCAACACAAATGCTATTTTTGTGGAGAACCTAGCCACAAGATTGGTGACTGCCCGAAGAAGGCTTCCACCGTTTGCTTTGTATGTAAGCAAACTGGGCACTTCGCCAATGAATGCCCATAGAGAAAGAATGCCCTAGCTAGACCGTTTGGTTTAATAGGAGGAGCTGCATCGGCAAAGAATGAAAGTGGTGGGACCAACTTGAGCTGTTTTGGAGCAGCTGTCCACGGAATGAGAATATACAACTTGGAAGGACAGTGGGCGTGTGAAGAGTCGGATGAGGAAGAAGCAAAGTTAGCAGTGGATGGAGATTGTGGTCCAGATTTTGGACTGGTGACAAGTTAGAATCAAAACTCCTCTACCTTTGATGCACGTTATGAAGTATTCTACATTCGATTCTCATGCTAGAAGAATAAGGTTTTATACCCGCAATTAGCTCAAGTATACTAGTTTCATGATTAGTATAAAATTCGAGTGCAAGACATGTACGCATGGCTAGTCAAAACGCTTATGCTTTGTTCGACATGGGAGCTATGCATTCCTTCATCACCGTTAGCCTGGCTAAACAAACTGGCTTACCCATAGATACTATCGCTACTGGTTTTCGAGTTAAGACCCCCATCGGAAGCATAGTAACAACTAAAGAAGTGCTTAAAGATTGTCCCATAGAGATACAAGGAAGTTACTCTAAGTGTGACCTGATAATCTTGGAAATGAGCAAGTACGAAGTAATCTTAGGAATGAGTTAGTTAATAACATCTGTTAAAGCTCTGGTGGATTGTAGACGCAAAGAGGTGAAGTTTAAGGATCAAGATGGATGTGAAATAGCATTCAGGGGAGAATCCACGGTGAAGTTGAACTCATTTGAGTTAATGGATGATGAAGAGATCAACTTAAGTAACACGGATGAAGAAGAAAAGGAGAAACCTGAGTTGGAATCTATATACGTGGTTATGGAATTTCCAGATGTGTTTCCTGACGGATTGCCTAGATTACCACCCAAGAGGGAAATCGATTTCGAAATCGACTTATTGGTAAACACAGAGCCAATATCAAAGGCACCCTACCGGATGGCACCAGTAGAGCTTAAGGAGCTAAAGACTCAGTTGCAAGACTTGTTAGATCAAGGTTTCATCCGACCAAGTGTATCACCCTGGGGAGCACCGGTGTTGTTCGTAAAGAAGAAAGATGGTTCCATGCACTTATGCATCGATTATCGGGAACTCAACAAAGTCACCATCAAGAACAAGTATCCACTCCCAAGGATAGATGATCTTTTTGATCAGCTTCAACGAGCTAGTGTCTTTTCAAGGATTGACCTACGGTCAGGATACCGCTAGTTGAGAATTAAACCTGAGGATGTACCTAAGACAGCTTTCAGAATTCGCTACGGACATTACGAGTTTCTGGTAATGCCTTTTGGGTTAACCAACGCACCAGCAGCTTTCATGGATCTCATGAATCGAGTATATAAAACCCTGTTGCATAAGTGCATAATAGTTTTCATTGACGATATTCTGATCTACTCTAAGACACGAAAGCCACATGAGGAACACTTAAGAATGGCACTACAGACCTTGCGTGAGCATAAGTTGTATGCCAAGTTGTCTAAGTGTGACTTCTGGTTGGATAGGATATCCTTCCTAGGACATGTCATATCTGGAGAAGGAATATCGGTGGACCCTAAAAAGATCAAGGCAATGATGGATTGGAAGCAAGCTAAGACTATGACTGAAGTGAGAAGTTTTCTCGGATTGGCTAGATATTATAGAAAGTTTGTAAAGAATTTTTCTACCATCGCCAAACCCCTCACACAACTAACTCAAAAGGATGAGAAGTTCATTTGGATGGATAAGAGAGAACAAGGTTTTCAAGAATTAAAGAGAAGACTTGTATCTGCCCCAATCTTGATTCTACCAAATCCCGAGAAGCCGTATACGGTACACAGTGATGCCTCTAGAAATGGTCTTGGATGCGTATTGATGCAAGATGGAAAAGTGACCGCTTATGCATCACGGCAGCTTAGGCCTCATGAACAGAATTACCCCACTCATGATCTGGAGTTAGTCACTGTTGTGTTTGCGCTTAAGTTATGGAGACATTACCTGTATGGGCAAAGGTGCGAAATCTACACCGACCATAAGAGCCTCAAGTATCTATTTACGCCGAAAGAGTTGAATATGCGGCAATGGAGATGGTTGGAACTCATCAAAGATTATGACCTTGGAATAAATTACTGTCCAGAGAGAGTAAACGCGGTTGTAGATGCCTTGAGTAGAAAGAATTATGGAGAAGTAGTTTCTTTGCTCACTGATAAGAAGGAGCTAATAAAGGAATTTGAAAGAATGAGTATCGAATTCATAGGGCAAGGTGTGGAGGCAGAAATCACCAGCCTAGTCATGGAACCCACCTTAGTGGAAAGAATCAAGGAGGTTCAACGATATGACGAGGCAATTTAGAAGATTAAGGGAGAGGTACAAGAAGGAAAATACACCGATTTTACGATAGATGAGAATGAAGTCGTAAGAATGAAAGGAAGGTTATGTGTTCCGAATGATGAGAATATGATGAAGGAAATCATGAATGAAGCACATCATTCAGGATATACCATGCATCCAGGAGGAACTAAAATGTATCAGGACCTGAAGAGTCACTACTGGTGGAACGGCATGAAGAGAGACGTGGCAGATTTTGTGCTAAAGTGTCCCACATGCCAACAAGTGAAGGTGGAGCACCAAAGACCTGGAGGACTTTTGAAGCCCCTGCCGACACCTGAATGGAAATGGGATCAAATCACAATGGATTTTGTGTGCAGATTACCAAGAACTTCTACAAGATATGATGTTATTTGAGTCATAGTGGATCGATTGACAAAGACAGCACACTTCCTCCCAATCAACATGATGTACTCCATGGATAAGTTGGCAAGAATATACATAAGGGAAATAGTACGATTGCATGGAGTACCCGCTGGAATAGTTTCTGACCGAGACCTAAGGTTTGTGTCTAAATTTTAGATGAGCTTACAAAGATGTATGGGAATGAAGATATACTTCAGTACTGCTTATCACCCTCAAACAAACGGTCAATCGAAGAGAATAATACAAACTTTGGAGGATATGTTGCAAGCTTGTGTGATAGAGTTTAAAGGTAGTTGGGATGCACACCTACCTTTGGTAGAGTTCGTCTACAACAACAGCTACCACTCTACAATCCAAATGTCACCTTATAAAGCGTTGTATGGAAGACGATGTCGATCACCATTGTTCTGGGACGATGTAGAAAAGTTGAGCATCAGACCTGACTTGGTACAAGATGCGGCCGACAAGGTGCGAATCATCCAACAAAAGATGAAGGAAGCATAAGATAGACAAAAGAGCTGGGCAAATATGAAGAGACGTATGCTTGAGTTTGAAGTTGGAGATCATGTGTACTTGAAAATAAACCCCATCAAGAGTATTCACCGAGTTCGGGCACAAGGAAAGTTAAGCCCACGATATATTGGACCTTTTGAAGTGCTCGAGAAAGTAAGAGATCTTGCTTATCGTCTGGCACTCCCTCCTAACCTATCTGGAATTCATAATGTATTCCATGTATCAGTTTTACGGAAACATATGTCAGATCCTACCAGGATTGCAGAACTGGAACCGGTTTAGTTGAAAGAAAATCTCACATACAAAGAGCACCTGATTCTGGTCCTAGATCACAAGGTGAAAAAGCTTCGGAACAAGCAGATCAAGTATGTGAAGGTTCTATGGAGAAACCACTCGCATGAGGAAGTAACCTGGGAGACTGAAAGCGACATACGCCAGAAGTATCCGAGTTTGTTTGAAGAATCAGGTATGAACTTCAAGTTTTTAGGACAAAAATTTCTTTAAGGGGGGTAAGTTGTAAACCCCCGAAGTTTTGTAATCAATTTAAAGATTAAACCCTAATGAAAAGTCAATCGGATTTCTAAAGTCAACAAAACCCTAGTCTACCGTAACCGTTTAAGTCCGGCATTCCTGTTGAAGAAACCCTAGGAGAGTAAGAAAGAGTTTAGGTGATAGAATAGTTCGTAATTATCCAAGGAAGCTTAAAAAGATTAGTTTAGTAAAACCGTAACTCGTTTTGAATCCGATTGGACACAGTTCTTGAAAAAAGTGTCTCGAGGCTCGGAATAGTAAAAATATTCCGAATATACCGTTAGGCTCTTAAAAATATAAGATTTTCAAAAATATCAATTTCATAATTTTTTTGTAGCTAAAAATATCAGATATCGCATTTATATACGTATTTTCTTTCTATCGGTACTTAAATTGTCATGTCTACTTTACATTACACTATTTACTAATATTCTACACTATTTATTTATCACTACTTTTTCTTATAACCGACTCTTACAACCCATACCTCTATTTCTTACACATCTTCATTTCCAATATAACTTCACATCTTTCATATCTTACTTTTAATTAACCAAAATACAAAAAAAATAAATTTTCACTCCCTCTCTCCTCACAAATAGCGTCGGCCACCCTCTTCTTCTTCCTAATTTGTTTTATTTTCAATTTATTTAATTAACACAAATTATCTCCCACATTTTCCTATAAATACCCCCCTCTTTATTCCATTTCTTTCACACCTTTTTTCTACAAAAGTTACTATCTCAAAAACTCTCTAAGAATTTCCTTTCAAGAAGCTCTCTCAAGTTTAGTTCTTTTAGGTAGTTTTTCTTTAAGTCTTCTTTATGTTCATCTACTCAGTATGAGCTTAGTGTGTGTTTTCTAAACCATGAAGGTTAAAGAAAGCAACAATAGGTTCATACTTTGTTTTTGTTCATGATCTAATTCCTTTATGTTGCTTTTATATTTATAACTATCTAATATATCTATGTAGCTATATATATCATTTAGAGCATATAAGCTCATTTGTTTTGCAATTAATTTACTTTCATATTGTTTTTAAGACTAGTCTTTCTAGTCTTAGACTTGTCCTCATCGAGTCAAAACATTTTCTTTTTCTTTTTGGGACTAGTCTTTTCTTAGTCCCGGGATAACTTGATGAAGCTAAGGTTCCAATACTTGATTTATTTCTTTATTAGCTTATTTTTTCAAGTTATTATGTTTCTTTATGTTTACATAACTTTATGATTCATATTCATGCATGAACATAATGATTTTTGTCTCAACAAAATAAATGAGGAAATGTTTTCTTGAAAACAAATATTCTTTTCTAAAAATAAGAAGTAATTTTTCTTAAACAAACTTTTCTGAGAAATCTAGAGGAGCTCATAAACATACATAGAAAAGAACTTTTGAAATAAACAAAAGTTTTACTAAAACTTCACTTTTTTTTTATCAAGTATTAAAAATATTCTTGTCACATCCCAATAGTTTAACCAAGACAGTCCCGCCGTACATTCTAAATGAAAATGATAGTTGGTGGCCTTAACCATCATTAGCAAGTAGAATATACAAGGCTTATCTCATTAAACCAATGTATTGACAACTCTCAAGTGATGGCCAACACACAGAAATACAAAAAAATCTGAAGAAATACCCTTTATACATACCTTTACCGTAATATAATCTCAACTCTCCTTACATAATCCATAATATTCTCATCTTCCATTCTACTGAAACCAGTTCTGATACTCCTTAGAGAATCTTGTATCTCTGTAAAAAGATCTATAGGGGTATGAGCATAAAACCACGTGCTCAGTAAGTGGATATAAAAAGGGTAATTATAAACATTATAGGACAAATCACAATCATTGTTATTATTAGAGTGAATTGTGCAGTCAATCGGGATGCCATCCGCGTGATGTTGACCGGTTCATCATGAGATTAGAGAAATTAACCCCACTCTAATCTGGGTTTCGAGGAGTTAACACATATTCATTTTCCATAAAATCGGGAATGTGCAATGGATCTCCTATCCTCCCAAAAACCGTTCGGGACTATCCCTCGGATAGCTTGTAACCTTTACTGCGACCTCCTCTCTTGTCACTTAGTTCAATAAAGGTTAAAAGAAGAAATCCATTCTCACCCGGACAGTCGGTTTTGTGGATGCAAGGATGCAAAATGTGTTATGCTATGCATGATCGGTTATTATTTTCACTATATTCTTAGTAATACATTTTTACTTAGGCGATCAAACATGTATCTCACACCAAAACAATAGGATAAGTAAACATCCAATATCAAACAAAGTCAATCAACCACACACGTTTTATAGCTAATTTACAAGCAGAAACAATTATAATGTAAATAATATCCCTTTTTACAATTACCATATAAATGAACCACTTACAGAAATTGCGATTTACCAGCGTTCCCCTCGAACACCTAATAATATCCCACAAGAAATAGTTATGAGTATCTACAGTTTCATATAGAGGTTGGCTGGTCATTTAATCATTGTCCTTCTTTTTCTTGATGTAATTTGCAGGGATAATAATTTCTAATTTAGCTAATTGGAATGGATTACAATTATTAAAGATATTATGATGTATTTTAATAGGGTTTAAATAAAGCATAGTTTTACATTGGCTTTTATTGGATAAGTAACTTATAATTGAGGTTTATTAGTAAGGTCAACATCTAAACTTAGAAATTTTAAAAGTTTAAATTGAGCTAATAGAGTTTAGATATTTTATACCAATTTAACTTTATGATGATTAATTTTCTTAACTTTAGAATATTAGAAAATTTATTAGAAAATTTATTGAGCGAGCATGTGATGATAATTCTAGGAAAATTATGAAATATTGATAAAATTATCTAGATTTTACTTCTCTTCAAAATACCCCTATTAATAATTAGAATTCGAGAATAAATAGATATTTATTAACTGAGTTGTATAATACTAAATATTAATTCATTTTAGGCTAATGTAGGATCTAATTATTTAGTATAATTATTCCTATATAATATGTACTATAGAAGCAATAGTTAAAAGATTAAGTATAGTTAAATATAAGCTTTATAAATATTTGATATTGACAATATAATTAATTTTCTCATTTTCTTGATACTAAGCCTAACTAGATTAATAAATCTTAAATGAGATAATTAGTTTAAGCAAATCTAAGGGTTATTATTTCTTAAGTATTATTGATAATATATTTAAAAAGTAGTAAATAACTTAGGGTAGTTTAGTTATAGATTTGAGTTATACATAGCCATTTATAAGGTAATTAGTTTATAATAAATCGTATAATTATAGAAAAATAGTAGTATATGCTATAACTTCATAAAGTTAACATCTAAGCTTTATAATGAGCATTTAGAAAGTGGTTAAAAATTTTTATGTATAATAAAATCATTTTACTATATTTCAACATATAAAATATGCACTAATTAATATTATTTATATTGGCAGAATCTTAGATTAATTATTAAAAATAGTAAATGACCAAGAAAAATTACGAAATTTTTATGCGAGATAGATAATATTATTAGGAGTTTACCTATAAAATATCTTTATGAAAGGAGCTGTAATGACTTCACGAAAATTTCCGCAATTTCCGCCCAACCACGGCCAAAACAACCATCTCCGGCCACCTTCCACCACCATAAAGTTATCGGCAGTATAGGCCATTATTTTTAGTAATAAACTGCAAAATTTGGTGATTTTAGGATGCTCGAAACGAGCTGTGTGAATTTTTCAATGTTGGAACACGGTATTTATAGCAGTTTATCACGTATTAAAAATGCCAAATGTCATTATTCTTGCATGAAACTTTTTAGCTGGTCACATGTAATTAAAACACGTGTCATGGTGAGGTGTCAAAATTTTCGGACAGCTGGCGAATTTTTGGTGAATTTTACATGCATTTTGACACAATTTTGAGGATATTTTCTGAGATTATTTACATGTTTCGAATTTTCCTAATTTTTTCCAAATTATTCCTGATTTTTCTAGAGTATTTAAGGATTTTTTTTCCATTTAAATTATTTTTTTGTGTTAGTTTTGCAATTTTTGTGAATTTAAATGGGCATTTTAGTAATTTTATAAGTTAAAGTATCCTTATTCAAAAAATCTACATTAATTATTGTATTATATGCTAATTCTATATTTTATATTTACTTTTTATATTTACTAGTTACTTTTCATACCTTCTTAACCATTTACTACTTACTATTACTATTTTACCTTTTTATTATTACTGTTATTATTTTTTTTATCAAATTAAATTTCATGAGTTTAAATTCTAGGGTAGTTTTTATATTATTCCTTGTTTTAGCTTAATTAGGTCATCTGTTTAAATGATTTCTTTTTATTCTTAGGGTTATTATAGTTTTGATACTTTCTTTTCTTATTGATTATTCCAGACCATTCTAATTATATCCTTAATTTAGTTTATAGTTGTCAGATTAGATGCCTTAATATCAATTTACTAATAATTTTGTATCCAATGAAAATCAAGGTGTCACAATTCTTTTCATCAAAATGGAATAATTTTAATGAACAAAGAATTATTTCTCTAAACATAAAATTGTTATTACTTTCAAAAGAAAAATTGGAAACTAAGCTTAGAAAATAAATCATTCATTAGGAAATTAAAGAGATTACGGAAATTAAATTTAGGAAAAGAAAATACTCATTTGAAATAACTTAAAATATTTTTAAAGCAAAATAAAAAGGAATATTTCAAAAGCTCTCACTTTCCAAAAATATTTAAAAGACTTTACTTTTTATTTGAGACAACTTCATTAAACTTCATACATTTGAAATGAGTCAATAAATGTATGTATATATATTTCAAAGGTTTTACGAATTGTTATAATATCTATCTCTTCAAATTGAGCTTTGAATAAAGGGAAGAAAACAAGTTTATAAAATTCGTGGTAAATCTTTCTGCCACTTTTTCAGAGCCCAAACGACTTAGTTTGATGAAAATAAGTTTAGAAATAGATAGATCTTTTCGAATATGTAGAAAATGGTATATTATATGTGATATTCCGAGTTAAAATGAGCAAATTATTGCCATTTTAAGTTGGAATTTCTTCTTATACGATTTTACCGCGATTTTAAGAAAAGTTTAGAATCTTCAAGGATAGAAATTTCATGAAAGACTCATTTTGGGTATTTCATCTTGTTTAGTGGAGAAGGACCCGAGATCACTTTCCCGGAAGATTACTTCGATTAGGATCTATCGACATGGAGTGAGTTAATCCTTTACTAAGTTACATTTCCTTATTTTGTGCTTGTAATTAGTAGCACTAGCAATTAAGAAAAAGATAAATGAATATTGGTTGTGTGACTTGGAATTATGATTGGTTGAATACAAGTTAAGAATATCGAAAGAAGGTTTGATAAATAAATTGTGATTCTTGTATTGATATGATGACAATTGTGTTGATCACCTTTAACTTGAACTAAACATTATTTGGTTAAATATATATTGAAATTAATTCATGCATATCATAATTGTGGGTCACATTTATTTCACTACTATTCTTCATGTGGAGAAACGAGAAAATGGTAGTGGTGGCTGGTAGGAGTCGAAAAGTCTACATAGGCCAGTAGGAGCCAGGAAGTCTACAGGCGAGCATGAGCCGGTAAATTTGCAAATATTGATGATTGTATGGGCCTGTAACCTCCCAACCCTCGACATGGAGGGCGTAAAATCCATGCTACACTTGATTTCCGGTTAATCATGTGTATTTTGTTTGTTCATATGTATGGTGCATTCTCATATGATTGATTAAATACTTGTTTGAATTACGAGAATGTCTTGTAGATGGAATTATCTTACTAAGCTAGATTTGCTTATACCCTTATAGCTTTTTGTTACAGTATGATTACCTTTGGTTGGCCCTAAGGAGTCCCGTATGCCAGGTACGAGTTTAAGCTACTAAGAGTTTTTGGGAGAAGCTATATGTATTTAAGTTTTGAACATAGGCTTCTAGGAAAATCTCTATAGTAGGCTTGTGTTATAGTTTCTATTATTCTAAAAGACTTCTAAAGCGGGGGAATGCCCCTAAGATGATGTAAGGATATTATTATGAAGATCTTATGTTTATTTATATAAGTTCTTGCTTGCTTTTATTATCCACTTAAATGTAATACCCCTATGAGTCTCCTACTATCTTGGAAGCACGCCTTGCATGTGATATCAAAGCTCCTGCATGACTAAGGTTGTCATTCATTAGCTTTAATATTATATGCGGCGGACTGCCATGTTTAGGGTACCCTCCGGGGCGTGACACTATCACAATAAGACTTTTATAATTTCCTTTCATAAAGGACTTCTACTTGATAAATCAAGTGTTGTGCTAGTAACATACGATCAGACTTCTCTTTACCTTCCACTAAGGACTTCCCGCCTAATCACAATTAAGAAAATACTAGTAACTCGAGGCCAGACTTTAAATGCCTTTCATTGAGGACATTTCTTTGCCTTCCATGAAGGACTTTCCACCTAATCGCAATTAGGGCGATGCTAGTAACTCAAGTCCAGACTCCAAATGCCTCTCACTGAGGACTCCTCTTTGCCTCTACTGAGGACTTTTCTCAAACAGCTTCTATATGAGCAGATTTACAAACTGAAAAGCTCTTAAGGAAATATACAAATTTCCTTTACAAAGAAACGATCCTACTCGAACAAATTTACAACAGAAAATACTTTAGGAATTTTACAAATTCTTTTTACAAACTGAGCTTCTTAAATGAGCAGATAAGCAACTTTTGTAAATCTTAAATAGTGCTCAAAAACTCTTGTTTAGAGTGTATCAAAAAATTTCGAAACAGAGCACTGATTGTTCTATTAAAAAAATTTACAAATTAACGAGAACGAGAACCAAAACACAAGTAAAAAAAACTTTACAGAACGTTGTTTTCGTTTTTACTATGTGTTCAAAAATTCTAGTATTCATTCTTTTTAAAGAGAAGAGAAAAAATTCTATTTTATAGCTCTTGATAAAAAATTTACCCGTTATCAAAAAGTTTCTGACAACCCATACTTATGTCTAATATACTTAACGTTTTAATAACGTGTAAAAGTTTAAAAGCAGTGAAAGAGCATTAAATGTGTCTAACACATGCATTAAATGTATTCTAACAATTCTTTTCTTTCTAAAGTCGAGGACAAACTTTCTGAAGTCGAGGTCTGAGGTTGAGGCATAAACTTCAGCCCTTAACTTTATAAATCTTGCCCAAAACTCCAACCATTGACTTTACGATTTTGCTCAAAACTCCAGCTCTTTACTTTACGATTTTGCCCAAAACTCCAGCTCTTGACTTCATAGTTTTGCCCGAAACTTCAACACTTGACTTTACAAGTTTTGCCCAAAACTTAGTCTTTTGTCTTTATCTAATGAATAGTGCCTCCATCTTTCTTCTACTGGGCTTGATAGCTTTGTCTTGGCTTTTCTTCAACTTTTTATTCTGTTAAAACTTAAACAACAGTAGAACAAATACAAAGCATATATATATATATATAAATTTTAAGTATTTAAACAATTAAGGATATTTAAATAATTAATTTTGTAATAATTATTCTCATCAAAATCATTTGTGAACATAAAGTTCAACAGAGTCCAAACATCATAGCAAGTTGTGCAATGACTGTAAATTGGATGAAGAGATCGATCAATGGACTACCATAAAAGACTCAATAATAAGGCATCAGCTCTCATCGACTGATCCTTATCCTTCTTCTGATCTTGCATTATATCATCTAGTTTGATGGTCAGATGGTCTTGTAGACCTTGACCCATGTACCATAATTCCACAGCCTTAGGCCATGATATGTAATTGGAACCCCTCATTAATTTCCCAGTTGCAATGGCAGGAGATGCAGATAATATGCTTGAAAAAAGACTAGTTTTCGACGAGGAAGAGTCACTAGTCATATTAGATTAAATATAACCTGGAGTAAGGATAAAAGAGATGACAAAGGTTAAAATTCAACGGTAGGCGGTGATTAGCAGCGATTAAAGACAGGTTAAAGACTGGTGTTCAGACGATCTGACCTAAGGAATGCAAGAAGACTAGCGCATGACACCAAAAATAGGTCGGAAAAGGCACGTCGGCCAAAAAGAAGATGAAAGGAGTGGACGATGGTGGTGGCGCGTGATAGTACGTGGCGGCGTTTTCCATGGTGGCATTTTCCGTGGCGAGCTTCATTGGTTTTGTCGTTAGACAAGAGAGAAACACGATGCTACAATCGGATTTGAAATCCAATACCAAGAAGGGCAGATTTGACATGAACACTCACTGGAAAATTAGGAGAATTAGGGTTTATGTGTTTAGGGTTTGTTTTTTGGTGAGTTTAGTAAAGTATATATACAAGGTTTGCCACTCCATAGCTTTGACACCCTGTGAAAAAGAGAAAATATGATTTTTAATATTTCTTAATTAATGAGATTTACATAGCACATGTACATTTATATACGTACAAAAGACGTAAATATAATAACAAAAACAATGTGAGACCTATATAAAACTTATACATCTGAACATACAACTCAACAGTGATGGTTATTAGTTGAATTATTGGTCTAATAAGAAGTTGCATATTTTTTTAGTTCTCCAGGCCTTACTGATTTTGTTGTTGTTTTGCTAGTTATCCTATCATATTTTCTTGTGAAGTTCTTTCCTGGTTTTATACCATCTTAGGCAAAAATTCTACATGAACTAGCAGTGCTTTGGATATTTAAAATGCATTTAAGATATCATAATTTTGTTTTACTTCCATTGGATCTTTAGTATGTTTTAATCAATCAAAATGATTATGTAAGCTAGTCCTTATATATGGTTTTCTTTCGTGCATTTGGAGGTTGACGTTTGAATACAGCATGACTAAGACTAGTGCTCATATAAGGTAAAATTATCATGAAAAAAAAAAAAAGAGCAAATTACTAAGACTAGGGAAAAAAAAGAGAAATGTAACTGGGTTAATGGAACGAGGTAGGTCAGGGTTAAAACCTTATAAGGCTAGGTTTAGGTATTGTTAGAAAAAAAAAAAAAAAAAAACCCTATAGGATCATGGGTTGGGTTTAAGCGACCCTATAGGGAACCAGGGCGGGTTTGGGTCTTAAGTGACCCATTCTAAACCAAATCCGATTGCATTCTTAACAGTACCTATATGGCTTTAGGACACTTCGAATCAGACACACCATGACTTGGTCAGGATCAACTCGCATAATGCGGTATTGTGACACTGCACGATCACCCACTTGCCTACTTGCCCACGATGAATACGACTACCGAGCCAATCACCTAATCGCCTATGATTGACATAATCACCAAGTTAGCCACCTATAAATATGATCGAATCACCTTCAATCAAGATAATGTCGCATAAATACTATCTTCTCCAACTTAAGCTTCAAAGGTACTAACTTAAGCATCGGAGTGGCTATGTGAGGCCCATGCTTGGTATACTTGTAATGAATTTTCTGTTTTCTAGATCCACTTATATTGTATTCCAAGTCCATTATCAACTAATCAAGTCCCTATTAGAATTGAGCAAGCGACATAAATGTATTCAAATATTGAATCACACTTTAGAGTTTTAGGCCTAGTACATTCTCAATGTAGGTTTTGTGTTACATTAGAGGATATTCGTAAAATTAAATAAGTAAGATTGATTGGCATGTCACAATTAAATGTATCTTAAGAGTTACCCATCATCACTCAAAAAGGAGCAAAGAAAAAAAAAGGGAAAAATCTCCAATGAGTTAGTTAAAGCAACCCCAATGCTAAGAGTGCCATTTATGGTTTGTAAATACCATATTATATCCCAAGAAACTCTCTTTTTTAGCACACTTCCACTTTATTTATAAGATTCTTAGCGGCATCTCTTTAATATTAATTAAATTATAAGAAAATAATAAAAAAAAAACAAAGAAGAAGAAGAAGATAAAAGGCAAAAAATAAATAAAAGTGCAAAAGTTTCCCAATGCAAAGAAGTATAAAAAGTGAGGTCCATAATCATGTTGAACTTGGAGATGCTTTTATGTTACTACTGGTATGTAAGAATGGTTCGAAATAAAATCGTAAATTTAGATTTTATTTTATTTTCTATCTTTTTAAAAGTTAGAATTGTTATTCTAGATTTAGATAGAAATTCAATTTTACTTTCGTTAATTATTTTATTTCAATTACCATCGGCTCATATTTATTTCCTATATTTATTATTAAAATACTTTGATTGATTCCATAACATACACAACCTCAATATAAAAATAGGTTTATCAATCCCTTCTCACTCCATTGCATTCAATACAACATAAGAATTTAGATCTTATAATTAAATGGGTGCTTAGGCATTATTTAATACAAAGTTTTAGTCCTTCCAATATGATAGCATATTTTAAAGAAAAAATAAGTAATAAAAATATTGAGCACATACATATATACACACATAGATCTTTTTCTCTCTTAGTTGTTTAAAATGGCCAACATTTTTCAATATAAAATTGGGTAAATTGCTTTGGAAGGTCACAATATTTGGAGGTAAGTTTATTTTAAGTTATGACATTTTAAAAACTAAAATAAAAAAGGTCATAACATTTGAAAAAAATATCTTATGAAATTTAATTAGGTATTTCTTCTATTGATACACATCAATAGAGTCTTTCTTGAGTTTTAATTAAATATTTTTCTTATTTACATGTGCCAATGATGATTTTCATTGATCTACTTCTTGAAACGTTGTGATTTAAAATTAACTTACCATCAAATATTGTGATCTAAAATGAACTTATTCACTAAATGTTGTGATCTCTTTTGAACTTTTGTAGAATATTGTAAACTAAAATAAATTTACTCTAAACTTTGTAGCATTGTGATATAATTTACTCATACAAAATTTGGGTGCGGAAAACAAATCCCAATGCTAAGGTAAGCCACAAGAGAAAATCGGCGGCAGGCCTGCAAGCCCGCGTATATAAACTCAACTTCACAAATCCCATCCCCCGCCAAAAACATTTCACATACACGTCTCTCCCACAACTCCCTCCCTCTCTCTCTCTCTCTGCGGCTCGCTCGCTCACTCGCGTTCAGACATTAAAACAAGTGTAGGTAGGTTTAAAATGAAGTTGAAGATCAACAAAGCCTGTGATATCAACTCCATCTCCGTCCTTCCACCTCATGGAAGGTTAGTTTCCATTCTCTCTCCCTCTCTCTCTCCAAATATAATCTGTTTGTTTCCTGAGAAAATTTAACCAAAAGAGAGTAAAAACGCTACAGAGCTTAACAGAAGCTTAAAAAAAAAATGCAATATCAGTTTATTAAGCTCGTTGCATCATTTCTCGGAAAAGCCTTGCTACAGCAGTTTATCCGAGTAAGATACCAGAATCTGAATTCAAATTGGAGGTTGTTTCAATAATGATCGTAATTTTCTAGGTTTCTAGATGATTATACGTTGTCTTGCGTTGAAAATTCACTTGAAATGACCTTTTTGACGTTCGTGCTATGCTTTAATCGTGTAAAACTGATTCGATCTGAATATCTTGGTGATATTGATATGTTCCATAAGCAAGTAATATGTATGAGAGTTTCGAATTATGTAATCTATCTCATGATTCGACTCAATTGTGTCGTGAGTTATTGTGATTCGATTTTATCTGAGATTTGAACTATAATTCAAGCCTATATCATTGGATAATCTTTACTTCGGAGGTTTGCAAAGATTTTGGAAGAAGTCCCTTGGAATCACGTTCATTCGTATTGTAGTACTTAAGTTCTAGAGAAAAATGAAGTGATTGTCAGATGAGAATATCTTGAACTTGATCAATTAGCTAGTGAAGTACAATTGAGTTTGACTGAATCGTAATCTAGCTCATCAAAAGACTTTTGTAGTGGCTGTGGCATATGTCGCATGCATGCCGTTAATGTTTGTATTGCATTCAAGTTATAGAGAAACCGGGCAAGTAACGTATGGGCGAATGAAAAAAGGTTTATCATCCAGTTCATTCCATTTCACTAAATGATCTGTAATTGGGAACTGCGTAATGTAGAATTAAACTTGATTCGAGGATTTAGAATATTATGTGGTGCTGTTTTTGCTGTTCTGGAAGGTGTTAATTTTACTTGGATGTATTAATAGTGCATCAATTAGCTTCAAATGGCATGCTAGCGACTATTGAGCGATTCAAGTGAGTTTGATTGCAGTTGATATTGATCAATTAGCTTGAAAGGTACAGAACAGTCATTTGGTTAGTTATGCTCTGTTTATTTAGAATTTTAGATCATAAATGAAGCTGAGGGGTTTCTAGATGAGTATTAAGATCTACAATGTGTTAGCCTACAACTTAGGCAAGGTCTAATGTAGATCAGAACTGTAGAATTCTTGAAATAATTACGGTGTGCTTGGGGCTTAAGTTAATGCAAAAGGCTCTGTATCATCCGCTTATTCTTTTATTTGTTCCAATATTTTACAGAAGACCAACTACAGTAGCACAAGCATCACAGCTTCGATCACAGCAACAATCACAGCAATCATTCTCTCAGGGACCTTCATCGCAACAAGGCATTCTTTCTCAGATCTCTCAAAATTCTCTTGACGAGATTGGTACAAATGACCAGGTCTAGCCTTGTTTTTGCATTTGATTCATGAAGTATGCATTTAGAACAGTGAACATAACTATTGTGGTTTTCAGTAGTATCTCGAACAAGCAATTCGTTCTTAGAGACTTTGTTTTTGTTTGTGGCTTCTTTTGATTGCGTAGAAACTTAGACATGTGGGGTGGAAAAATGGTTTAGAAAGGTTCTGCTTCTACTTACAAAATTTTTCTTATTCCCTTAATGTCTCGAGTCCTGGTCTGCAAACTTGTACTTTTTGATTAGAAGAAATCACTACCAACAACTACTGATTTGTTTTCTTGAGATCAGTGATGTAATTTGCCCTCGATGTGCGTAAAAATATGTTCGTACTTGTTCACTTAATGCTCGGTGCTGATAGCTATTTTCCATTCAACATAAGTTACCAGTCCTCAATTTGCAAAATCTTGTTAATGCTAATTTCATGTTCTGCAAATGATTTCTTCTTTTTTTTTTTTTCACATAGTCCATGCAGAGATACAGCTCTCAAGAAAGAGAGAAACCTGTGAAGAAATTAGCTATTGTGAATCATACACGAGAAGAGAGTCAGATGCCGATTTCAAGAAGTTCTACCAGTATTATCCGGAAATGGGGTGCCTCCTCATTCTCAGATAACAAATGTAATTAACACCTTCCACTATTACTAAGCTTTTAATAGTTAAACGCTACCAAAAACCTAGGATGTAATCCGTTCTATTGAGATTTGGACTCACTTATAAGACATTGTCATATTTTGTGGTCTTATCTGTGAGAAGCTTATAAAAAAATTATATGTTTTTTTTTTTTTTTTGAGCTTGTCTCCATATATCCTTGTAAACAGGTCAGATAACTGAAGAAGTTGAACGACGAATTGGATTGATGGAAGCTTCATTAAGCAGGTTAGGGATGGTTTTGGATTCTGTTCAGAGTGATGTCATGCAAGTCAACAAGGGAACAAAAGAAGTATATTTAGAAAGTGAGTAATCTTTGATCATGCGTTGGAGGATCCATAATCACAGCTTTCTTGCATATCCCATTATGTTAAAACGAAGAAAAAAAAAAAAAGGTTGTGATAGGTCATCATGCTATTATGTCTTCAAAACTATTGAGATCTAAAGAGTATCATCAGCTAATTTTCTGCGGATTAGCATATAAGATGTAACAAATTGCCTTTCTTTGGTTTTGACGTTGATGCATAATTTGTCCCCTAGAATAAATATGAATCCTTTTCATAATCTATCAATTTTAATGCATCATTAATAATTATATTGATCACAATGTTGGCACAGTGGAAACCCTGCGGCAGAAATTAATGCTGCATGATAACTCACTACAACTGATGGTAATGAGATCTATACTTTTTATCATGCTTTCCTTTTGTTGGCTGCTTATTGGTGTGCTGTTTATTCTGTATTATTAATAAAATTAAAACATGGGGAATAGAGCAAAGGGCAAGATGAGATCAAAACTAGTCTTGATGGGTGCTTTAGGACAATATTAGACCAGTTGAGCACGTCTAAACACGAAGACAAGTTGCAGGAAGTATTCTCAGCACTTTCACGACTGCCAGAGCATATAGCAAAATCAAAGTTGGAACTTCAGGATCACCTATGCAGTAGCTTCACCAAGGAAATACAGGCATGTCAAACTCAGCGCTCTTGTACTCTTTTATGTGAATGCTCAGTTAGAAGTCTTTCTTCCTTCCTTTATAGAACCTCATGTATTCTGATGCTTCTTGATAATAATTTATTGGTCAAATCAATTGTATTCTTGGACAAAAATACTCTCCGTCTTTTCTGGCTGCCAACTTTACAGCTGACTGATTTAGAATGTTACTATGCTGTTAGATTTGATGGTGTTTTTCCTCGTTTAACTGCTATTTGCAGGCATTAATCTCTGTCCTACAAAGACCAAACCAAAAATCAGCATCTCCATCTGTTTGTACATATAAGGTACCCTTTTCCTGAGTCTTAATGGGACATTCCAATTGTAACTGCACTTCTCTAAGTGTTGCAAGTTTTTAGAGTGCTGGATTTCACACAACCCCACATGGAGAGCTGCAGCATTACAAGAAGTATGTCGCCAATGTTCTTAAGCTAAATTCTATCTCTTCACAACCAGTAGAAGTATGCCATTCTGCTTAAACTTGGACTGCTGTCACATTTTTATCAGTGAAAATGTTTGTCCACAGAAGATGCTCATTCTGTGCATGCTTATGCTTTGCATTTATTGATCAGTTTGATATGCTGGGTTGCATTTGCAGTTTTTTTGCTCTTTCTAGTTGTCATCACACCCCATTTTCAGAGGTCTAAAATGTGCTTCTTTCAGTCCAGCTGCAATTCCTGTGGTTCCACCACAGGTAAATTTTTCACCAAAAACAGAAATGGGAGAGTGGAGGTCGGTCAAGTTTGAACAAGCCACTAGAATAAGGGCATCAGGGAGGGAGCATACAAGAAAGGAAGTTCCTCCTCAATTGAAGGTCTTTTCAATTTTATTACTCTTATATCCTGTATAAAGTGCCAAGAGAGCAAAAGCTGCAATTGAAGAGATCCTTATCCATCCCAAAAAAATGCATATGACCTTGGTGCATGCTTTAAGAATTCTACCTAGCTGATACTGGTTTCTATGTGGCGATTGACCTGTCTGTTTCTTCTAAGTTCAATAAAGAAGCTTATGCTTGGAGAGGAAAAATAAGATTATGTCATGTCTTTATTGCATTGCAGCTCATCAAGCAAGAAAAAGACTGTAGGCTCCTTATTGAATCAGATGAAGAGATTGATGGAGGTTTTTCCTGCCTTCTTGATGGAAAGGAGACAGGTACTGTTAATAAATGAATGGGTGTATTAAGGAACCTTTTCTTTTCCTTTTGATGTAATATATAGCTGTCATTTTTCTGCACTATCAAATTAATAACATGCTAATTTCATGCAGTTTGAACTTCATAAAATGGAAGGAGATTTGTCATCTATGTAGGCAAGATATTCTAATAACAGACGATCGTTACTCAACCACGTGAACATTACACTAGGATACGAAAAAAATATTGGTCATTTTTCTTGTAGGTGCTAATCTTTAAACCCTGGGCACATAGGTGGGAAGAAAGTAGAAACATTGAGCATTGATCATTAAATACTTCTTTTTTTCTAAATTATACATATCAATAATCTTCTGAATTTGATTATGGCATCTTCTTGGATGCTGTCTTTTCAATATAGCCGTTTTGTTAATTAGTTAGTAGTTGATCAGATAAACCTTTTTCCAAAGTTTATATGGGGATTTGTTTTACAAGTCCTAATGCATCTCATTTCCTGGAAATTATTAGGAAGCATAATGATCAATGAAGTTACTGTAGAGACAGAGCGGATCCTCAGAAAAGCAAGAAGACGCAAGCGAAAATGCTGTAATCCAATAATTATAAATTGATGGTACGCTTCACAACTGCAAAGGTTTACCTGTTCTTTTGGTTAGGGAGTTGCATAGAGCTATCTTACTTCATTCAACTTTCTGACCAGAAGTTTGTTGAGGGTTTATTCCAGATATGCCAGTGATAACATGTTAAAGAATGCATATAGGAGGGAATTTTTTCATATAACAAACTGATTCGGAAGCGATAATCCGTATGGGCACCTTATTAATTACAGAGAGAAAATACACCTGCTCACCACTCTTTCTATGTACCTGAGCTGGAAAATTAGTTCGTCATTCAATTAGATGCATATATGACCAGTTCGAGGCATGAAAAATATATATAGTTCATTTGAAATGATAAAGCTTTGGTACAATCAACAAGAATAATAGATTGTCACCAAAATCCTTCATCTGCAGCTGAAGTAAGATGTACTTAAAGGGGGAGCATATATCACCACTAAAGTATGAATTATGTATTGATAAAAATATTTCCCATCTGGCTGTTCTTATGAATTAATATTTTCAACAAGTCATCACACGATCCTGGTATTATATTCGTTAAAGTACTGGAATCTCTTTATAAAGCTAGCAAGCTATGTTTCCTGTTAAGACCAATCCTTTTTCTTAGTGTCCTAAAGTCTCTAGGTTGTGTCCAATACACAGCATGATTTTGCTTTTTAGCATTCTGATCTCCAAACACTGACCAGGTTGTTGTTGGTTCTTGGGAAAGGAGTGGACGTGAAATGACTGGTAAAGGAAATTTTTTAAAACAGGCAATCCATGTAGACACGACAAGAGATGCATTTTGATTTTATGTTAAAGCAGCTAGGGCCTTCGATGCCCTAACTTGCCATGTGATGGGGCTCTTCTTCTCCGGTGTCCGAAAAGACAGTATAGTCAATCTTGTTTCATTGCTTTTTAAAAGTTCCAGTTCCACTCACCTTTCTATAAACAATTATCTCCATGTTACTGTCTTTGGCAATTTACAATCGAGTCTCATTTGCGAACTATTAAATTTAGAAGAATACATCACCCTTTGAAAACAAAAATGTTCGAAATCGCATGATAGTTATATTAGTGATTTTTATAATTAATAATTGGAAAATATTAAGGTGTATTATTAGAAAACTTATTAAAATATATAAAGGAAAGAAAAATAATTTTTCATATAGTAAATATTCTGTAAATGTCTCAAATTTTGAAAATATATACATATATATATGATTCTTTCCTCTTTTTTATATATCTACTGTTCTTTAGAAACAAGGGACATTAGACATTGTGTCCAAGAAACTCTCTAATAGTTGTACTATTGTAAATGAAGTTGCCTGTAATCCGATTGAATCTACTTGTTACTTTCTTTTGAAGTAATAAAATGTCATGAATTCACCGAAAAAAAAAGTTAATCATATTTTTAATCTTTTAATAGATAAATTTCTACTACGTCAAACATAATCTAATAATGATAGATTGGCTCTTCTATATTAGTAAATACAGTATGAGTAGTAAAAATAGTTGTAAAATATTTGATTGAGTATTAAATTGATTATTTTAAAATTCAGATATCAAATTAAAAAATTTAATTATTAAATTTTCCATTTAGCAAAGATAAAATCAAGTATCAGCAGTACTCGCATAATTTCTATTCCTCCTTGTAATTGTGAGGCGGGTAGAAACCTGCTTCGTTAATGATGCGTCTTCTTACTTCCTTGGCAATGGCGGCTTTGTTATATATATTTATTTATTTTTCATAGCTTCATGTTGTTTTTTTTTTTTTTTCCTTCCTTTTAATCTTTCTTTTTCTACCTTTACTATATATTGTAATTTTTTTCCTTATGTATTTTACAATTTTTGAAAGGGAAAGAAAATGAAACTGTTCATCCACTAGACCCAAAGGGCGTCATGTTGAATAGCGAGTTCTGAGCTGTGATGAATAAATTCATCACAAATACGTGCTCATAGCTTAAAGTTACAAGCTTAAAACTTTTACATTGCTTGAGGTGCTAATTTGTTATAGTAGTATATTATAAGTTCAAATTTCTGCATTTTAATAAAATCTTATTTAATTAAATTGTCAACTTAATAGGACTTAGTTAAAGCCTCTTCACATAATTCAAGGAAGTATTGCATAATAAATATAATAATTTATCCTATATTTTTAAACTTGAATTTTTAGATCAGATAATTATAATATTAACTTAGTATGACATTAAAACAAGATGTGATAAGTTCAAATTGTTACATACTTATTATAATTTTATCTGATTAAATTATTTATTTGATGTTTTAGATTACAAATGAAAAAAAAAATGTTATATATAAAAAAAATAATACACGTTATATTTACAGGTTAATCTAGTATGATTCAAAAACGTGAGATGAGATCGACATTCTGTTTACCCATACCTCTGAATTTCAGATCTCAGCCTCTATTTTGGACTTGGCGTTCAGACATGGAAAGGAATTTCCTGATGGTCCTGCTCTTACAGTTGATGGCTCCAATGATAACCATTGTACACTGTTCATTTACATTCTTAAAGAGAACGCTTTCTACTATTATGATTCATGTCTGATCGAATTATGTGCAATCGTATATAAGTTTAAAAAATGAAAATAAAAATATATTAAGAGTCCTTATTCGCGACAGCATATAAATGGAGTAGATAAAAATGAATAAACTTAATAAATAATGGAATATTTAGTGTTTTTATAAATATTCTAAGAGTACATAAATAAAAGAATTGGAAAGAGATAATCTTGAAATAAGTAGGATATTTTTGTTGAGGTTTTTTTATTAAAAACTCCATAAAGGTTTTTTAATGATCCGTTTATTAACTTTTTAATTCCTACACTAAATTTTATAATTTACACATGATAGTATAAACTTATCACGTATAAATAATGCATGATGAGAAAAATACAATCATATGAGATAAAAGTGGTTATGCAAAGTGCATCTAGGAAAAATTTTATCATTATAACTTAAAAATACTCAATAAGTGGTTGAGCTCCATATAAAATGAATTTTTTGTACCTTATAATAAGTAGGCAAATAAAGTTTTTACATCATTAAAAAAAAAATACCATGAGAGAGAGTAAATTCACTATGTAAATCTAGTTTGTATAAACTGAATAGTTGATGGCAATTACAAAGTCGAGAGGATCCCATCCTAACAGTTATTATTATTATTATTATTATGATGATGATGACGATGACGATGACGATATGATGATGATGACGATGCACATAACATGGTTGTTAAGAGTTTTCACGTCGCATCCTAAAAACAAATGCAAGGTATTAAAAGTCTATATGGAACTTTCACTTTATAAACTAACCTTTGAGTAGCCATTTTTTGACGCAATCTTCTAGATCATATGTCTTAATAATCTCTGTTATTTATTTGGGCCCTCATGCAAGAGGTACGAAGTTGGAATTTATAAATTTTTCTCCTTTGGCACATCACGAGGAATAATAACGTTTCATCCGACCGAAAGCAGAGGTTGGTTTAGTTACATCAGAGCATGATAATGCTTAAGAGTTGATAAATAAAGGTTTGATTTTCACACAAGCTAGTGTCTTGCATTAATTTAAGAAACAAATTAAAAATCTAAGCAATATATAATTTTTTCATTAATCTTGCTAGAAATTAAACATAATTTTAAACATAGGTTAATGTCACAATAAGTTAGTTGGAATGTCATTAATCGATGGATTTCTGGTTATTAACACCTTCAGAATATCTTCAGTTGTTAACCTTAGCATTTCGTCATCTGTAATGGCCAACGTGCATTAACTACCCATTTAGGTAGTAAGTACAAATTTAAATTTTTAGATACAAATTTTAAAAAAAAAAGTCTAAATAAATATATTAATAATTCCAAGTTAAGAATTTGAAAATCACAAAATTTTGATAATATTATAGAATATTCTAATCTATTATGTCACGTTTGGTACGGAGTAATGATTTGGAATGGAATGGAATAAGTTTAGGAATGACAAATTCATTCTTATGTTTGAAAGATTACATGGAATAGAATGATTAAAAGTATAATTATCGGGAATGCCCTCAGTAATAAATACAAAATATTAATACATGATAGGATAAAAAAGTAATTACATTCACATGATTAATAAAAGTGGAATGAAATAGCGATTCCGCCTTTGAATTCCCTTTCAAAGCTGCAAATCCGACTTTTAAAAACGCTTCCAAACATTGAGAAAGAGAATGGAAACCGAAATCGCCATTCCATTTCGGCCCTTTCCTACATACCAAACGTGCCATTAGTAATCACTCAGCCTAATCCTTATGTATTTTAAATAAAAGTTTACCATTAATAATATTGTATTTTATTGAAAGACAATTTTATTTTTAAATTGCACCATTGGTCGCATGGGTTCTTTCTAGATGACAATTTTTCGTTCCATAATATGATTAATTGCTCAATGTTATTTGATGATTATTACGTAAAGCGATATCAATTTAATAACTATTTGAGTGATTTGAATTTGACTTCAAATTTGCCACAACAATAGTTGAATTAAACTTAAGATAATACCATATCAATCTTAATCATTTATGTATAGGTCGTAAGCGTTATGGATTTTATTGGAAAATATGTTTTAATTATTCTAAGGATCATTCAACATCGTTTGGTATCAAGAATGTTGGTAAGTGTGACGATGACATGATAACTGTTAAAACTTAAATGTAATAATAGACCCAGTATCAGATCTATATTATTGCATAAATCACAACATAAACCAATCTGGTGATGATTTAAACATCAAGTAATTATTAATTATGGCGACTTAAAATTTAAAACACCGATAAGGACAGCGTTACGCTTGCTGCACCGGTCAAAGTTGAAGTCATGATTATGATTTATTTAGACAAACCGTTGCCACAGCCCTCTTATCTACTTGCTAACCACATGCTATGATTAATTGTTTTTGTTTTTGTCATTTTATGTTAGTCGTCCCACATACAATGGACGCGGATAAGATTTCGTTTTGCCAAGTGTTTCATAAGGAACATAGAGCAGGTATCTTAGGTTGCACGAAAACTCATCCTGAAAAAAGGGTATGGAAGGTGGGTATCGTTCCATATGGATATATTGACAGAACAAATGCTAGTACATTCATTTTTTTTTTAAATTTAGTATTTTCTTTTTATTTTGAAGTGTTTTTGTTAAGTAATATTTGACAGATATATATTTTGATGACATGATAATGGTAAGAGCAGGCGAAATATATATATATACTTTTAACATTTAGTTTTTTTTTTGGAATTTATTGCCGTATTTCTAGATTTAGATGATTTTTAGCTAAGCATTTACCATTATCTCATTATTAAGATAAAAGTCTGTCAAATATTATTTAATGTAGACACTAAACTGCACATACATTAAAAGTATAAGTACTCATTTGCTAAAATTTAGAAATGTTTCACAAAATTATCAAAAATTGAAAATATAAACACTTAATATGACATAGCTAAAACATTCATCCTATACACTAAAAAAGTGTTATGTTGCTTTATTTGTAATGGAGGATATGAGAGGAAGAAACTACAATTCAATTTATAAATGTTATAAATTCAAATAATTAAATTGTTTGAAAATGCTGTACATATTTTCTTTGTAGTATAATCACCATATTTGGTACTCGGGTTTTGTTTTGTCTATATTTACGATTAACTATATTGGTTTAAAAGTGGGGAAATTATCTCTTTTGGTATCTAAACTTTGACGAAATTGACTATTAAGTATTTAAACTTTTAAAAAGTTTAATTTTATACATAATTAAACTTTTCATAGCCCTATATATTACTTTACTCATCTTTGCATGACACGTATCCAAAATACACATGCCACTGCTCTACAATATATTGCATGTAAAGGAATAATTATTGCCAGGATTATCGAGTAAGTTTTACATAAGTAGTGATGAATGTTTTGGTACGTTCGACAGTGTGTTTCTGTTCAAAGAAAGACTAACTCTTACCCTTGGAGCCTGTAGGAGGCTCTATAAAATGCACCCAATAATGCTGTAAATGAATGTTGTGGTACATTTGACAGTGTGTTTCTGTGCTTTCTTGCATAATGCCTAATAATTACTACTCTCCACCATATTATTATGATCCAAATAGTGATACATCATCATCTGATAACACTCCTACTTGGGTCATCGTTTGTGTAGTCGCTGCTGTTCTAATCCTCCTAGTCTTGCTGTACATCTTTTATAAGAGACGTCCGATATTACCATTTCAACACGAACACCGCCTCGCCCACAAACACCACCACGACGAGCAAAGCCACAAACTCGACCACAAACACCACCACGACGAGCAACGCCACAAACTGGACCACAAACACCAACACGAGGACCAATTCCACGAACTCGACCACAAACACCACCACGACGGCCAAAACCACCACCACGACCACGACCACCATCACCACGGCACCGTATATCTTGTTCCTGCTCAAGGTTGTCATGTTCCTGCTCGAGGTTGTTCAGCCCCTTGACGTCACCATGGAGGGCTACGCTCGTCGCTATGAGTGTCCGTGGTGTGTACGTAAATTTGAACAAGCGATTGAAGAGCCTCAAAATAAGAAAATGATATAATGCTCTATTGCAGCATAAAATAGTTATACATCATGCGATAAATCATCTTCTATTTGGGTCATTGTTTGTGTAGTTGCTGCTTGTCTAAGTCTCTTGTTCTTGTTCTATAGCTTATATTAAGAGATGAATAAAATAGCTACGTTTAACCCCCGGCTCCACCACCAAGACTAACTCTTCCATCTGCCGCAAGAGATTAAACCGGAGGACTAAGAAATTAGCTAGATCATTGCATGCTATCGACCTTCCGAGCAGTTGTATTCCAACTGAATTGTCCAAGCTTTGTCGACGTAAAAGGTGGAATCAAAACTTACATATACGTGTATGCTTTACCGGGGCTTGGGTTTATAAATAATATATGTAAGGATGATGAGAAAAAACCAGCGCTGTGGATCATACGTTAATAGTGCAAGAGAAAAACTTTTTTCGCTACACATTTTATGAAAGACCGAATATATAGAAATTAAAAAAATATACATCTATATATATTGGTTTTGTAAGATGTGTTATTTACCCTCAAATGCGAATAAAAAATGTAAGGTTACGTTTGGTACATAGGAATCGCTCGGTATTGAATGGATTAGAATCAAAAGAATATAATGAAATGGAATCAATAAGAGAGTGACAAATCCATTCTTTTGTTTGGATATTGACACGGAATAGAATGAAAAAGAATTACTTTATATTGTAATTTATTAAAAATACCTTTCACAAACAATACTATATTAAATTTATATAGGGTAAATAGGTAATTTAATTAAGAACTTTAATGGAAGACGTAAAGGAATCACGTTTCCGCCTTCTAAAAGACGGAATCGAATTCCACCTTAAAGCCGGAATCGTCGATTCCAACTTTTTTTAGCGCTTCTAAACGTAGGAAAAAGAATGAAAGCCGGAATTGCGATTCCATTCCAGTCCATTCCTTTATACCAAACATACCATAAATATTACAACCATAATGGATTTAACAATCTACCGCAAGAAATTTTATGTTGTTCCTGTTTTTCAGGTGTTGGTTATTTTGTTATTCATGCTCTGTTATCATGGCTTAATCTTAGGACCATGATTTATGTGGGTTGTTATTTTTTAAGTTTTAAATTGTACTCTGAAATTAATGAAAAGTATTTTGAGTTTTTTAGGTGTTGGTAGTTAGTTTTGTTATTTCTTGCATTTTTCATCTTCTATTCCTTAAAAAAAAAGAACTACATATGGCATGCTTTTCTAATGCTTTTCATTTGCCCTTTCTAATTATAAGTTTGTACAATTAATATCAAGCACATTAATTGCATAATTTGGAAATAATTTGTTATTATGAAGACGATTACATGTCCATATATGTGGCTTATATGCAATAACTCCTTTTTCCACTCAATTTCAGTTTTTAATAAGGTAGGGATGTGCACCATAATGCTCAATAATTGATAATAGTGTTTTGACGAATAATAATTGTGCTTATCATCAAGATCCAAAATGCTCATATCACTGCTCTACACTATATTTCTTGTAAAAGAAGAATTATTTTCAAGATTATCAAGTAAGTTGTAACATTAGTGGTGACGAATAGTTTAATATTATGAAGTTGACCAAAAGAAAGACACACTATTATCCAAGGAGCCTGTAGAACGCTCTATAAAACTCCTACTTGGGTCGATGTTTGTGCAGTTGTTGTTGTTCCAATCCTCTTAATTTTGCCCTACAGCTTTTTTAAGAGAGTAGAGAAAAAGATACCCATTCCTCCACCACCTCCACCAAAACCTACTTCCCCTCCTAAGCCAGCGGCACCAAAAAAACCAAAAGAAGAAGCTCCACACCCTTCAAATTGTTCCTTCTATGGACGTCAAGGTAGAGCCTATGCTCGTATCTATCTATGTCTGTGGTGTGGGCATATAGAAAACTGAACAAGTGATTGAACCTCAAAATAAGAGAAACGATATAATGCCCTATTACAGCATTAAATAGTTATAGTTATACATCATCCGATAAATTTGTTGAAAATATGACTCAAATTCAGGTCAAAGCTGCCAGCTCTTATGTATTTTTGGGCGGCCTAAAGTTGTCTTCGTGTTGGATGTTGTTTGTGGACTCCAGAAGGTGTAGGCTGGCTCTAAGCCACCAGCCTACATGTCCTAAGCTGCCAGCCTTTATGGCTAAGCCGCCGGCCTAAGTGCCGGCATACATTTAAGCCGCCAGCTTTTAGGTTGGCTTTCATGCCAGCCTTTCTTTCATCTTATAACATGTGTGTGTGTGTGTGTGTGTGTGTGTGTATTGTTTCTAGGGTTTTTGTGTGTGACAATGTGTGAGATACAAAAGTTTCATTCTTTTCAGAGCTTATTTGAGAGATCTAGATAATAGAGTTGTATTCTCTCAAATTGTTGCACTCCTACTTTGAAATAGTGTGATTCCTCTCTCGTCTCTGCTTATGGTTTTTTCCGTCAAGAGTTTCCACGTAAAATCTGTGTTCTTTACTTTTATGTTTGCTATTATCATTTGATTATGCTTTTGTTTATAACAAACTAGTATCAGAGCATAGGTTTTGATAATGGTAACCATGAAGTATGATATTCTGCTTTAAGATTGCAACACCATATTCTCATTATGGCAAGTCAAGATGCAAGCGGTTCTAGCACAGATGGATCTTGATGATGCACTTTTAGGGTTTGATAAAATGCCTGCATCTTGGTCACCGGAAGAAAAGCAATGAAAAATCGAAAAGCCTTTTCGCAAATTCATCTTCATCTATCGTATCAAATTTTATAGGACGTGCTTAAGGAGAAAACCGCTGCTACATTATGGTTAAAATTGGAGCAATTACGTATGAGAAGAGCTTGACAAGTAAGTTACAATTGAAACAGAGATTATATTCTCATCGTTTGGAAGAAGGTACGTCTCTAGATGATCACTTAATGACCTTTAAAGAAATTGTTTCTGATTTAGAAACCATGGAAGTTAAGTATGATGAAGAGGATTTAGGTCTAATCTTATTATGTTCTTTGCCCTCTTCATATTCAACCTTTAGAGATACTCTTCTTCATAGTCATGATACTCTGTCTATTGATGAAGTATATACTGGTTTAAGCTCCTTTGAGAAGATGAAACATCTTATGATTAAAACCGAGTCTCAATCTGAAAGTTTAGTAGCACGTGGTAGGAGTTAGGATTGTAAGACTAGTGGAAATTCTAGAGGCAGATCAAAGTCAACAAATAGAAATAAAAACTATAACTATTGCAGGAAGAAAGGCCACACAAAGTCAGAGTGTTATAAATTGCAAAATAAAAATAAGAAGACTGTTGAGAATTAAAAGCAAAATCAACCAGAGAAAACGGGTGAAGCCGATGTTGTTGAACATCATAGTGATGGTGATCTTATTGTCGCTTCTGACAATTATTCACAAGCCAATAAAGAGTGGATTCTTGACTTTGGATGTACCTTTCATATGTGTCCCAATCAGGACTGGTTTTCAACATATGAAACGGTTTCCAGAGGTGTTGTTTTGATAGGTAATAATACTTCTTATAAAGTTGCAAGTATTGGAACAATCAAGATAAAAATGCTTGATGGGATTGTCAGGACACTAGGTGATGTGAGGCATGTGCCTGACTTGAAGAGAAATTTAATTTCTCTGAGTACGCTTGATTTGAAGGGGTATAAGTATACAGGTGAAGGTGGAGTTCTGAAGATAAATAAGGGTTCACTTGTGGTGATGAAATGACCTAGAAAGACTGCTAATCTATATACTTTGCAGGGTTCTGTTGTGACAGGTGATGCAACCGTTGGTTCCTCTTTGTCAGATGAAGATGCTACTAGACTATGACATATGCGTCTAAGGTATATGAGTGAAGCTGGTATAGTTGAATTGAGTAAGAAAGGACTTCTGGATGGGTAAGGTATCAACAAATTAAAGTTCTGTGAACATCGCATTTTCGGGAAGCAGAAGATGGTTAAATTCACCACAGGTACTCACAATACAAAGGGCACTCTTGATTATATTCATTCTGACCTTCGGAGACCTTCTAGAGTGCCCTCCAGTGGAGGTGCCAGTTACATGATGACCATCATAGATGACTTCTCCATAAAGGTTTGGGTAAATTTTTTAAAGCAGAAAAGTGATGCCTTATCTATGTTTAAAGTGTGGAAGATAATGATTGAGAAACATACCGGAAAATAAGTAAAACGACTTCGTACTGATAAAGGTTTGGAATTTTAATGTAGTGATTTTAATGATTTATGCAAATCAGAGGGAATTGTGAGGCATCTCACAGTTCCTGGTACACCTCAACAGAACAAAGTAGCAGAACGTATGAATAGAACCATCATGGAGAAGGTGAGATGTATGCTCTTCAATTCTATGTTACCAAAATCTCTCTGGGCAAAAGCTACCTCCACAGCTTGCTTGTTGATTAATAGATTTCCGTCAACTTCCATTGAGAAGAAGACTCTACATGAGGTATGGTCTGGAACCCCTGCAGATTATTTTGAATTAAAAATTTTTGGATGTCCTACATATGCTCATGTAAATAATGGTAAACTTGAACCTAGATCGCTGAAGTGTGTGTTTCTTGGTTTCAAGACTGGGGTTAAAGGCTATAAATTTTGGTATCCTGAATTGAAGAAAGTCATTGTTAGTAGGGATGTTATATTTGATGAATCCGCTATGTTACATGATCTATATCCTACTGTTATTTCTGATAAAACCCAGTAGAAACTAAGTGTGCAAGTGGAGTTTGATATTAATGTAGATTCTACACTAAAGCCTACTTCTCAACCTGTTAGGCTGTTACTACACCTCAAGAACTATAGTATTCTATTGCCAAAGACAAACCCAGAATAGAGACAAGGCCTCCACAGAGATATGGCGAGACAGTTCTAATAGCATATGCACTGAATGTGGCAGATGATGTTGGTTCAAATTTGGAATCGTCCACTTACACAGAAGCAGTTAATTATGATGATTTTGGTAAGTAGATGATCACCATGCAAGAAGAGATGAGATCCCTCCAAAAGAATAGAACATGGGAGTTAGTGAAACTTCCCAAGGGCAAGAAGGTCGTTCGTTGCAAATGGGTTTACAAGAAAAAGGAAGGAGCCACAAGTAGTGAAGAACCCAGATTCAAAGCAAGCCTTGTTGCAGAAGGCTACCGTCAAATACCAGGTATTGACTTTACTGACGTGTTTTCTCCTGCTATAAAACACAGCTCGATTCGAGCGTTACTTGGTATTGTAGCTATGGAGGATTTAGAGCTTGAGCAACTTGATATAAAGATTGCTTTTTTACATGGAGAGCTTGAGGAAGATGTTTATATGCTTCAACCAGAGGGTTTTGAGGTCTTAAGAAAAGAAGACCATGTATGCATGTTGAAGAAATCCCTTTATGGGTTGAAGCAATCACCACGAAAGTGGTATAAAAGGTTTGATTCCCTTATGACTTCTCATGATTTCAAGAGAAGTAACTTTGATAGCTGTGTGTATTTCAAGCGTTGTGATGATGGGTCGTTTCTATATCTACTAATATATGTGGATGATATGTTGATAGCGGCTAAGGATAGATGAGAGATTGATATGGTTAAAGCACAATTGAATAGGGAGTTTGAGATGAAAGACTTGGGTGTAGCCAAGAAAATTCTTGGGATGGAAATTTCAAGAGATAGAAATACAAGTATGTTACATCTAAGTTAGAAAGCATACATTGAGAAGATACTTTCTAGATTCAATATGATGAGTGCTAAACCTGTAAGTACCCCTTTAGCAGGTCATTTCAGACTATCGTCTGCTCAATCTCCACAGTCAGAAGATGAAGTTAATTATATGTCAAAGGTCCCTTACTCTAGTGTAGTAGGGTCTCTTATATATGCCATGATATGTACGCGTCCAGATTTGGCATATGCTGTGAGTATTATCAGCACGTATATGGCGAATGCTGGTAAGGAACACTGGAAAGCAATCTAGTGGATTTTTAGATACTTAAGAGCAACAACCAATGTTTGTCTACATTTTGGAAGAACTAGAGATAGGGTCATCGGGTTTGTTGATTCTGATTTTGTCAGGGACTTAGATAAAATAAGATCTATTACTGGGTGTGTTTTCTCTCTTGGTGGTTATGCTATTAGTTGGAAAGCCACCTTACAGGCTATTGTTGCTCTATCCACTACCGATGCTGAACACATGGCTATTACAGAGGTGATTAAAGAGGCTATATGGTTGAAAGGGTTGTTTGCTGAGATTAGTAATTTGAAGATGTCTATAGTATTTTGTGATAGTCATAGTGCAATTTTTCTTACTAAGGATCAAATGTTCCATGAGAAAACAAAACACATCGATGTTCGGTATCACTTTGTGCGTGACATAGTTGCTCGAGGAGATATCACTATGAGCAAAGCGAGTACTCATGACAACCCTGCAGATATGTTGACAAAGACACTTTCTATAGCAAAGTTTGAGCATTGCCTGAATTAGGTAAGTGCCAGTTGCTGATTGTTTCCTTTAGGAAATTTGTGAAAGAGGTGGAGTAGTGTTTATCAAAGTTTAGAGTTTATTTTTACTTTGGAATTCAAGTCAATGTGGAGATTTATTGAAAATATGACTCAAATTCAGGTCAAAGTTGCCAACTCTTATGTATTTTTGGGCGACCTAAAGTTGTCTTCGTGTTGGATGTTGTTTGTGGACTCCAGAAGGTGTAGGTCGGCTCTAAGCTACCAGCTTACATGTCCTAAGCCGCCGGCCTAAGTGCCGGTGTACATTTAAGCCGGCAGCTTTTTGGCTGGCTTTCATGCCAGCCTTTCTTTCATCATATATTATATATATATATATCTGTGTGTGGTGTGTGAGAGAGAGAGAGAGAGATACAAAAGTTTCATTCTTTTGAGAGCTTATTTGAGAGATCTAGAGAATAGAGTTGTATTCTCTCAAATTTTGTACTCCTAGTTTAATATAGTGTGATTCCTCTCTCGCCTTTGCCCGTGGTTTTTCCCATCAAGGGTTTCCACGTAAAATATGTGTATTCTTTACTTTTATGTTTGCTATTATCATTTGATTGTGCTTTTGTCTATAACAAAATCATCTTCTATTTAGGCCATTCTTTGTGTAGTTGCTGCTGGTCTAATTCTCTTAACATTGTTCTACAATTTTTTATTAAGAGATGAACAAAATAGATATGCGTAACCCCGGCTTGACTCCACCACCAGAACAAAATCCTCCATCTGAAGCAAAACCGCAAGAGATCAAACCAGAGGACAAGAAATTAGCTAAATGATCGGATTGGGATGCTATCGGCCTTCCTAGTAGTTGTATTCCCTTCGAAATGTCCAAGCTGTATGGACGTAAAAGGTAGAATCTAATACTTACTTACTCATATGTATGCTTTTTTATATGTAAAGATGGTGAGAAAAAACCAGCGTCGTGGATTACTCGTTAATTATGCAAGCCAAAAACCTTTTCTCTACACATTTTATGAAAGACCGAATGTATAGAAATAAAAATACATATATTATGTTAGGAAAAGACCTGATCTTTTCCTCTTGCCAATGCGATAACAAACAATAAAACAAACAAATTGCGAAAATAAAATCAATCACACTGGGATTTTGGTAGAAAACCCTAATTCGGGGAAAAACCATGGAACAGCCGCACAAATTTCCTCCGCTGTCAACAAATAATGAGATTTACAATAGTTCTTTACTAGATAACACTAGTGGATATCTTAGATATTCACCACAATGGTGGATTTTACACAAGAATCAGCCTTTCTCTCTCTGAAATCTCTATTTATGCTTAAGAAACAGCTTGTCACACTCTCATATGAACCCTAGGAACAATAAGGAGTATTTATATGCAAAATACAAAGGCTGGCACGAATAAAATCAAGGCTAACGGCGTTAAAATGCTGCTATTTTGGAATCATCATATGATGGTTCAACGCCACGGTGTAGACCCCTAACGTCGATAGCGTTCACACCATGTAGCCTTTTTGGAGCTCTCGGCAAGAAATCTCCAATTTAAATGCTGGAATTTGCATGTTGTAGGCCATTGATGTTGATTCCTCTATTGAGATGTTCATTACAAAACATCTTGTTTTTGCACAAAAAATTCTCTTTATTCAATTGCTCTTTCAAGTATATTTCATATGCTTAGGATATCCTTGATTCAACCTCTAAATATATATAAACATATATTTAGGATTTCTTTGGTTATAAACCCATATGTGTTGGATCTACAACCCCAACAAACTCCCCCTCCAACTCATATGGGAGGCCCCATCACTCCTGCTGTCTTACTGCAAAAAATGAGTTTCTCCCTAGGTAAAGCCTTGGTCATCACATCTGATGCATTTTCATCAGTATGGGTCTTCTCAAGCTTCAACTGTTTTGCTTCTAGTACATCTCTAATCCAATGGTACCTGATATCAATTTGCTTGGATCTAGAATGGAACAATAGATTCTTGTTGAGATGTATGTTACTTTGACTATCACAAAATACCATCAAATCTTCTTGCTCTTAACCTAACTCTGTCAAAAACATCTTCATCCATAAAGCTTCTTTACAGGCTTTTGTCACAGCTATGTATTCTGCCTCAATGGTGGATAGTGGATCACTCTTTTGCAGCTTTGATTTCCAAGACACTACTCCTCCTGCATTAGTAATCAGATAGTCTGAAGTGGACTTCTTGGAATCTAAATCTCTAACCATATCAACATCTGAAAATGCTTTTCAATACAAGCTTGCTACCGCCAAACTGTAAACATGACTTGGAAGTACCTCTAATATATCTAAGATTCCATTTAACAGCGATCCAATGCTCTTTAACTGGATTCGAGAGATAGCAACTTACAACACCAACAACATGAGCAATATCTGGTCTTGTGCATACCATAGCATACATCAGACTCCCAACTGCTAAAGCATATGAGATCTTCTTCATTTCTTCTTTGTCTGCTTCACTTTTAAGACACTGAAGTAAACTGAATTTGAAGTGACCTGCAAGTGTAGAACAAAAATTTGACCTTGGTCATGTTGAATCTCTTCATAACTTTTTCTAGATATCTCACTTGTGATAACCACAATCTCTGGCTATTCTTGTCTCTTATAATTCTCATCCCAAGTATTTGGTGTGTGGGTACTAAGTCTTTCATTGCAAAAGACTTATGCAAGGCAATCTTCAAATCACAAATCTTTTTGGCATCATGGCCAATAATCAACATGTCATCTACATAAAGTAGGAGTAAAATTTTGAAAATATATATAATTCTTTCCTCTTTTTTTATATATCTACTGTTCTTTAGAAACAAGGGACATTAGACGCCATGTCCAAGAAACTCTAATAGTTGTACTATTGTAAATGAAGTTGTCTGCAATTCAATTGAATCTATTTGATACTTTCTTTTGATGTAATAAAATGTCATGAATTCACTGCAAAAAATAAAATTAATCATATTTTTAATCTTTTAATAGATAAATTTTTACCATGTCAAACATAATCTAACAATGATAGGTTATCTCTTCTATATTAGCAAATACATAATGAGTAGTAAAAATAGTTGTAAAATATTTGATTGGATATTAAAATTGATTATTTTAAAATTCAGATATCAAATTAAATTTTTATATAAAATTTAATTATTAAATTTTACATTTAACAAAGATAAAATCAAGTATCAGCAGTACCCGCATAATTTCTATTCCTCCTTGTAATTATGAGGCTGGTAGAAAACTGCTTCGTTAATGATGCGTCTTCGTACTTTCGTGGCAATGGCGGCTTTGTTATATATATTTATTTATTTTTCATAGCGTCATGGTGGTTTTTTGCTTTTTTTTTTTTTTTTTTCCCTTCCTTTTAATCTTTTTTTTCCACCTTTACTATATATTATAAATTTTTTCCCTATGTATGTTACAATTTTTGAAAGGGGAAAAAAAAAAAATGAAAGTGTTCATCCACTAGACCCAAAGGGCATCATGTCGAATAGCGAGTTCTGAGCTGTGGTGAATAAATTCATCACAAATACGTGCTCATAGCTAAAGTTACAAGCTTAAAACTTTCACATCGCTTGTGGTGCAAAATTTTCATAGTAGTATATTATAAGTTCAAATTTCTGCATTTTAATAAAATCTTATTTAATTAAATTATCAACTTAATAGGACTTAGTTAAAGCCTTCTCACATAATTCAAGAAAGTATCACATAATAAATATAATAATATAAGCTATATTTATAAATTTGAGTTTTTGGACAAGATAATTATGACATTAACCTTAGTATGATATTAAAACAAGATGTGATAAGTTCAAATTTTTACATACTTATTATAATTTAATCTGATTAAATCATTTATTTGATGTTTTAGATTACAAATGAAAAAAAAAATGTTATATGTAATAAAAACAATAATACACGTTATATTTACAGGTTAATCTAGTATGATTCGGAAACGTGAGATGAGATCGACATTCTGTTTACCCATAATTGTGAATTTTAGATCTCAGCCACTATTTTGGATTCCGGTGTTCCGACATGGAAAGGAATTTCCTGATGGCCCTTCCCTTGCAGTTGATGACTCCAATGACAACCATTGTACTATTCTGATTCATGTCTGATCGAATTATGTGCAATCGTATATAAGTTTAAAAAATGAAAATAAAAATACATTAAGAGTACTTATTAGCGATAGAATATAAATGGAGTAGATAAAAATGAATAAACTTGATGAATAATGGAAAATTTTAGTGTTTTTATAAATATTCTAAGAGTACATAAATAAAAGAATTGGAAAGAGATAATCTTGAAATGAATAGGATTTTTTGTTGAGGTTTTTTTTTATTAAATGCTCTATAAAGGTTTTTTATCGATCCGTTTTTTTACTTTTTAATTCCTACACTAAATTTTATAATTTACACATGATAGTATAAATCTAATGATCCGTTTTTTCATTTTTAATTCCTATACTAAATTTTATAATTTACACATAATAGCATAAACTTGCCACGTATAAATCATGCATGATAAGAATAATACAATCATATGAGATATATAAGTGATTGTGGAATGTGCATCTAGGAAAAATTTTATCATTAGAATTTAAAAGTATTCAATAGGTGGTTGAGCTCCATATAAAATGAATTTTTTGTACCTCATAATAAGTAGGTAAGTGAAGTTTTTACATCATTAAAAAAAAGAAAAAAACCATGTGAGAGCAAATTCACCATGTAAATCTAGTTTGTATAAACTGAATTGTGATGACAATTACATTTATTATTATTATTAAGCACATAACATATTCGTTAAGAGTTTTCACGTCGCATCCTAAAAACAAATGCAAGGTATTAAAAGTCTATATTGAACTTTCACTTTATAAACTAACCTTTGTGTAGCCATTTTTTAACGCAATCTTATATTTTAATCATTACAAGCAATAATAATGTTTCATCCGAACGAAAGCAGGGGTTGGATTAGTTGCATCAAAGCATGACGATGCTTGAAAGTTGATAAACAAAGGTTTGATTTTCACACAAGCTAGTGTCTTGCATTAATTTAAGAAACAATTTAAATTTAAGCAATATTTTTTTTCATTAATCTTGCTAGAAATTAAACATAATCTTAAACATAGGTTAATGTCACAACAAGTTAGTTGGAATGTCATGAATTGAGGGATTTCCAGTTACTAACAGTTTCATAATATATTCAATTATTAACCTTACCATTTCGTCACATGTAATGGCCAACGTGCATTAACCATCCATTTAGGTAGCAAATACAAATTTTAATTTTTCGATACAAATTTACAAAAAAAAATTCTAAATAAATATATAAATAATTCCAAGTTAAGAATTTGGAAATCACACAATTTTGATAATACTATAGAGTGTTCTAATTTATTAGCGATTACTTAGCATAATCTTTATATATTTTAAATAAAAGTTTAGTATTAATAACACTGGATTTTATTAAAAGATAATTTTATTTTTAAATTGCGCCATTAGTCATTTGGGTTCTTTCTAGATGATAATTTTTTGTTCCATAATATGATTAATTGCTCAATATTATTTGATGATTATTTCGTAAAGCGATATCAATATAATAAACTATTTGAATGATTCAAATTTGATTTCAAATTTGCCACAACAATAGTTGAATTGAACTTAAGATTTAATAACTTATGTATAGGTCGTAAGCATTATGGGTTTTGTTGGAAAATATGTTTTAATTATTCTAGAAGGATCATTCAACATCATTGATATAAGTAGTGTGACGATTACATGATAACTGCTAAAACTTAAATGTAATAATAGACCTAGTGTCAGATTTATATCATTATATAAATCACAACATCAACTAATCTGGTGATGATTTAAACATCAAGTAATTACTAATTATGGCAACTCCAAATTTAAAACACCAATAAGGACAGCGTTACACTTGCTGCACCAGCCAAAGTTGAAGTCATGATTATGATTTAATTAGGCAAACCGTAGCCATAGCCCTTTTATCTACTTGCTAACCACATGCTATAATTAATTGTTTTTGTTTTTCTCATTTTATGTTAGTCCCACGTACAACGGACGAGTACACAAGATTTCGTTTTGCCAAGTGTTTCATAAGGAACATAGAGGAGGTATCTTAGGTTGCACGAAAACTCATCCTGAAAAAAGGGTATGGAAGGTGGGAATCGTTCCATATGGATATATCGACAGAACGAATGCTAGTACATTCACTTTTTTTTTTAAATTTAGTTTTTTCTTTTTATTTTGAAGTGTCTTTGTTAAATAATATTTGATAGATATATATTTTGATGACGTGATAATAGCAAGAGTAAAAGAAATATATATACTTTTAACATTTAGCAATTTTTGGAATTTATTGCTGCATTTCTAGATTTAGATAATTTTTATCTAAGTGTTTGCCATTATCTCATTATGAGAAAAGTCTGTCAAATATTATTCAATGTAGACACTAAACTACACATACATTAAAAGTATAAGTACTCATTTGCTAAAATTTAGAAATGATACACAAAATTGTTAAAAATTGAAAATATAAACAGTTAATTTGACATAGCTAAAAACATTCATCGTATATGCCAAAAAAGTGTTATGTTACTTTATTTGTAATGGAGGATATGAGAGAAAGAAACTACAATTCAATTTGCAAATGTTATATATTCAAATAATTAAATTGTTTGAAAATGCTATACATATTTTCTTTATAGGATAATCGTCATATTTGGTACTCGGGTTTTGTTTTATCTATATTTACAATTAACCACATTGGTTTAAAACTAGGGAAAATATCTCTTTTGGTACCTAAACTTTGACGAAATTGACTATTAAGCACTTGAACTTTTAAAATGTCTAATTTTATACGTAATTAAACTTTTCATAGCCTTATATACTACCTTACTCATCTTTGCATGACATGTATCTAATTACTTTAAGAAACAATAAAAGAATAAGATAGTGAAAAATGGCACAAAAAGTTTAATCAAGCATTAAATTGGTTTTTTTTATAAAGTTCAGGTGCCTAAAATGGGAAGAAAAGTTTAATTAGGTATGAAATTAAACTTTTTAAAAGTTTAAATACTTAATTACCACTTCATTAAAGTTCAGGTACCAAAAGGGAGTTTTCCTTTCCAATATATAACTACTTGAACCTTGTAATTTACAATTATCTACATGAACTTTAACTATTTTTACAATTAGATACGTCATCCGGAATATGATCTTGAATTATAGGTAATAAATCGACACCTTTAAACTTCAAAAAGTAAATAGTTTAGGTATCGAATGTGACTTTTATCCAAATATATATTTTCTTCAATATTAAGTACTTGATACTTGTATTTTATGCTTATTAATATTTTGATTTTGTAGGTCCCGACTAAGCAATCAAGAAAGGGTGACTTGATTGTATTTAAATTTTTTGAATTACTTAGTGAATTAAACTTTTATGAAAATTTCTCCTCAAGCTTAGTTATTGTAATGATATGACAACACTAATTAAAAATTAAATAATAGACAAAAATATATTGCAGAAAAGTAAATGAGGTATGAGATTTATAAATGTTCTTCTTTATAAGTTAATCTTCTCTTTCAGCTTACTAGTGGACTCGGTATTCTACACGATTTATTTCACTAATCCAATAAAGTCAAGAGAGATTGCAAGCATCAATGCTTTATCTTACTCTATCTCATGAGTCTAAACACTTAGCTAACACAGATCTATAAGATATTAAGTAATTTCTCTACAAAGCACTCAAACAACTCTTGACAACAAGAGTATAAGAGTTTGTAAAACCTGATACATGAAATCTCTCAAATTAAGCACATAAGCTGAAGAAAGTTATGCAAGCTTGTGAGTTTAGTATAGCGATCACTGGTAATAAAAGAGTTTATAATGGTTAAGTATAATAATCACAGGTTGTAGCAGTAGTGATGCTGAATTTTAAATCTTTAGGGTTTTTATGTCTTTTAGATAACAATTCCCAACATATCAAATATTCTTAAGTTATTTGTCTGCATAAATGGATAAGTTGTTGAAGATAGGTCTTGCATAAAAATCTCTTAGTTTCCTATTATATATTATTCATTTGTTTGAAATTGATTTTGTATCTATCTCAACTTCTTGTCTATTACTTTGAAAAGGTAATGAATATTAAAATTGTTTCATATAATTATTTGTGATATCTTCACCTCGAATTTGAAATAACATACCTCAATATTAATTAGAAAAACATCCGGCTAAATAAATTCATCCTTATCTCTTCTCTTAACTCAAGCTTACCACATTATCCATAAAGTTTAATTCACATTTATAGGTGATTTATGTTTTTGAACTTATAGAAATCGAAGCTTTTTTTTTTTTTTTTTTTATTATGAACAAATCATAAAAACTTGATTTCCAAGAATCTTTAAAAAAATGTCCAACTTGTCAAATACCATGGATTAATTGATTCAAGTGGTACACATTAAGAAACGTTACCTAAATACATTCAATGGGTGAAACTAAGTCTTCGTAAAATTTAATTTAAACAACTTATAATTTGATAGCTATCAATGTTTGTGCATTCGCTTTATTTATCTTATGCTTCTTCTAAAGCTTTTGACTTATCATCTGATAAATGCTTTTATGGAGTATCATACAATACTTTGACTATTCTTTTGATATGCATATATCCAATTCTTAATCTAGATTTTTATGTAATTATTATCATTTATGTTTAGCGCTACAAATGACTCAAGCCAAGCCAAACTTTTGAAACTCTAGCTTGGTTCGTTTAAACATTATCGAGCTCGAACACAAGCCAAGCCTCTTATCAAGATTAAAATCTAAGCTCAAGCTCAACTCATTTAGTTAAATGAATTTTATTTCAAACTTGAGCTCGGTTTGTTTATAAATTGAGCTCGAACCGAGTCAAGCTAAGCTTTTTATTGAGCCTAATGATTTTTATCGAGCCTCAAATTAAGGCTTAAGATCGACCCATTTAAATAGCCTATTTTCTTTCTTTTTTTAAATCTAAAAAGAATATATAAATTGCCTAATATTATAAATATATATATTAAATAGAAATTAGTTTTGTTGTTTTTATATTGATATCATAATATAGAACTTATAAATTTACTGACAAGCTTATTAACGAGTCTACTCATAAGTCCAAACAAGAAGAGCAAGCTTATGAGCTTGAATTGAACCTCAAGCTTGGCTCGTTTACTAATCAAGCTTGAATCAAGTCAAGCTTAAAGTGAGCAGAATTCAAGTAGCTCACGAGCAACTCGGCACTTTGGCGGCCCTATTCATGTTGTGCGCCTAGTAGACTGTTAGAAAATACTTAAACGTTTTTGTTACCATCAAAATTAATTAAGAGAACTTATCAGATTTTAATAATATTATATCAAACACATTGGTATATTATCATATCTTGTTAATTATCCTGTTACATTCGTTTTTTTTTTTTTAATATATATCTGTATAATATTGACATGACGTGGGGATATCAAACTCAAAAACAACTATTGTTATTATTATATTAAAAGGAAAAAGAATCTGAAACTATACTAGTTTAATAAATTGACTATTAGGACATCGATAGGCTCCTAACGAAAGCATTGACAAAACTTCTATATTGATTATTGACTTTGGCACCGAAAGTTTTTAATATTTGCTGAATTTTCTATTGATGTAAAAGTTCAATCCCAGATTCCAAATCGTGGATTTGGCCCTAACCTTCCATATCTATCTCTTACATGCGAAAAGACGACAGGGACAGGACCACACGTATACCAAAGAGGCATGGCATCTCATGTATTCACAAAACAATGTGCAGAAAATAATTACAAAACGTTGAAAACAACGGGTACGTGGAAACGACTTTCACGGTTAATTATTTTGCTACTAAAATAAATATAATTTAAATATTTTAATAATTCGATTATTATTAAAATTTATTTCAATTGTTAAATAACTAATGAAACATTTTGTAAATAAAATTATAAAATACCCTATGTATACCTCTCTAAATTTTTATGGGAATGATTTGTTTTGTGAAAGATACCTTTTAAAACATTTTAGAATCTTGTTACAACATGGTATTTTACAATAGCCCATTATTAAAATTGCAATAGAAGTAAATAATTTATATTTAGGATAAATTATCACAACCCTTGAAAACTTAGAAATTGCACAATGATATGCTTATACTCCTTAAAAATATTGACATCGGAAGATTCCTGTCTAATGCAATTAAAGTTGATTTGCTTGATTTCCATTGTCAATTCGAGTTAAATCAAGTACCAATCATTTCTAAAATTTTGGCCAAGATTATTTTTAGAATGATTTAAATTATATTTACATAAGATTGATTCGGCATTATATTAGTGGTAATTTTTTTTTATGTTGATATTCTTATGGGATTGAATTGTTGCGGTATTCTAAAAACTCAAAATATCTATTTATATAATTTTGATAGTTCATCCAAAAATTTATCTCTCCTCATTAATAGAATATGAATTTCTTATTGGGGTAAAAATAATTTTATTTAATGAATGATTTATAGATCAGAGAATATATATATTTTTAATGAAACACTCAAGTCCTAAGTTACTGAAGTCTCCATGGATATTTCTTATTACAATGTTTGGTGTCGTTATCAAATGGAATATCTTAAAGAGCAAGCGAAGCAAAAGCATCAACACGACATATTGGCTAGGAAAGCCCCCTTTATCTTTTTTATCAATTGTTCCTTCCTTTCCTCTTTCGCTTTCATTTATAAAATAAGAGCGCTTGAGACAAAAGATATCATCTAACATCTCTTTCCATCGATCCTAGTGGATGCTTCAGGATTATATATTAAAGAAAGAATGAGTCATTAAAAAATATAATTAAAAAAAGCCCACAAAGATAATAAAATAATTTTGATATATATATTAATATTTTTCAAATTCTTAGAAATAAATTTGACAAAGTTCTAAAATTAGTGGGTGAAGAGTATTATATCTGACCCGCCTAGACGGACAGGACCTCTACACCAACCTCTTTATATGGTTGCATATATTTAATTCCTAACGTGTTGGATATATTAATCATGGAGGAGATGATTATTCCAATCATACCAAGGATTGTGGTCCTTCAAGATGGTATGCATATATCAATTAAGACTTTCCCTTCTTACTTTGTATAAAAAAGGGAAAAAAAAAGAAAAGAAAATTCATTGATGCATGAAAATCGAATACGTGTCTAATTTTCATTTATATTTGCATATTATCTTATCTAATTTGTTTGATATGTTTATCAGTAAATTTGATTATTAACAAATAGTCTGAACTGAAATGATGGCATACCATCAATAAACTAAACAAAGCTAAAATCTCTTGATATTTTGACACAACCTCATATATAGAGAAAAATAAACTAGTGATTTTCCAACAAAACATAAATCTTTTCCTTTTGGATGCCTCTCAAAATTTAGCCAAGTCATTGCATAGCTTCATTGCACTCATGGACTATCTATCCATTGGATCTTGCTCTTACTCAATCTAGTAAAAATATTGAATAGGTAATATATATTACATGTATATATAGATATAGTGATTAGCAACAAATTATATTTTAATATAAGGAAAAGATAGTGGGTAGTTTTTAAAATAACTATTTACGTGTTAGAAGTGGATTGGTTATTATTTATCTATTACGTGTATATTATATGTAGTGCATTATCACCCATTGAAACTTTTCTCATCTATAGATCTTTTGCCTACACATAATAATACTAGGAAAAAGAATCAGGGTGCATATTATATTTGGATCTTTTACCTGCACATAATATTATTAGGAAAAACATTGGGATTATTCATGTTAGATTTGGTAAGCCAGTCTATATGAATTCTATTTAATAATTAAGATTTTAGTTCCGTGTTCTATGGTTGAAATAAGCCTTAGGTTACACTTCAAATTTTGATTTTTATCAAAGATGCCACATTTGATCTCTTGTTGTTGCTCTAAACATTTTCCCAATTTGGTCATTGATTAGTCCCCCCACCATAATATAACAAGACTTGATGCCAATCTGATTTAAAATGAAAATGACAAATTCAACTTAAATTTAATTGAGATATAATTAAAAAAACATAAGGTCATTATTGGTTATACTTAACTTATAATCAATCTATAGCCTACCCTTAATTTGATTTTCATTAAGAAATGTGATCCGAGAAATGAAAATACATAACTGCCAATGCTGTCCCATGCATTACTTAGAAGATAAATCATTGTTTGTCTTTTACCTCACTTGGGCTTGTTGATTAGGAAGTGAACCATCTTAGGGTTGGTAATTAATTTGTGTGGAACCATGTGCATTTTCTCTGGTGGTGACCCAATGAAACTGTGTATAGGCCCAACTGTTTCTCACATGACAAGCATTGGAACTGGAAAGCATCCTAATAAAAGACTTGAGAAGTGTCATGTCGGTAGTGTTGTGAAGGCTTTGTAGTGTTTGCTTGTTTTTTTATAGCACTCTTCTTGTTTGTAGATGTTCACTTAGCATCAAGTAATCCTAATGCTATAATGCCAAAATATGGATAGTCAATAGTTAAAAAAAAACAGGTTCTTGATAAGTCATTATTGAATCATTTCATCTCAGAATTTACAATTAATACTGTTTTAATATTTACTATTTTAATCTTATAAATTCTTATTCTTTTTCTCTGTATTGGTTTTATAACCACTTGTTATATATAATTGCCATATGCAAGATCTAGGGGTCTCATAATCGGTAATATCTTAATCCAAACAATAGTCAATTAGTACCATTTTTTTCAATCTTGCCAAATGGTTTCTTATAGTGTTGAATTGGGCCTGTTTAGATTATCAGATTTTTATATATATCATATCTATATTTGATATGTATTTATAATTTATCTATATTATATTTTATGGTATTTGTTTGGTCAGTTTAAGAGAGTAAAACTGTCAGTTTTTCATCGATATTGGTTTCTTGACAAATATATGTTTTCAAATAAAAAAAATGATGGCAAAATGACGAAAATATGATGAAAAAACTAATCTTTAAAAATAAACCAGTATTTTTAAACATTATCACTTTTGTATAGTAATCTAATAGGATCCATAATTATTTTCAATTTCTATTTTTTTATGTTTATTGTTATGAATGCTTGGAATGGTTGTAGTATGTTGTAGTAAGTATTACTAATGAAAAACTATTACTAGAAATGTAGATTTTAAATATAGCTTGAAAATAAATATTTAAATTTATTTTCTACAAATTTTTCGAAATTTAGATTATATAAATAACTATTAACAAACAAATTTACCGCAGGGTATAACATAGATACCAAAAAGAAAAGGTATTAAGTACCAATAACATTGGTTTACTTAAGGATAATTTTGTACTTCTAAACATTAAATTTTATTTCAATTAAAACAGCAAAACTTGTTAAATGTCAATTTCAATACGCGGTTGAATATTTCAAGGGCACCCAATTTCAAAGCTTTTTAAAATTTTCGTTAACAATTGTTAGATGATGTTACATTTTCAATAAAGTGTTAATACACAAATGCTAACTGAACTTTACCCAAAAGAGCAATTTACTATTTAAACTTTTAAAAAATCAATTAACTACCTGAACTAACTTTTTAAGGATACAATCACTAATTGGCCTAATGCTATTAACTCTGCCATCCTACGTGTCCAAACCAGACTATCTTACAAGTTAAAACGACATGTGGCATTTACGCATGAAAAGAAAAAAACCTCATATGACATTGAAAAAAAACCTCATAGGATATTTTTCTCTCATCTTTCTCACACCCAAAACTTTTAAAAAATATAATTAACCCAGGTTAAACCCACTTTGAACAAAACAAAAACTAAGATCACTGTGACTAGAATATACCTAAATCTATCCCCTCCTTGATTGTCTTCAATTAGATAAATTGAAATCGAAACCTCAATTTGATCCACAATACTTAACGAATCAAAACCCTAAAATTAAATGCCATGTGAAACTCTCGTTCTAGTCAAAACCCATATGGAAGTATGAAACCTTAAACACGAATTAAAAGCCTAAACAAAACCCAAATCAACATTGTAAACATAAACAAAACCCTACAATATTGTATGTGCAAATCTTTTTTATATTACTGGAAGAGAAGACAATCCTGTGGTGCCTACTGCTTCTCGAAGGAAGACCCACTATCATGACCACTTCAACATTGTTGTCCCTTTGCCTGGCGGAACAACAAATGGAAGAAGGATTGAAGGAATACACACTACAAATCAAGTGTTGAGAGATTCGAAAATTTTGAAAACAGAAGGTAAAAAATAACAATCAAAACTTATTGCTTAATGTTTGTCGACTCATCCCATTTACCTGTTTATTTTCCCTTTCGATCTTCTTCTTTACACGAATGTGTCAAGTGTGCTTTACTACGCTTGATTTTTCTTTTCATATGTCAAATTTAGGGTTTGTAAATTAGGTTCCTGAATTTGGTGAAGCATAGGTTTTGATTTTAAGGGGTTTAACTGGGTTAAAAATTGTGTTAATAAAATTTTTATATATTTTTTAAGAAATTTTAGGTGTGAGAAAAATGTCCTCTGTTTTTTTTTTTTTTTTATGTGTGAATGTCACGTGTCATTTTAAGATAGGTTGGTTTAGACACGTAGGATGACGAAGTTAACAGAGTTAGGCCAAGTAGTGATTGTGTCCTCGAAAAGTTTGTTTTAGTAGTTAATTGATTGTTTAAAAGTTTATATAGTAAATTGTTCTTTTGAGCAAAATTCAAATAGCGTTTAGGTCATTAACCCTTCAATGAATCCTATTGTGGTACATGTCCTAATATATTGAAAGACCTCTTACATGTAACTTCATTGCCACATTATTTTTCTTATTTAATTAAATTAATTTGAAAAAATCATTATTATTTAACATTTTTAACTTTTGACAACTAAATTTATTAAAAACAAGTGAAAAACTAAATTAATGAGGTTGTTTAGTTTAATGAGGTTGAACTCGGGTATATTTACATAAATAATTATATATAATAAAATAATATTATAAAATATTTGTTTATGAAATCATGAGCATGTTCTCAAGCCTCGCTCACAAGTCAAAATAAAAACTCAGACTCAACTTATTTAACTAAATAAGTTTTATTTTGAGTTTAAGCAAGCTGAGCCATTCCTTGAACAAGTTGAATTCGAGTAGTTTATGAATACCTCAACCCACCTGGAACCCTATTCATGATTTGCCATTCCCAATCACCATCACCAAAAAGCTCCAAATCCTAGCACTAGACATGCCATAGCCTAAGTCACTATAGAATCGTCTACCATAGGTATGGAGCTAGCTAAAATTATATTTCCTATCCCTATTCAAAAGCTCATCAAAACCCAAGATAATACCCACAATCCTTAGTAAAAAGAATTACAACTTCAAAAAACAGAAAAACAATCCCCTCGGACAGACGAAGCAAGAGTTGCCACCGTCCCACTCCCCATGATTTCAATTTCAAAAGTTCCCGTCCAAAAAAATACGTGCAACCCCGGGACTCCAATTTATTCCCATTGTGACCACTTGAATCATTCCTTTTTTAACATAAACGGAATAATTAGACATAGTATACACACACTTTTATTTGAATTTTGCAAGAGCTACAAAATTTCCCACTTCAATGGTTGGAAAATCACACGTTTGATCGGGGCAAAAGCGATTTTCAAGCTAGGCACACACTTTTTTGTTTTTTGTTTTTTCTTTATTAATGACTAATGATGCTTTCTTAAGGGCCTCTTTTACGGAAGAGACATATTCCAAGTTGAATTTAAAAGCTCAACAATCATCATTGCTTAGTCCGTGCTATCGCATAATACCTAATAGATTAAAAAGTTTTGCCCATTAACAAATGAGCCAAAATGACTTGCGTCTTAAACTTATCTTACTTTTGATACACATTCTATGTGCTGACTTCAAAATATATAATATTTAAACAAAAATAAAAATGACCTTTAGAAGATGAAAATTAATTCCTTAAATCTCATTATAGTAATATGTTGAATGTAAGGCTGCAAACGAGTAAAGCTGCTCAAGCTCTCTTACTTCAGGCTCGAATTAAATCAAGCTCGATTAGCAAACCAGTCGAGTTCAAGTTTAAAGTAAAATTCATTTATTGAAATGAGCTGAGCTTAAAGTTTATTTATAAGTTGGCTCGCGAATAAACTCATTTAGGCTCATGAATAGAATTGTGAGTAGACTTGTGAATAAATTCGCGATTAAGCTCGTTAATAAAATCATTAGTAAATTTATGAGTCTTGTATTTATGATATACTATATATGAACTTAAAACAATAAAACTAATTCCCATCTAATATTTATGTTTATCGTATTTATGGCACTCTTATATATATTTTTAGGTTTAAAAAAGTGGAAAACAAGATATATAAACGAGTTGAGCTTATACTTTAAATTTTAAGCTCGATAAAATGTTTAGTTTCGATCTCAAACTAAGCTCGATTTCTAAATAAGTTGAGCTCAAGATTGAGTTCGAACGAAAGTTTGTTTAACTAAGCGAGTTGAGTTTAAGTTTATATTTTAGACTCGATAAAAAAATTGACTTGAGATTAATAAATTTTAAACGAATCAAACCTAAGTTCTTGAAAGCTTGACTTAGCTGGACGTGGTTCATTTGTAACTCTAGCTCTACGTCCGTGAGAAAAGCTTTGTATTAAAGTTTGAACCCCATGGTGGATCAATTTTACATACTCGTGGTTTTCTTTTTCTCTTTTATTTTTTTAAATAAAATCTTAAAATTGCCATTTCACAATCAAATCTTTACGTGCAAATATTCACATGTGTATTTTTATATATGGTATATAAAATGTTTTTTGACAAGTCAAATACTTACAGCAGTTTCTTTATTCTCTTTTTATTATTTTTCAAAATTTGTGCTGGCCAAATTTAATTTATTTATTTTATGTTTCTGGCCGGTTAATTTTACTAAACAAAAAACCGGATACTCTTCTCATCAATCCCGTTTTTAACGGATTGACGAAAACCAGATTATCTTATCCAAAAACATGGTTGGAATTTAGTAAAAGGAAACTCTGTAATGTCCATCGCTCTCGTGCAATTTCTTTGTTGTCTGGCATGACTCAGAAGTCAGTGCGACAGAAAAAGACAGGTTGATGTTTGAACGCATCATATTTCAACATAAAAGATTAATTTCTTTTTTATAAAATTATTTATATAAAAATATTTTATTATTATGCAATGTTACTAATTATTTTATGCTTTTTTTTAACCTTTTATTACTTTATAATTTTTTTATTCTTTCTCTCTTTTCCAGAACATTGCTTCTTCGTGCATACACAAATTCAACGAACTGGGGAGTATGGCTGTTACACTTCTAATTTTAAAATCTGAATTTTGTGGTGGATTTTTACTCGAAGAGAAGAACAGCCTATTATCTTATTATTTTGGTAATTTTAGGAATGATTATAAATATACTTTTCAAACATAAAATGATTTTCAAGCTATCTTTTAAAACTTGAAATGTTATTGCTAATTCTCTTATATTTTAATGACATTATCATTGATTTCCTCGTATGATGATTCGAATTTAAATCCTTCTATATCTTTGTAATGGTAATTTAAAAGAAAAAAAATTAAGAAGTTTTTGGGTTTTAATAGTATTTAGAAATTATTTACATATATTAAAAAGTAACAAAAACTTTAAAGAAGTACCGGTTAACAAATTAGATAGATGGATCTAATAGGAGTAGTGTTATAAAATAAATAGGTTTTATACCATACTCGAGTTTGATTTGAAAATTTAAAACTCGATCCAAACTTAAAATTCTTTGAAAGTTAGAATTTCTTCTTCAAGTTCCAATAACTCAAATTAGAAAAAGTATTTGAAGAAAGATTAGATTAAGTTCACTTAAGCTCAATTTTATTTATTTTTTTAAAACTAAATTCATAATAACATCTAAAGTCTAATTTTGACTAGATTAATATTTAAAATTAAACTCAATTTGAGTCGTCAAATCAAGTCATATGTTATAAAATCAATATCTCTATACTAGCCTATTATGAGAATGTATGTGGTGAAGTGATTAATTACGATTATTAGAGGTTATATATTCTTTTCATTCATAGGTCACTACACACTATAAGTATTTTTAATAATTGTTATCTTTTATGATATGATGGAGTAAATGATACAACATGAGAAATTTTATGATTCTGTCATTAATTTTGATGAGATCGATCTCATCATTATCCAATGTCTTACACCATAGTCAATCGTGATCGAATAACTAAAATAGTTAATATTTTAATTATTATATTTATTTTAATGGCTAGAGGATTAGTTAAACAGTTCATCGATGGACCATAAAAGCTCCATACAATATATATCAATTTAAAGATTATAAAATTTAAGTTTAATTTGACTTTGATATGAAGTTAAACTTGAGTAGTTTTAGGTTATATTACAGCCTAAATCAACTTCACATTATATTTTCTCCTGATATTTTACCAAATAAGGAAAAATAAAGAGAGAAAAGAAAAGACATGGGGGGAAATATTTTCTTGTCCATGCTTTGTTAAAAAATGGGTTCCATTAAATACCACCACAACTGACACTTAAAATTTTCTACTCTTTTTATTACCTGTACAACAACATCACAACAACATCATCATCATCAACAACAACAACAACAGCAGCAGCAACAACAACAACTACAGAAACATCAGCAATTGCTTCCACTTTCTCAGCCCTTCCTCTTCTCTCTCTCTCTATATTCTCTCTCCACTACTCCACACTTTTTGTCAGTCTTTAATCCCCTGCTTTTCTTATGCTATTCTTATTCTTCCTCCTCCATTGAAAAAAATTAAATAAAAAAAAAAGTAATAATGGGTCCGTGGTATATTACATTACCGTCTGTGTTTTGGTCTCTCTTTTTGGCTGTCAAAAGATGCCCCCCCCTGATATGCACATGAAAAAAAAATATTGATAAAAAAACCCAACAAAACAAGTCTTTTTGTGTTACCAAGCAGATTTTAATCTTAATTTTCTCATTTGATCATCTGGGTCTATTTTGGAAATTTTTTTTTTTTTTTTTTCATTCCATGTCTTGATTGGTTTCACTTAAAGCCTCTCTTCTCTTATATCTGAGAATTCAGACAGAGAGAGAGAGAGAGAGAGAGGCTTGAAAAATCAGTCTTTTTTGTGGGATTTTAAGAAATTTAAAATTTTATGATATTTTTTCAGTTGGGTTGGTTTCATGATCTTGAATTGTTATTAAAAATAGATTCTTTGCTTAGTTTAACCAAGAAGTCCCTGTTCTCTTAAAGCTAAATCATAATAATAATAATAATAATAATAATAATAATAATAAATCAGTCTTTTTGTTTGATTTCAATAAAGTTGAATTTTTTTTTGTTTGAATTTTTTAATGAGATTTTGTAAATTGGGATTGGTGTTGTTATCTTAAATTGGTATCGAAAATTGCGTCTTGCATTTGGGTCACCAGCTTGTTGTAGAATTTTGGTATTGATAATAGTAATACCATTGTCCTTTGATACCTTGCTTGTGCAACAGAATCTGATTTTTCAGCTTTACTTGTACTAAAGCTTAAGGAAAAAAGAGGGGGGAAAAATTGTAACTCATTTGGAGTGTGAAGATATTGAACTCTTTATCTCCATTGCTGTCTTGATTTCAAGGGATTCAGATTTGAGGTAATGCTTGTTATTTTCTCTATTGTTTTCTGGGATGCATTTTTTTTTTTCGCATTGTTTTCTGCTAAATCAGGATTTATATATTTCTAGAATTGCGGTCTTTCTAGTTCTAGTTATGATCCATGTTTGTTTCAATTAATATACACGCAAAAGATGAACATTGATATTGAGTCATGATCTTTCCTTTCTTATGCTGCATCAATTATAGAGTTTATTTGCATGAAACTGGTGTTAATGCTAGACAAAATGAAGATTTTTTTATTGATAAGGGAAATGATATTCTTTCGAAATAAATGTTTGGAGAATTGTTCCTAATGATACTTTGTGGTGAAATTACATGGTGCGGGCTCTTCATGATACATTCGACACAATTTTTGGATTCATTTAGGAGGATGTATCATTGCTCTGATGAAAAGGGAGTGAAACTCACCTGGATTTTGTTTGATCTGTATTTCAGTGGATATTGCTTCATCGAATCGTGGTTTTCGTTCTAATTGCGTTTTCATCTGTCGGTTGTGTTTCCATTGAGAATAATTGTGAAAGACTAAGCAAAAGGAGTTGGGTGTAATTCAAAATGACAAAGGGGTCACGAAGGCATCGCGTGCAGTATGATAAGGATCAGCTGGGTTGTATGTCGGGGTTCATTAGTTTCTTGGATTTTCGTACTGGTAGATCAACACAGAGGCTTCTGTCAGATAGGAGGATCAACGTGAACACCACAGGTAAGAGCAAGCATGCACAATCTGTAAGACATAGTGTGGAATCATTTGAATCTCACTTCATATGCCCTGGGGTTATTCCAGGAATTCTACTGTTTCTGAATTTGATGGATTTATAGCTTATGGTAGATTAAATGTTTAAGGAGTCGGTTTTCATATATAGTAAGTAATTCTGTTTCCCTGTGTAGATGCAGGGAATTTGCTGAGTAAGTTTGAAGAATTGGTTAACAATGATGAGAGTCTTCCAGGCACCAGCGTAAGTAACTGAAAAACCTATGCATCAGAAATATGTGGATCCAGGATCTACAATGCAGGGGTGGGGGGGTTGGGTTGTTGCAAATTTCAAATGTTAGGTGAAGCAACATTGCAAAATTGAATGATCATTAAAGAAAATTTTAAAATTGAAAAGGGTAGTTTTCGCAATTTCCGAAGCCTGAGGACCCTTAGCTCCTTGTGTCCACCACTAAGCACGATTCTATTTTGGCATTTTGATCATAAGTCAGGGCCATTATGTTTAACTAATAGATGTTTCAGGGTGCTGTGGAGAGCTCAGCTGGCAGGCCTAGTGTCAAGGCACTCATTGAGGAAGAAATGGTCAATGATCAAGGGACAGAGTTGAAACCAGCAAGTCCTTCATTAGAAACTGAGCCAAAGCAATCTCTTGGAAAATCTGAAGATTCAAAGAAGAGGAAGAAGCTGAAACAAGAAGGCTTGAAGAAAGCTTTGACAGTTGTGTCGATCAATCATATCCTGCCAAAAGCCAAGAATCTAAATGCTCTTCTGCTCATACGGAGGACGCCATTGATGGCATAACGAAAATGGTATAATGGAAGAGGTCTGTACCCATATCTATCAGGAAAGTGTAAGTTGTGCAAAGGATGAGCATCGGGATGTACAAGAGGAATTAAGCCTGACACGTGCTGAGATCAAGAAAAGATTGTGTGAAGTGATTAGGAAGTATATAAATCATCATGTCCAATCCAAGAAGCATCTTTCTGATTGCGCAGATAATCAACTCTCAAAAGAAATAGTAAATGCACTTCAGATTCCAAACTTAGATGAGGAGATATTTCTGAAACTTCTACAAGACCCAAATTCTCCCTTAGTGAAATACATTCAAGGCTTGCAGGAGGAAGCCCGTCTAGGGGAAGACAAAATATCCATGCCACACTTTGAATCTAACTTGTCTGAACAGAAGCACAATGTACCAGAGGAATCCAAAGAGATCGTTCCATATAAACCACACAGGTTTTTGTGGAGAAGCATCAAGCCTCCAGATACAAATCCATCAAATAGAAATAAGAGTAGGGAAGTGTCAAATACAATTATTATTTTGAAGCCCGGGCCAACAGAGCAAAATGATCCTCCTGCTAAAAGCAGCATTGACTCATCACCTCGATTTCCTAGTGCCGAAAGACAAAGGCAGAGCGAGAGGGGAAGTTCTCATTATTTTTTTGCAGAGATCAAGAGAAGGATGAAAAATTTAATTGGAAAAGAGCAAGCTAACATTTCTGTGAAATCAAAATATGAAAGCAAAGGAGTTATTCGGGAAAACATTGGAAGGAACTCTTCTAGTAAAGATCATTTTTTCATGGAAAAAATCTCAAGGCCTTCCGTTGGAGCTGAAAAAGAAGAGAAGGTTTCACAGCTGAAAGAGTCTGAAGAAAAGCTTAATTGGGATACTGCTGATAGTTCTAGTCAAAGGATATCTAGCATATACATTGAGGCCAAGAAACATCTCTCTGAAATGCTGAGTAATGGAGATGAAAGGGTGGATTTCAACCCAAGAGCTACCAAGAACTCTAGGGAGGATTCTATCTCTTCCAGAGTATACCTCACCTTTTGCTAGTCCTCCATGTGATGTGGACCATAGATGTACGAATGCACAAACAAGATCTGCAATTGATGAAACTGTTCAGAACTTTGATGACATGGAGACACGTGTAGAAGAAAATACTAACAGCAACAGCAATATAGATACTTCCACTGAAACAGAGATTGTGGCATGCACCTTAAGGGATTCTGATGAGAAAAAACAAACTCTTGACATCAGTCCTAACACCTTGAAAGAGTGCGTTTCAAATGAGGAAAAGGAAGATGCCACTAATACTTTTATATTTGAGGAGTGCTCTAGTGGTAACATGATCTACGGTTTAGTTTTTCTGTGAACAGTTTTCCTTAAATATATGGCACTTATTTGCAATTTCACTTCCATGATTTGCAGGTTGCGAGAATCTTGGATTGACTGATATATTGATTGAAGAAGGATGTGATATCAAGGAGGATATTGCTGATCTAACTGGCCCCTCCAGCACTGAATCTGGTCAAGATTATAAACAATCCAAGTCTTTTGTAGAAGATGGATTTGAAGAGCACGACTTCACAGAGGTAAATTTATGTTCGCATTAAATCTCAAAGCTAAGCATTTAAAATTTGATGATGATCATTAACATGTAAGTTGAAGAATGGACATTTCTAATGACATAAATTCTGTTGCAAACAAAAAAATATATATGCAAAGTTTTGATGATCACATGCTTTCATTGTTATCTTCTTAATAAGGGGAGATTTGCTTAAGTCTGATGCTGCAACGTTTAGTATGAAGAAACAAATATCCTCAATCTGACATGATATCGGCCTTCTATTCTTCGATTATTATGCAATAGATCTGAAAGGCAATTTTGTTCATCATAGGAATTTCATGACAATCGATCGGCGTCATCTCCATTGGCTTCCCCATCTAGCTCTTCAAAGACACGGGCACTCGAGGATATTGAAATTTGCATTGATAAACCTGAGCGTGCAAGTCCCATATCAGTTCTTGAGCTGCTCTTTGTGGAAGATGACATTAGTCCCGCAAGAACGATTTCTCAATCTGGTAGGCTCAAACAATTTAAGTATAATAATCAAGGATCTATTTATATTGCGGAAAAATTTTCTAGACTTGTTTTAATATTAGTTATAATCAAAGCATTGCAACCGTCAAATGTTATTATGATAATTTTAAGAGGTTGTGGTCCTTGTGGATACTTCTGACTTTAAGCATAAAGTGATGCGGATGTGACAGCAATAGATGATGATTAACGGCAGAAAATGTTAATATAATTGAGGAAAATGATCTTGTCCTTAAAAAAAATTACTTTTTCCCATTTTTGTTAAAATTTTAATAATTGCAATTTACCACCAGCGGCCATCAGCAATTACCCTTATGACTCCCACCATCACTTGCTTCTAAAGCTGCTATTAACCGCAGCCTCTTGAGATAAGAAGGATATTACCTGATGGTTCTAAAGCTTTGATCATGACAAATGTGGAAAAAATCTGGAAAATGTTTCAAATCAAGTATACTAAGTTTGGTTTTATCTTTCAAGATAGCATTATTGTACCTCTAGCCTTAATTATTGTTTTTTTGACTTTCAGCGGACCTACCCATCAACCCTCTAAAAATCAACTTTGAAGGAGAGGACAGCTTGGAAAAGAAAAGTATATTTACCAAAACTTGTCCAAATGACAAAGCTGCATTATTAGAGTATGTGCAGGTGGTGCTTCAAGCCTCAGGATTGAACTGTAATGAACTCTTTTTAAGATCAGCATCTTCGGACCAACTTCTCAAACCATCTTTGTATGATGAGGTACATTTCATTTTCCAGAACCTTAGCTATGACCCTAAGCTTCTGTTTGATTGCATCAATGAAGTTCTACTTGAGGTCTGTGGGCACTACTTTGGCTGCTGCCCGTGGGTGTCATTTGTGAGACAAAAAGTCACAGCAACCCCACATATGAAAGCTATTCTCCATGAGGTATGGGAAGGAGTTTACTGGCATCTCTTATCCTTGGCTCTGCCACATTCCTTAGAGCAGACCATCAAGAAAGACTTTTCGAGATGTGGTACGTGGGTGGATAATCTTTGTTTTGATACGGAAGAGACTGGCATTGAAATGGGTGATGACATTCTTGATGACCTAATTGATGACACATTAGACCAGCTGTGCGAATGATAATCATCTAAGAGCCTCCTTATGACAAATTGGTCATGATTCTGAAGGACTTCGGCTTTTAGAATCACTCTCTTATACTTGAGCTAGGTTGATCCTTCAGTCAGTCGCAAACAAGTTGACAACTTGGAGGCGATTTCATCTGCTTTGCTAGTCATAAAAACATCATTGACATAGTTTGCTAACTACAAAACCAAAAATCTTGTAGAGACCCTAGCTGTCCTTTTATTTAACTCAGTTTGTGTGTTTAGCAAAAACGTCGCTGTACTTTGGGTTCAGGCACGCAGCGACTTCACAAACGGTAATTAGCATAAGCCATGCAAGCACTTTCGGTAAGAGCTTGCGTTACATGTCATACTCATACCAATCGATGAGTTCAGTCTCTTGTAGACATCCAGCCATGGAGAATAACTGTCTTCTCATTGTATAGTTTGTAGAATCGAGGGTGTTCATAGAATCTGAGTTTGTTGTAATCTGGTCATGTATTTTCTTTACCCTTTTTAGCTTCCCTTGTTTCATCCTTTCGAGGTTCTATATGATTCATTCTACTTTTGTGCTCACTTGTTTTTACGGATTTTCTTCTGATGGTTGTGTTCCTTACCATATCTTGGGTGAGACATAAAATCGAAATCAATGCTGTTATACATAAAAAGATGTTATGAATAAGGAATATCTTGTGATTTAGATACATGTCCATCTTGTGTAAGGATCTTACGCATGAAATCTGCCAGTTACTTTTCTGCAGAAAATTTCTATGGGTAGACAAGGTCTGATATCCAATCATAGATAACCTGGTACATGTGTATGTATATGTGAATAATGTTCTATCACAGATATTTGTGGGCATGAACTGGTCCAAGACTCCAAGTATGTGTGAACAATGTTTAAGGCATTTTGTTTTTATTATTACTGTAATTCAGATCAGCATGTCATCACATGGGAATAAGTTATGCCATTCTTCAACTATCCTTTATGGATCATCTTTCTATTAATTTTTGTTTTGTTATTTTTTTTTTTTTTCATATTGGATATAGTAATCCACATTAAAGACAATAAGGCTCGTATACAAATTCCTGTCTTTTTTTTAAGGATAAATATCACATTCCAATTTGAACTTTTTTCAATTTGTACAAATAACAATCTAAAGTTTAAAAAGTGTCAATTTATTATTTACGAACTTTTAGTACCTAGAGGTAGTTGATCATGAAAATAAGTAAACTTCAAGCAACTAATTACAAAATTTTAGTAAAGTTCAAGTAGTTAATTATAAAAATAGATAAAATTAGATAGTAAATTGATACTTTTAAGTAAGGATGGGTGGATATGCTATCGAATAAGGTATCCCCTCAAACCCTGCTCAACCAAGTAGGGTTTGGGTGAGTATTAAGGGTCATAGTGTAGGATACAGGTACTTATCCAGAACCTGCTCTTATATGATACGATTCGGGTATGATTTAATTTGTATGATGTCTATAATACCATGTGACAAAGACTTATTATTTAAGAAACATGAACCAGAAGTTTCCTCCGTCATTAGAAGAGTTGGTTCACCGGTTGTCAAACTTTTGGCTAACACCAAAACCGATGGTGATCAAACATGAACTAGTTATGCTCTTGCTTTCTGATTCCTTTTTCTGGTCTTAAATGTTTTATGAGAATTATCCAGTTACTTCATTCTTATGGACACAAATGCAAGAAAGAAGACCTATGAATTTTAGGTACAACTCTTTTGCAGTGTACACATCACAAATTATATAGGAACAAAAAATTCTAAGACATATTCCTTCTCCATTAGCAGCATCACCCATTTACAGGTCAGTTTAGGATCTTGAGATGACCCTAAAAAAAACAACTATACTATTGTTCCTTTGTTAGAAAGTTGCTTTTGAGGGCTCCCACATAATGGATGTTAGAAGAGATTAACGATTACTATAAATGGGCACACTCCTGCTCGAGCTTGCATCCCACATAATGGATGTCAAAGAGAGATAGAGAGAGTGTTTGGAGGAAGAACAAAGAAGAAGATAAATAGTTATGAGAGGAAGGAGTTTTTAATTGTCCCACATTGCCAAAGTGTTGAAATGAAGCATTCTATGTATTATCAACTCCAAAAGTTTAGTTTGAAAGATTATGAATTGGGGAAAGGTTTGGGATATGTGTGGGGTCGGGTAGGCTTTTGATGAGACCCAATATGTTTTGCTCTTGTAGATTAAAATTAATTATATAATTATAAGTATATTAGCATTAATAATTATGATAACAGAAGAAGTTCCATGTCAGAATAAATAATAAATTATTTAAAAAGGCATGTCAAATGACACATGTCACGTGTGATTGGTTCGTATGTCCATGTCAGCAACAAAGTTAACATCTTTAGTTGAGGTACCAAAAATAGTCCTTAAAAGTTCAATTAGATACTGAAATTGAACTTTTGAAAGTTCAGATAGCTAATTGAATTTTTCAACAAAGTTTAGGTATTTAATTTGACATTAACCCATTTTATTTTGGAAGAACCTTTTTTTTTTTTTTTTTTTAGAAGAACTATGATTCTATGTATGTGCTTAAACTCAAAAATTATATAAATACGTTGTTTATCTTCTAAGTAGTTCAATTTTGTTTTTATTTTGGAATTTGCTATAAGTTCTACAATTTTATTTAATAGTACATCAATAAGTTTTATATGTATCTGTTATAGGTTTCAAATTTTATGCATAAACAAATTTCATATGTTAGAGAATTTGTTGTATTACAAATTACTTTCAAAATTCCTTTTCATATGTTATTTATAACGAATATAAGAAAATAAGATAGTTTTCATATATTACGTGAAATCATATCTAATCCTATAAACTTGCAATTTAAGAAAGAATGAAAAAATATTGAGTTTTCATGGAAAATCTACAAGTTCCACTGGATACCATGTACCTTACAGTTTTTATAGAATACAAGGTACATGGTGGGTATAAAGTACCATAGAGTATGTTTCGGATATTAAATTCAATAGTCGTACCTCACAGGATAGGATATAGGTAGTACTTCATACTCTATGCATGTTGTACCCACTCACCTTTACTTTTAAGCCAAAAATTTTACAGCTTAGTAGCATTACCCGTGATTTCTCAAGTAAGTTGTACCGGTTTCTATTTCTCCCTCCCTAATGTCTCAAAAAAATGATATTTTTAAACTTCAAATAGTTAATCACACAAAAAATGATACTTTTAAACTTCAAGTAGTTAATCATACAAATTAGTAAAATCCAATTCAATAATCACACAAATTGATTAAATTCAATTCAAACTTTTTTTCTTTTTTAAACTACTACGAAGAGCTAGAGGAAGGTTCATCCAAGAACCACCTAACTTATTGTCCTCTCACCGTACAGCAAGAAATAAATTCATAGGAGGCAACAGTCAACATCCAGATATAAACACAGTTGCCATACTTGTTCAACTCAAATTTAATGTTGATCTAAATGGTCAACCAAGATTTTAATGCAAGAACGTATTTTTGCATCTTGTTCCTCTAATTTTGGGTCGTGCATGGTATCAAGAGCAAGCAAATCACATGTCTAAGTTCATATTCCTGAACTTCTCAATGTGTCAAATGAGTTGATTCCATGCAAGTAAACAAAATTTAATCTATTCTACCACTATAATTTAATCCAGACACACCGGTGAACCACAAACTCTAAATTTACCTCAAGAATAGTTTATCATTCATTAAGACCAATACCATTTCATATTTTGTAAGCCTCACAATATGTAAGAGTATATAAATACAACATTTAAGAGATAAATATCAAATAATTCGTGATAGGAAAAAACAAATAAAATGGTTGACTTTTTGAGACATAGAATGCCCAATTTTTTCACAAAAATCACATTGTTATTATATAAGGACGCAGGAAAAGTTAATTGCATTAAAAAAGCGAATTGTAAAATAAAAATTTAAAAGCATGTGTCTTATGTCAATGGTTAGGTTATTTTCAGTACAATTTCATGCCAACCATGAGTTCCATTTCAAATCTTTCAAGGTTAATTTGTAAAACAAATGTAATTATACAATAAGGGATGTCAATGAATAATCAATGTTGTAAGAAGTTAAAAGAAAAAATCTCGTTATATAAAGTAGTATATATAAAGTCATTTCTATATTTAATTGTCATCTACTCTAAAATCTCATTTGTATCACGTTATACAGCATGATATCTCATTTTAGCCTATTAAAAGGTTCTACTATTTATGATCAAATATTTATCCTTTATAGCTTTCCTTTTCGGTCTTCAATGGATCTTCTTTACGTTCTTTGAAATGCTCAATGTCTCAAACTCTCCTCTCCGCGAAGTCGTCTTTGTGCGTCTGCAATTATGCGCATGGAGTCCCTCCTCTGCGAGTTGTATAGCTCTTGTATACATATTTTCACATGTATTAAATAAGATGTATCAGGTTGGATTATTAGATTGAGGTCAATTGGCTAAAATGAATGGATTTGTTTTTTAATTATATTCTTTTTCATGCGCCCTTTACATCTTAGAAAATTAAAAATTCACATAATCCTAATATAAAATTGAATAGAAACATAAAAATTTATGATCTATCAATTTCCCTAACTTTTAAATTTGCTTGTCCTCCAACTCAACGTAAGACTAAGAGGACAGCATTCTATGACACTTATCAAGGCACATCTAATTTGCACAATCTTAATACAATTGGCAACATATGGATCAATTATTTTCTTTTTCTTTTTTTTTTTTCTAGCTATCCTCAATTTCCATTCAAAGCACCAACAAATTTAATCATCAAATAAATTATATACTTAATCTCTATTGTACACGTTAATATCACTTCAACCAGCTATTTGAATAAAAATAATCCAAGCTATACGAGTTTATATATAGACCCTTAGGGTCTGTTTGGATGGTCAATTTTTTATTTGTATTTGTTTCATATCAGTATCTACTCTGTTTGATCGGTTTATAAGTAAAAATGTATATTTTTTATTGATATATTTTTTTTACGAATAATCTATTTGAAAAAGACAAAAAAAAAAAAAAAAATAAAGCCAAAACAACAAAAAGATGATGAAACAAATAGGAGTCTATTAGGATTGTTAGATTTTTATCGACATCGTATTTGTATCTGATCTATATTGATAACTTATTTGTATCATATTTATTTGGTTAGTTTGTGAGTAAAACTATCATTTTTTTATTGGTATCTATTTTTTGATAAATATTTGTTTAAAAACGATAAAAAATAATACTAAAATGATCAAAATATAATGAAACAACAGAAAGTTCATACCTCGAATTGGGTTTAACATTACTTTATTCAAGAAAAATCTTATTTCTTTTTTAAGAAATTTGAACTATAGGATATACCCCTTCTCCCTTCCATTTCATTTCATCAATTATCCAAAATTAAATACAAGTGCACACTTCATCAGTTAATTGTCAATTATCTCTCTATATAAAAGAGAATTTTTGTTACTTCCGTATACTTAATAGGTAATCAATTTTCACTTTAAAGAACAAAGCCCAACATAAAGATCAGCCCAGATATGCAAACAGTCCAATAACCAAACAATCCAGAACAAAACAGTCCAACCCGAACAAATGACTAACAAAAACCTAGTACAATGTTTAGTACTACCTTATGGCTAAAGAATTAATACTCACCCTAGCAGCATAGCAGGAAACTCTTGAAAGCAAAGGCAAAGGTATGATCCCTGTCCTCCTTAGTCTCCGATTCTCTGTCTACAAGACTTTGGGTTCATTTGTTAATAGCTTGTAAATGCAAACGAATGTATTATGTGATGAATATATGTGTATGTATATCAAGTACTAACTAGGGTTTCTATGTATTGTATATAAGGTAAATTCCAAGAATGATAGCAAGGAAAGAGAAAGAGAATTTACTAGAATTTGAGCTCCAAATCAGCTCCAAAACAAAGGATGATAATACAAGAACTAGGGTTAGAGGTCTCAAAACTTTCTAGGTGAAAACCCTTTAATTTCTCTTCTATATTTATATGATTGCAACTCTCCCATGCTGATATCAGTGGAACTTGATCATTATCTGTTGTTTCTGGTTATATTGCTGAAATAGCATACTATTTCTATTAGCTTTGATTCCCTTAAATGCCCTTGCTTGTATGCTAAAGTCCCACTACGCAATCCTTTAAATGTGTAGGAAATTTCCTATTCCTTTGTGACATAACATGTTGCTTCCTAGACAAAAAATCCACCTCCTCCTCAGGGTGAAAATGTAATCCCAAACAAATTCCTCTAAATCAATCCAAGTAGCATCCTCAGGTAGTAAGGATTGCCATTGGACTAATAGTTTCTTCACTTGATGTCTCTATCAAAGTACCACTCGATAATTCAAAATAGTTAATGGCTGTACCAAAGGATGATTCACCACTGAATTTGATAATAATGCCACTATATCCCATTCCTCTCCAAAAGCTCGTTTTAATAGTGATACATGAAAAAATGGGTGAATTTTACACCGTTCTGGCAACTCCAGCTTATAAGTTACAAGACCTATTCGAGCTAAAATTGGAAATGGTCCATAAAAGTGCTTAACTAGCTTCATAATAAGTCTCCCTCTCAAGGATGACTGTCTATAAGGTTGTAGCCTTACATAAATCAAGTCTCCTACATTAAAAGATTTATCATATATGTGTTGTTACGAAAAGTTCTTCATCCTCAACTGTACTTGACTCAAATTCTCCTTCAAAAGTTTTAAAATGACATCCCTTTATTGCCTTTCCTCATCTACTACTTCAATGGAACTGGAATTCCTAACATAATCAGGCACTTCAGGTGGTTCTCTTCCATATAATGCCTTAGCACTAGTATGAAAGCTAGTGTTAAAACTAAATTTTGGCCTAAGGCAATCAATTTTCACTTTAAAGAACAAAGCCCAACATAAAGATCATCCCAATTATGCAAACAGTCCAAAACAAAACAATCCAATCCAAACAAATGACTAACAAAAACCTAGTACAATGTTTAGCACTACCTTATGGCTAAAGAAATAATACTTGCCCCAACTGCAATGTAAACCCTAGAAACTTCCACAATATGATACAACTCTAGATTAGAAATTATGAACTAACTAGTAAGCCTAGAAGTTAACAAAAACCTAAGATTAGATACATAATTTAAATTTGGCTGGGTTAGGATCCATAAACTAAATAAAGAACTTCTTTGACCCCAACTAATATCAAAAACGAGATTTCGTATCTTCAATTAATAATTCGAGATATGATTAAAGGAAACTTCAAATTCCAAACTCGAATCATTGTCAAACAAATAGATTAAATGGGAAAACCTAAATATAGAGATTAAGTGACTACTTTTGTATCCAACAAAGACCTGAGACTAAAACAATGAGTAGTAATGAACCTATACTTGGGCTTAAACCCTAAAATTCGAGATTCCTAGTTAATAATAAACTATATTGATAAGTTTTCATAGTGAGTATACAAATCTAATATATATATAACTAATTTAGCTTATATATCTGTGGCGATATTAAGTAATCGATCCAATATGTTTATAGTTAGAAAATGGCAATCTTAAGATAAACTGTTAGAATTATAAATACACAATAAAAACATAAACTGATATATAACTCAAGATCTAGACTTCAAACAAAGATTTGAATTATACAAATATTCAAATTAGGGTTTTCTTAAGCCCTTAAAGCCTAAAATAAAAATTGACCCAACAAGCATAAAAAACCTAAATCGTAGGAGATAAATCTTCTTAAACAAATAATCACGTAAAATTAAAACTTAAATTTGTACTGTTGATAAACTAAATCTTGTAGGATCCATTAAAAATATTTTTGTATATAAACTTACATATATTAGCTAAATTATACCTTATTAATGTAATAAACTTCCTGAAAATTTAACCAATTATTATCTAAATCATATATACATATAACAAACACTTGCAGGAGATGTTCTTCAAAATTTTTAAGGGTTTAGATAATTGTAAACAATTAGATAACAATGGAAATTTAAATAATCCAAAGTTGTGAATGTAGAGATATCTATATTTTTCGAGAAAAATTTATTAAGTAAATAACAAGAAAACTCATAGTTTTAGACAATGAAAATGAATTAGCTGGATTGTTAAACTTCCTGAGTACCCAATCAATAGATGCAAGTACTAAACCAAAGTTAAATTAAGTAACTTGAGATAAAGATGAATTAGTACTTAAGGTTTATCCTCAAAGAATTAGTTAATAACAGAACAAAAGCCCAACAGCACATTAGGACACTTAAATATTCATAGAAATTAGGTTATATAGTCTTGTATAATTAATGACTATATTACTCATCTCAATAGGTAACTCGGGTATTGGTGAGGACTTTCCTGACAATTACTACGACTGAATAACATAAGCAGGTGAGTAACTCAGTCTTATTACATTGGTTGTACTTGTAAAGTTAGTGAATCTTGAAATAAAAGAATAAAAAATTTGGTGTACTGCTTGGTTTGTGGAAACTGTGTATGGTATTGCATTAATTGCCAAGTCACTCTATTATAAGTGATAACAGAGTGATATATGTCTGTATTGCCTATACAACATGATTGAATGTCTGTATTGTTTGATCACCTTCAAATTGATTAAAAACTACTGGTACCATAAAGGATATTTGTCATGTATTACATATTTTGCATAAATAGCATTTGAGTAAGTGGTAGCCTACTACGTGTTAGTTTTTCGGATCTCTAGTAATGCTTGAATTATCTAGGTAAGAGAGCTATTAGTTAATTGCAAGATTACCTTTGTTCTGTTAATACCATAGGAACTAAATGGTAAATGAAGGACGCCGCTTATGGTATTGCATGGAAATAACTAACACTTTATGGAGTTTCTAAAGCTAAAACAGGAAATAAATAATAAAACATGATAAGTTTAAAGAGATAACTAAATTGAACATTATTATTTCCTGAAGCTTAGTCTCTCCTGGGTAAGTAGACCATAGATTGTGATCATTCAACCCCGATGAGAGGGCGTAAATCTTCATCCTGTTTGGATTCCGGATTATCCAAGCTTGTAATGTACATATGTTTGCTTGATGCATTTCATGATTGATAAATAACTTGTATGTATTATGTGGTAAATTCTAGTTATTCACTAAGCTAGTGTTTTAGCTCATACTCCAACAGCCCTTTCAGGTTTACTCCACGACCCTGGCTCATTGCTAGCAGGAGTATGGTCCCAGTAAGAAGTTAGAAGCTAGAAAGCTTAAAGACTGATATAGGATTAGAACATATGTATCACTATTTACTTCTTTGAGGCAGGTAACGTGCATTAGAATCAATAGCTAGGGGTTGTAAGAAAAAATAAAGCATATGGTCTGTAATATCTTACTAATGTGATAGTTGTTTACTAATTTATGTCTTATATATATTTATTTATCCTATCCAAGCAACTAAAAGATCATGTTTATTGAAATCATATCATTCCTGGAAGGTAAACTAGTAATGGAAATCAAGTGTTTCTTGGTTACTATTATTAGGATACCCTCGGGGCGTGACACGCAAAGCAGGAAACTCTTGAAAGTAAAGGCAAAGGTATGATCTCTTTCCTCCTCAATCTTTGATTCTCTGTCTACAAGAATTTGAATTCATTTGTTAATAGCTTGTATATGCAAACGAATGTAACAAATGTATTATGTGATGAATATATGTGTATGTATATCAACTACTAACTAGGGCTGTTGTGTATTGTATATGAGGTAAATTCCAAGAATGATAGTAAGGAAAGAGAAAGAGAAATTACTGGAATTCGAGCTCCAGATCGACTCCAAGAATAGAGAATGAGAATCGAAAAACTAGGGTTAGAGATCTCGAAACTTTCTAGGTAAAAACCCTTTAATTACCTTTCTATATTTATATGATTGCAACTCTCCTTTTGGGATATTAGTGGAACTTGATCGTTATCTGTTATTTCCGGTTATAATGTTGAAATAACATATAAAATGCCCTTTCTTGTATGCTTAGGTCCCACTACGTAATCCTTTAAATGTTTTGGAAATTTCCTATTGCTTTATGATATAACAATTTTTCATGTCATTTCATTTCATTTGTGTGTATGTTTTTCTGTTTTTTAAGTTAAAGTTTTCTCCTAATTTTTTCTTAACTCAAGTAACGTGTTTTAAGTCGATCCTTTTAGGCTCATCACCCCCAATACTAACTGTTAACTTGAAGGTTAGGTTGAGTTTGGATTCAGTTGAAATCAACGAAAGATGATGGAAAGTTATAGAAATAGATGGAAATCATACATTTAGGTAATTTAAAAAGCTGCACAAATAGGCCAAAACGAAAGGAAAATGGTGGAAAAAGAATCCCAATTTTTCCTTCCTAAAGTTAGATGGAAAGCTCCCAATCTACAAAAATTATCCTTCATTAAACCTAAATCATTATTTAACTTTAAAACATTTTAGTTAAATACTATCTTTAGTTCTTTTTTTTTTCTTTTCCTTACCTTTTCCTTCCATTTCTTTCATAAGTTACCAAACATAAAATAAAGATTCTATACATTTCCTAATAAGACTCACTATTATTTTTAATTTCAATTAATTTAGTGTCTATATGAGTTTAATACTCGATCATCGTTTTTTTTTCCCCCTAAATGGATACCATTATCCAACCGCCTTGTAGAAGGTAAATAATATAGTTGATGTTGAAGTAATGAAAAAAAAAGAAACGAAAAGAAAGAGAAGAACAAGAAGAGCAGCAGCAAGCAGAATGGCATTAATATACAAAGGACAAAAAAGGTATGAAACCATTTGTAAATTTACTCATTTATTATCTTATTTATTACAAGTGTAATAAATGAAGATGCATATAAAAATAAATGTATTCAAATATTTTTTTTTTCTTTTTTCACGTAAGATTCACTAACATGGCTGCCATGTCAGATTATTATATTATCAACTCACAGAGTAGATAAAAAAAAAAAAAAGAAAAAAAAAAAAAGACATTGATTCCGATAATCCATGGCCATGGGTGCTAAAAATAGGCATGCATGCATTGGCACTAAATAGTTACGTATTTATTATTTAGATAAATGAGACCTGTTCTTTTCACAATCTGCCTCCCTCCCCACAAGCGGAAAAAAAAAATATATATATATATATATACATATATAGCTGTATATATATATATATATAACAAAAAAGGAGGTAAATTCCACTGTAAGATCACAATATTTGAAAATAAATTTATTTTAGGTTAGAAGTTTCAAAAAGTCCAAAAAAAGTCACAACTAGAGATGGGCATGAATCGGTTTAGTTTCTTCTCATTCTTAAATCAAATCATTAAATAACAGTTTGGTTTGAATTTGAAAAATGGATTAGAAATTTTTCTTTTCAAACCATTGAATAATGGTTTGGTTTAATTCGGATAACGGATTAAAACAAAATTATAATAAAAAAACTTAGTTCTAATATTTTACATTTGTGCGGATATTTAAATATTGAAATCACACTATAAAGTTCATGTTGTAAATCTCAATAAAATACTTTATGAATTCATTGTATTCATAATCCATATTTCTCATAAAATCATTTAGTCATAACATAACACGCTTACAAACTAATACATAGTAAAATTAATGTATAGTCTTTAAAATATAATTTAGTCAACCATCTAACAATAAATTTGGCTAAAAAAATCATTTACAAAAAAAAGTCATATATGAATAAAAGTGTATATAATAAAATATACAATGAAAAATTAATACATAATAGAGATATATTTAAATAATATAAATCCATACTCCATAGAGTTTAAACTTGTTCCTTTTTTTAAATTTTTTTTTTTTGTTCAAGATATATTCCTTCATCTGTAACTTAATGTTGTTTTTTTTATTAATAGTTTAAACTCTATAGAGTGTGAATTTTGATAATTGATTTGGTTTTATGGATTGATTCGATTTACTCTTTAAACCAATCATAAATTTACGGATTGGTTTGTGTTGAGAATTTGCTAAACCAAATTGTTTTAAAAGACCATATTTTTTTTGTTTGATTTGGTTTGGTTACAGATTGGTTCGGTTCGACTGGCTTTTTGCTTGTCCTTAGTCATAACGTTTGGAAAGGTATCTTCTAATATTTAATTAAATATTTTCTCATATTGATACATGTTAATGGGACCTTAAAAGAATTTTTTTTAGTTTTAATTAAATACTTTTTCTATGGTTACCTATAAAAGGTGATCCGATTGATTGACTCACTTCGATCTCTTTTAAACCATTCAAAAATGTTGTAACCTAACATCAATTTACTCAGTAAATATAATCTAAAATGAACTTATCCCTGAATATTGTGACATTCCAATATCATTTACTAAAAGAAAAGCATTTTTGTGAGACTATGCTTTTAATATGTCAAAATCAAATATTACAATCAACTCTAACTCAGAATAATGGGTTTTAACTTATTTCTCTAAAGAATTATTTAAAATATGTATTTATTTATATACAATCATACTATCTTTAATTATAAAGTTTGCGAGTATTATAAATCTTATCAAGACAAAAACATAGGTTACATTGGTAAGAATTATGATTTTAATTTTATACGAAGTCTATATTAATTTAGTATACATAATTTTAAATATATTCATTATTTATGTTAACACATTAAATATTATGAATAAGTAATTTAAATCCATAATTTACATGAAAATAATTTAAACATTTTTTTACTTTTACTTTTATTTTTTTTCTTTTCTGATTTTCTTTTCTTTTTTTTTAATTATTTTCTTCTTTTTTTATTTCATTTTATTTTTATAAAGGACCTGAGTTAAATCCTCTGGGTTCCATGACACCATCCTAACCCAAAGACATATTAGGTTACTCTAGAGGTTCTAGACCTACCTAAACTAGCTTGTTATGTGCTAGGCCAAACTAGTTCATAGGTTAGAACTGACTTATACCTACTCTAGTCAAAACAACTGGATGTGATTTAAAATTTGTGATTTATATGATCAATAACTTATTAAAAATTGTGATTTATATTTGCTAACTCAACTTTGGTATCTTGATAATGTTCCAACAATCATGACTACATACCTAACAGTTTTGAAAATTGTACTTTTATTAGATTGTTTAATTTGCTTAAGTGTTATAAGCATCAGCGATTAGTACAACAAACCTCTAAACAAATATAATATTTAATATAAACTTATGAAGTGGACTACAAAAGATCTCTAAACAAATATAATATTTAATATAAACTTATGAAATGGACCAATAGTGATAGTTAGCAATGTGTGTTTAAGCTTGATGAACTTGTACGGTTCATTGCCAACACCGACTAATTTGTAGTTGTAAACGATTCGAGGCAAGATGTTAAATTTCTGAGCTTGAGCTTGAGTTCGACTCAAAATTTCAAAACTTGAGCTCGACTGACTTTAAAACTCTAAATCGAATCCTCTTCAATGTAATATTACATAAACTCAAACTTGATTTAGTAATGCTCGTTTAGACTCCATTTATTAAAAAAATAATTTTAATTTTAATTAAAATAATATTAATATCTAAACTCAATTCAAATTCAATTAATATTACATTTGATGTGAGCCCAATAAAACTTGATTAAATATGCAAAGCTCGAACTTGATTCAATAAATATTCAAATAGCTCGAGCTCTACTCGGTAAATTACTTGAATACCTTGAGATCACATTAAGCAGCGTTTTAAGCAATTTGTAAATCAACTTAATTCATTTTCAGCATTACTACTTTTTTTTTTACCGAATTTGCATCTTTAGTTTAACGACCACAATTGTATATAAATCTACTCTTTGACAACATAAAAGATATTTTTCAAAGCCTATTGGACGGATCCTGTTAAAAAGAGAGCCAGGACCATACAATTTTTCCAAGTTTGTCCACTGTTGTCCAAATTGATTTGTATTTGACATGGATCTCACACTAATTGTGTGTGAAACTTCATCTGCATGAGACTGGTAGGCATGAGAAGACTGGCAGAAAATAAAGGGTGGAACAGCGTTAAGTATGTGGCTCAACCGCTCAAGCAGCCCCCACCAGCCACGCCTGTACGATGAGAAGGTTGTCACGTGAAATTGAGTTAGATAAACTAAAACATCCGTTACTCGTCTATATACATATTATATTTATATCTCAACATTAATTCTGTATACCTACATGGTAGTTCTTAATTCTTTCCACCTTATTGCTCACTGACTTTCTAGTCCCCCTCCCAATATTTTAATCACAAGCATGGTTGTCACATCCGAAATCGTTTGTGTGACCGGCGCCGCAGGTTTTGTCGGATCCTGGTTGATCAAGCTGCTCCTTGAGCGTGGCTACACGGTTCGCGCTACCGTGCGCGATCCCAGTTCAGTAGTTGATTCTGTGCTTTTATCCTTTTTCGCTTTAGTTTAATGGTCCTTTTAATTCGTTGAATTAATAAGATTATAATGAAATTCTTATTACTGATGAATGGAATAAAGCTATAATACGATTTTTCTTTATTAATTTTTATTTAAATGTGGTATTTTGAAAAAAAAAAAAAAAACAGTTCCAGCATTGAATTGATATTCACATGTTTAAATAAAGAATAGTTATTCAATATTTTGTATAATAGGGATTCGTTATGGAATCGCTACTTAGTGAAATAAACATCATAATAACTATTCATAAAGAATAAGACTGTAATGAAATTAGAATTATAACAAAGTGAACTGGCAATTTAATGTTTGAAAACAATGCATTGAAAATTTTTTTTTTCCCCAAAAACCTCCGGAACCCGAAACCTCCTGAAGCCAAATCACTAACCTTATTTGTGTGATGTCCTCTTTTTCAAATGAAGAAGAATACTTGATTTCATAGAGAAAAATACAATGAAAAGTTAATACTTATTTCAATCAAATGGAATTCAGGTTGACCATGCTGCATAGTTGATGTATATTGCTATTATTGTCTTCTCTTTGAAACTATTTTCTGGATTCCACATTGATGGTAAATTATCGTATATATTTTCAATTTAATTATTATTTTTCTAAATTTGGATTTGCAAATTTGCAAAAGCTGTATTATTGAATTGGCAATAATACAGGAAAGGCACTGATACAAAAACCATATGACCAAGAAGCCAAATTATTTTGTTGGTAAAAAATAGATAATAACATTTTAAAAAAAAATACATTATAATAATTAGCTTTTTTTCAAGCATACAGGTAGGGGGCATCATCAATTCATCATGATATATCCTTGCAACAATGAGTCCTATTTCCTGCATTGCGTCCAAGATTTTTCTTTCCCCACTTCTTGTGGAATCATATAAGCACATAGTAATCTATAGCCATTAATCTCTAGACAACTCAATTGCTTAAATAAAATTCATTTGATCCTTTTGTCTTCATCATTAAGGATTGAATTGTTACATATTGTGGCATAATGACAGTAGATATTGCTCAGATAACATGCACTCATATACCAATCTCTTCCCCTTCTTTTTATTTATTTAATCTTGTACAAACATTAAAGTGATAAAGTTAAAATACAAGTACCCAAAAATATAATTTATTTTTTTTTTTTGCCTTAGTCATGAGATATGACAAGATTTGTATTCTTTCTTTTTGTTTTTATTTTTTCCTTAAATCATTGAAGGTATAAATTAAATTATAAATTTTGAGTAATGAATTGGCAGATAATGTGAATAAGACTAAACATCTAGTTGAGCTCCCCAAGGCAGATACAAACTTGACACTGTGGAAGGCTGACCTCGCCGTAGAAGGAAGCTTCGATGACGCAATTCAAGGGTGCGATGGAGTTTTCCATGTTGCTACTCCAATGGATTTCGAAGCCAAAGATCCCGAGGTTTGCACTTTAGAAATATATTATTATCGATTTGATTCGTTTACATCTCTATTTATGACATATATTTATTTATTTTGAGATACGTTTTCCAAATGTCAGAATGAAGTAATAAACCCAGCAATTAATGGGATGTTGAGTATAATCAAAGCATGTAGCAAGGCAAAGGTGAAGAGGCTAGTCTTCACATCATCCGCCGGAGCAGTCAACTCTGAAAGGCATCCAAAACCAGTTTATGATGAGTCTTGCTGGAGTGACGTGGAATTTGCAAGGTCAACCAAGATGACTGGATGGGTTAGTATAATTCTGATGATTCATGCTATATATGCCACTAGTTGTTATATCATTATCGTTAAAATTTTTAATGAAATTAATATGTATATAATTTCAAAAGAGTTATAATCTTTCTTAATATATGAGTAAAATAATATAACATCAAGATTACGTTATTTTATGTAGATTTATATGAAGATTATATAATTATTCTTAAAAATTACGATCTTATGCATAAAAAAAGAGGACAAATCTCTTAAATAAAACTAATGCATGTAAGAATGTTTGTAATAAATTATTTTATATCTGCATCTATATATTAATAATTCTTTTACAGTCCGTTCACTTAACATAAATAGCAATTCATTCCCCTCTCATTCCACGTAAAGCTGCTATTGCAATATTTACTTAGGAGGAATTGCATTCAATGGTTCATTTTCCAACTTTGTCTTAAAAATATCATCAATACTATTATCTTTTCTCCATAATAAATACAATGGATATTATAAATATTTTATCTTTTACTTCAATAATTACTTATTTTACTTTTTTATAACAAGTGAACATTTTAATAGTCATTGCATCCCTATTGCATTTCCTTAATTATAATTTCATTCCCCTTATTCATATGGCGAAATGAACTAGCCGTTAGTGTAGTAATATGTCTAGTAAAATATGTGACATTTGATTATCTCACTACTCCCATCTCATTGTGGCAAATGGGTACAAAACAAATCAAATAAAATTAAGCATTCGTAAAATAATATAACATCAAGATTACGTTATTTTATGTAGATTTATATGAAGATTATATAATTATTCTAAAAAATTACGATCTTATGCATAAAAAAAGAGGACAAATCTCTTAAATAAAACTAATGCATGTAAGAATGTTTGTAATAAATTATTTTATATCTACATCTATATATTAATAATTCTTTTCCAGTTCGTTCATTTAACATAAATAGCAATTCATTCCCCTCTCATTGCACATAAAGCTGCTATTGTGGTATTTACTTGAGAGGAATTGCATTCAATGGTTCATTTTTCAACTTTGTCTTAAAAATATCATCAATACTATTATCTTTTCTCCATAATAAATACAATGGACATTATAGATATTTTATCTTTTACTTCAATAATTACTTATTTTACTTTTTTATAATAAATGAACATTTTAATAGTCATTGCATCCCTATTGCATTTCCTTAATTATAATTCCATTCCCCTTATTCATACCGTGAAATGAACTAACCGTTGTGTAGTAATATATCTAGTAAAATATGTGACATTTGATTATCTCACTACTCCCATCCCATTGTGGTAAATGGGTACAAAACAAATCAAATAAAATTAAGCATTCGTAGGACAACATATAATGAGAGCACCCTCTAGTAAAATTAAAAATGTTTTAATTTTTTTAACTAAAGATGTTCCTTGTTTTATATGTAGATGTACTTCGTATCGAAGACGCTGACGGAGCAGGCAGCCTTGAAGTATGCTGAAGAGATCAACCTTCATCTCATCAGTATCATACCCACTCTTGTGATTGGCCCATTCCTCATGCCTACAATGCCACCAAGTCTAATCACTGGACTTTCACCAATCACACGTAAATGTCTCATTTAATTTATTTATTTTTTTATTTTATATGAAAGGGATTTGATGGGTCGTACAAAACCCATTCTTCCCAAGATAATTTTTTTAAAAAAATTTAAAAATATTTTAGTATTATAAAAAAATTTTTAATAATTAATTTTTGATTAACTTTTCTCTGCAATTATTTCTTTCTACTGAGATAATTATTTCTCTTTGTTTTTCTCTTCTTTTTATTTATTTCCTTCCAATTTTTTTCCTTTTTAATTTCTTTCCTTTATGTCAAACATTAAAGTAATCATATTTCCATGAAAAAAAATTAAATTAAAAAAAAGGAAATTTGCTCCTTAATATGCAACCAATAACAAGACATAGCATGAAAAGCAAGTATTTATAATAGTTTGCACTATAACGTATTCATAAAGCGTATATACACGGTATATTTTCCTTTAAGCATATGCTATTTTAACTTTTTTTTGGTCCGTGCATATTTAATAGAAAAAAAAAATTCTTTAAATGTCTTTTATGAAACCATGGAGATAATTACCAGTAGATAGATATAGATTAGGGTCCATTTGGCTAGGTTTTCTGATAGATAAAGACATTTTTTTTCAAATTTTTTTAACAAATTATTTATCAAGAAATAATTAAGCTAAAAAAATTTTATAGTTTTCATAAAAAGATCAAATAAATAAAATATAAAATAAAATAAAATATATATTATATATCATTTCGATACAGATATATATATAATACAAATGAAAAACAAACCATTCAAACAGATAGAGAAACATCTATTCAAGTTATACAAATTGAGAATAAATGATACAATGCCTCAAAGTCAAAGATGTATATTAATCAAATATTGGAAATACAACGCAAACTTGTTTCATAGCTAATGCAACCAAGATAAGATATTAGAAACCTTTTTTACATGCACCATATGCTGTGAATAAAAATTGTTCTTTAGGATTTATTTAAATTGTTTTATTTTTATTTGTATCTAATTTATTTTATTTGTTTAATCTAATCTATTTGATCTATTTATAATTAAAATGTATATTTTTTTATATGTATTTATTTTTTAAGAAACAGTTCGTTTCAAAATAATAAAAATAAAAAAAAATGTTAACTCGACCATAAATCAACAAAATAAATAAGACTTAAATAAATTTCTTTGTTTGTAGTTAGAAGCAAACGTACCTTTCTTTTTATTGCAGCTAACCAATTGTTGATTTTTATGATTTACTAGGAAATGAAGCACATATTCAATCATTAGGCAGTGCAGTTTGTCCATCTGGACGATCTTTGCCGAGCACACATATTTCTTTATGAACACCCTCAAGCAAAAGGACGGTATATTTGCTCATCACATGATGCCCATTATCGAGCTAGCAAAGCTTCTCAGAGAAAAGTATCCAGAATATAATGTGCCAACTGAGTATGTCCTATTTCACTAGTCAAATTCATATTATTCAATATAATAATCCTGCTATAGCGGAAGAAAAAAAAAAAAAAAAAAAGCTATTATAGCTTTTTCGGATGACTTGCTTTACCTAGGGTTTCATTGACTAGTAAAGTTAATAAAAAATTATTATTATAATAATAAAATCGATTAAATAAAAATAGTTTAGATATAATTATAAACAAAAAAATTATAATTATAATTAACTGGTCATTTATCATTGGTTGATTAGGTTCAAATGTGCTGATAAGGATTTGGAAAACGTGTCATTCTCCTCCAAGAAGTTGAAGGATTTGGGCTTTGAATTCAAATATAGCTTGGAGGACATGTTTGTTGGGGCTGTGGAAACATGCAGAAAGAAGGGGTTGCTCCCTATTCCGACTGAGAAGCCTCTCAATGGACAGATCTAAACTATTGCTTGTCTATCTCACTATTGAGAAGTCACTTTCTATCATTAAATAAATTGAATTTGATCAAATTCAATGTAATGAATGATTTACTAACTACTTCTATGTCTATTTTTTAATTTAGCAATTGAAAAATTATCTTATCTAAGTATCTTTACCTCTTACAACTTCATAAATATAGTAAAGACGGTGATTGGAATGTGAGAATTAAGGTGCAAATATTCACATACTTTTTAACCAATATTTTTAGAATAATGAATAAAGTAAAGGGTAAAAGTCCAATTTTGTGGGATTTGCTGTGTATTTAACTTGTGGTAAGGGTATATTAGTACTTTATCTTTATCTTTGAACATGTCTATGGATGCAAAATAGAAGGAAAATAAAATGAATTCGAATCATCCATAAACTTATCTACTTGTTTAATTATCAATTTTATGGCAAATAATCATATCCTCATGCAAATTTCTAAATTAGTTGGTTTAGCCCCTCTAAGATGGTACTAAAGCGGGTTGAATTTTGGATCTTTTAGCCTCTTAGAACCAGTTTATATAATCAATAGATTATGACAAACTGGGAAAAGTTAACACATTTAAAAATTAAAAAATTTGTATTACCATTGAAAAGTTTTTGTCAAATAAATCATACCATAAACCCCATCACAAATCATCGTCATCTTGCCGTTCCTAATAGTAAAAGCAAAACCCAATCTCCCAATTCTTAAGAGGCCCCCACTTGTTGCTCGTCACTCTCATGCTCGTATCTCAATTTTATTTTATTTTTTTTCTTCCGTTAAAATGCAAGAAGGGGAACTCAAACTTAATAAATCTCATTTGAGAAACTAAGGGTAATGTTATTAATTAAACTGTAAGGCTATTGATATCTCCGTCTCAATTAAACCCATCATTCTAATACTTAATCAAACGTCTTTAGTGTCACGGTCTAGGGCTTTCGCTACACTTAAACCGTGCAGCGCTTACTATCCTACCCCTGTAGTAGTAAGCAAGCCTAAATATGTAAGCAACACACACACAAGCAACAAGGATAACCAACAAGTAAAAAGGGACACGGACAACAAATCAATGTATGAAAAAAACACTTCTCATTAATATCAAATGTACAAGGCAACAGAAAAGTGGGGGGGGGGAATGTGTAAGATGGGCTATATTGACTGTGGGTAGTCACCGGTGAGTAAGAGCTTCAATCCGAAGAGTACTCACACCCCACAAAGAGCTTAATATATATTTTTGGCTCTAGCAGATGAGACATTAATTTTAGTGATGAGGCAACACCTCTAAATTAAAATAATAATAAAAATAATTACAAATCCCCCCCTTATATACCTACATTACAAAAGACTGTCACATTTAGTCTACCTTCATACTTAGTGGTTTTATATGTTCATTTCCATCTTCCTCTACTAAGTTTGTTGTTTCTTTGTAGGAGGTTGTGTCTATGATTTAGTAATCAATGTATATTAATGTATGATATTTGTTAATTAGGTCAGAAGATTGATTGATAAGATAGATTTAGTATGAGTAGAGAAGTTTGAATGTAGATCTAGACATAAATTGTATGAACTTTATGCATAAAGATTTAATTTTTGTTAGGAATCTTGAATTATAATGCAATTTTATGTGCAATTAATGATGAAAAACGTTTCTATTAATTAGATAGGATTAGAGATTAATATTCTGGGTGTGAAACATCATCCGCATGAGACTGGTAGGCGTGAGAAGACTGGCAAATAAAGAGTGGAACAACCGCTCAAGCAGCCTCCCCCAACCACGCCTGTACGATGAGAAGGTTGTCACGTGAAATTGAGTTAGATATGCTAAAACATCCGTTACTCCTCGTATATATATATTTTATAAACTTCTCAACATTAAATCTGTATGCCTATATAGTAACTCTTAATTCTTTCCACTTTATTGCTCACTGTCTAGTCCCCCTCCCAATATTTTCCGAAACGACAATTATGGTTGTCACATCCGAAACCGTTTGTGTGACCGGCGCCGCTGGTTATGTCGGATCCTGGTTGATCAAGCTGCTCCTTGAGCGTGGCTACACGGTTCGTGCTACCGTGCGCGATCCCAGTTGAGTAATTGATTCCTGTGCTTTTATATTTTTTCGCTTTAGTTTTAATGTTTAAAGCTACTGCATTGATTTTTTTTTTTCTTTTTTTAATAAGTCAAGCAAAACAGAGATGATTGAAGGAGAGTTTCTTTTTCTTGATTACCCAACTTTTTCTTTTTTCTAAACCTCCTGAAACCAAATCACTAACCTTATTTGTGTGATTTCCTCTTTTTCAAATGAAGAAGAATACTTGAATTCATAGAGAAAAATACAATGAAAAGTTAATACTTGTTTCAATCAAATGGAATTCATGTTGACCATGCTGCATAATTGATATATTGCTGCTATTGTTGTCTTCTCTTGAAACTATTTTTTGGATTCCACATTGATGGTAAATTATGTATTCATTTTTAATTTAATCTATTATTTTTCTAAATTTGAATTTGGGAATTTGCATAAAAGCTTTGAATTGGCAATAAAAGGGAAAGGCACTGATTCAAAAATCCATATGGCCAAGAAGACAATTATTTTGTTGGTAAAAAATAGATAATAACATTTTTAAAAAATACATTATAATAATTAGCTTTTTTCAAGTATACAGGTAGGGGGCATCATCAATTCATCATGATATATCCTTGCTACAATGAGTCCTATTTCCTGCATTGCGTCCAAGATTTTTTCTTTCCCCCCTCTTCTTGTGGAATCATATAAGCACATAGTAATCTCTAGACGACTCAATTGCTTAAATAAAAGTCATTTGATCCTTTCGTCTTCATCATTAAGGATTGAATTGTTACATATGGGGCATAATGACAGCAGAAATTGCTCAGATAACATGCACACATATATCAATCTCTTCCCTTCTTTTTTATTTATTTAATTTTGTACAAACCTTAAAGTGATAAAGTTAAAATACAAGTACCCAAAAATGTAATTAATATATTTATTTTTTGCCTTAGTCATGAGATATGACAAGATTTGTATTATTTCGTTTTATTTTTTTTCCCTTAAGTCATTGAAGGTATAAATTTAATTATAAATTTTGGGTAATGAATTGGCAGATAATGTGAATAAGACTAAATATCTAGTTGAGCTCCCCAAGGCAGATACAAACTTGACACTGTGGAAGGCTGACCTCGCCGTAGAAGGAAGCTTCGATGAGGCAATTCAAGGGTGCGATGGAGTTTTCATGTTGCTACCCCAATGGATTTCGAAGCCAAAGATCCCGAGGTTTGTACTTTAGAAATATATTATTATCGATTTGGTTTGTTTGCATCTCTATTTAAGATATTTATTTATTTATTCATTTTGAGATACGGTTTCCAAATTTCAGAATGAAATAATAAAGCCAGCAATTAATGGGATGTTGAGTATAATGAAAGCATGTAGCAAGGCAAAGGTGAAGAGGCTAGTCTTCACATCATCCGCCGGAACAGTCAACGTTGAGAGGCATCAAAAACCAGTTTATGACGAGTCTTGCTGGACTGACGTAGAATTTGCAAGGTCAACCAAGATGACCGGATGGGTTAGTATAATTCCGATGATTCATGCTACGCCACTTGTTGTTATATTAATTTGGTAAAAGCTAGTGTTATATCTTTCGTTAAAACTTTTCAATGAAATTAATTGTATATAATTTCAAAAGAGTTATAATCTTTCTCAATATATGAGTAAAAAAACATAAGATCAAGATTACGTTATTTTATGTAGATTTATGTGAAGATTATAATTATTCTAAAAAATTACAATCTTATGTATAAAAAAAGAGGACAAATCTCTTAGATAACACTAATATATGTAAAAATGTTTGTAAAAAATTATTATTATATATATATATATATATTTAATAATTCTTTTACAGACCATGAATAGTAATTCATTCTCTCCACGTTGGACACAGACATTCATGAATAACAATTCATGTCTCCACCTCATAAATTGTCATTCAATAGTTCATTTTTCAACTTTATCATAAATATCTCTGTTTTAAAATATCATCAATATTATTATCTTCTATTTATAATAAATACAAGAAGTATTATAAATATTTTATCTATAATTCTAATAATTACTTACTTGAATATTTTAATAGTCATTACATCCCTATTATATTCCTTTTAAATTAGAAATTCAATTTTTCTTTACTTCATATGGTAAAGTGAACGAACCGTTAGTAAAGTAATATATCTAGCAAAGTATGTGACATTTGGCTCTCTCGCTACTCCCATCCCATTGTGGCAAATGGTTGCAAAACAAAACAAATAAGACCAAGCATTCATGGGACAACATATAATGAGAGCACCCTCTAGTAAAATTAAAAATGTTTTAATTTTTTAACTAAAGATGTTCCTTGTTTTATATGTAGATGTACTTCGTATCCAAGACGCTCACGGAGCAGGCAGCCTTGAAGTATGCTGAAGAGATCAACCTTCATCTGATCAGTATCATACCCCCTCTTGTGGTTGGCCCATTCCTCCTGCCGACAATGCCACCAAGTCTAATCACTGGACTTTCACCAATCACACGTAAATGTCTCATTTAATTTAATTTATTATTTTTATTTTTATTATTTTATATGAAAAGGATTTGATGGGTCCTACGATACCCACTCTTCGCATGAGAAAAGTTTTTTTTTTTTTTTATTTAAGAATATTTTGGTATTATAATTTTTTTTAATAATTAATTTTTTTTATTAAGTTTTCTCTGCGATTATTTCTTTGTATTGAAATACGTATTTCTCTTTGTTTTCTCTTCTTTTTATTTATTTCCTTCCAATTTTTTTCCTTTTTAATTTCTTTCCTTTATCTCAAACATTAAAGTAATCATATTTTCATGAAAAATAAATAAATAAAGGAAATTTGCTCCTTAATATGCAACCAATAACAAGACATAGCATGAAAAGCAAGTATTTATAATAGTTTGCACTATAACGTATTCATAAAGCGTATATACACAGTATTTTTCCTTTAAGTTTATACTATTTAAACTTTTTTTTTTTTTTTGTCCGTGCATATTGAATAGAAAAAACAAAGGTTTCTTTAAATGTCTTTATGGAACCATGGAGACAGTTACCAGTAGATAGATATATATTAAATGGAGAGCATCTATTTTAAGTTATACAAATTGCGAATAAATGATATAATGCCTCAAAGTCAAAGATGTATATTAATCAAATATTGAAAATACAATAGGCACTTGTTTCATAGCTAATGCAATCAAGATAAGATATTAGGAACCTTTTTGATATGTACCATATGTTGTGAATAAAAATTGTCTTTAGGATATATTTAAATTATTTTATTTTTATTTGTATTTGTATTTGTATTGTATATGTATCTAGTCTATTTGATATATTTATGATTAAAAATGTATTTTATCTGTATTTATTTCTTAAAAAATAATTCGTTTGAAAATAATAAATAAATAAATATTAAAATGATTAGAAACCAACTAATAAATAAGCTTAAATAAATTTCTTTGTTTGTAGTTAGAAGCAAACGTACCTTTCTTTTTATTGCAACCAACCAATTGTTGATTATTTCATGATTTAATAGGAAATGAAGCACACTATTCAATCATAAGGCAGGGCCAGTTTATCCATCTGGACGATCTTTGCCAAGCACACATATTCCTTTACGAACACCCTCAAGCTAAAGGACGGTATATTTGCTCATCGCATGATGCCACCATTATCCAGATAGGAAAGCTTCTCAGAGAAAAGTATCCAGAATATAACGTGCCAACTGAGTATGTCCTATTTCACTAGTCAAATTCATATTATTCAATACGATAATCCTGCTATAGCGAGAAAAAAAAAAAGCTATTATAGCTTTTTCGTTTGACTTCCTTTACCTAGGGTTTCATGGACAGGCAAAGTTAATAAAAAATTATTATTATTATAAAATCGATTAAATAAAAATAGTTTAGATATAATTATAAATAAAAAAATTTATGATTATAATTAACTGGTTCATTTATCATTGGTTGATTAGGTTTAAATGTGCTGATAAGGATTTGGAAAGCGTGTCATTCTCCTCCAAGAAGTTGAACGATTTGGGCTTTGAATTCAAATATAGCTTGGAGGACATGTTTGTTGGGGCTGTGGAAACATGCAGAAAGAAGGGGTTGCTCCCTATTCCGACTGAGAAGCCTCTTAATGGGCAGATCTAAACTATTGCTTGTCTATCTCACTATTGAGGAGTCATTTTCTATCATTAAATAAATTGAATTTGATCAAATTCAATGTAATGAATGATTTACCACTACTACTTCTATGTCTATTTTTTAATTTAGCAATTAAAAAATTATCTTATCTAAGTATCTTTACCTCTTACAACTTCATAAATATAGTAAAGACGGTGATTGGAATGTGAGAATTAAGGTGCAAATATTCACATACTTTTTAAGAGAAAAAGTTCAAAAAATATTTTTTATGTATCGGAAAAAAAATTTTAATCGATATTTTAGACTAATGAATAAAGTAAAGGGTAAAGTCCAATTTTATAGGGATTTACTATGTTTTTAATTTGTGGTAAGGGTATATTAGTACCTTTATCTTTATATTTGAACACGTCCATGGATGCAAAATAGAAGGAAAATAAAATGAATCAAATCATCCATAAACTTATCTACTTGTTTAATTATCATTTTTATGGCAAATCATCATATCCTTATGCGAATATTTCTAAATTAGTTGGTTTAACCCCTTTAACACAGTACTAAAAGTGGGTTGAAGTTGGATCTTTTAGCCTCTTAGAATCAATTTATATAATTTATAGATTAGGACAAAATGGGAAAAATTAACACATTTAAAAATTAAAAAGTTTGTATTACCATTGAAAAGTTTGTGTCCAATAAATCATATCATAAACCCCATCACAAAATCATCGTCATCTTACCTTCTCCGTTTTCCTAATAGTAAAAGCAAAACCCAATCTCCCAATTAGGTGGGTGGGGGAAGGCACTTGTTGCTCCTCACTTTCATGCATCCTATCTCAATTTTATTCTATTTTTTGCTACCATTCAATGCAAGAAGAGAACTCAAACTTAATAAATCTCATTTGAGAAACCAAGGATAATGTTACTAATTAGACTATAGGCTATTAACATCTCATCTCAATTAAACCCGTCATTCTAATACTCAATCAAACCCTCTTTAGTCTACCTTCCTACTTAGTGGTTTTATATGTTCATTTCCATCTTCCTCTACTAAGTTTGTTGCTTCTTTGGAAAGTTGTTGTCTATGATTTAGTAATCAATGTATATTAATGTATGATTCTTGTTAATTAGGTCGGAAGATTGATTGATGAGATAGATCTAGTATGAATAGAGAAGTTTGAATATGATCTAGACATAAATTGTATGAACTTTGTGCATAAAGATTTAATTTTTTTAGGAATCTTGAATTATAATGCAATTCTATGTGCAATTAATGATAAAGCGTTTCCATTAATCACATAGGGTTGGAAATTAATATTCTTGAAAGAGATTAATTAAATATAGAGTTCGTGCAGTTTGAGAAGCTAAATGAACCATTAATGATATCTTCCAAGGAATGAATTATAGTGTTAGGGTGAATTGTGATTTATCTTTAGAAGTATGATATTCAATTTACTAGGGTTACTTAATTAACTAGTTGATTAATTATATTGTTATCATTTGAATTACAACAGCTAGATAGTAGATTGGGGTAATTACTAGTAGTTACAGGTCATGGTGGAACGACCCCTGTACTTACACTGGTACTACAATTAGTAGGTATGTTTTTCTATAGATTAGTCGCAAAGTGAGAATAGGGTTTTAATTTTAATTTGATTGGTGATCGTGATTAGTCAAACACAATCACATAGCTTGCTCTATAGAATGTTGTTTGTCTTCTCTCTCTAAAAATTGGAAACAAGGAGGAGCACCTAAATATTTATAAGCACTTAGCAATGGTGACGATCATTGGATCATTTCAATGATTGTTGGATGATATGGAGCAAGCTCAATTTATATTTATCATAAATGAGTTCACCATGAGCCAAGGTAAGTAGTCATCATCTTGTGTGCATGAGTTTGTTTGAGAAAGGTCGGATATGGTAGCTCATCCAATGATACTTATTCTAAATTTGTCAAGCCAAATCTCCCTAAGTCATCCTAATAGATAAGTTGGACTTGCTCGCCTTTGTCACCTAACTCATGGGTCAAAACTCAAATAAATAATAATTATATAAAATTTTAAGCCCCTTTACATACACTATATATATGTTGGGAGCTTTTACGATTTCATCAACGGTCGATATCATCATGAGATGGGTATGAACCGTGACCCTCCTCAAATCATCCCTACCGGTTTCATACTAGGGAAAAAATATATGTGGGACGGTTATGATCTATCAGAGGATATACCGGTTTTGCAGGTCCAAATTGTTCGTCATTGAGAACCGATGGTTAGTCCAGGTTAAGGAATCGCTCATCTTGAACTGGGAACTGGCAATTTCTACTTGAATCCGCCAACCTTTAAAAAAAGCAAAAAAAAAAAAAAACTCAACTAGTTTGCAAATTTAAGAAGGGGGGTCCTACACACATGCTTTAAAAAAAAAGGGAAGTGTTGTCCATCCTAAGCTGCATACTGAAAACTTTTGGAAATATGAAATATCATTGTGTGCATGAAATATGAATCTGTCAATGTAAATAATCTGCACACAAATGCTCACAAAAAATTTGAATCGTGCAAAAATATCAAATTTAGCCCAAATTGAATACGGCATGTTGAAAATTGTTGCAATGTCAGGAATCTCACAAGTTGATTTAGGATGATAAACAAGTTGCTCATAAATTTTACGCATGTAACAAAGGCTATAAATTGAGGAGCTCGTTTGAAAAAAAAATTAGACATTCTTGTGTTTGAACTACTTTCAAAGAGTTAGTTTTGGAAAATATCAAACATTCCTACATTTGAAAAATATCAAACATTCCTGTGTTTGATATTGCTTCTTATTTTTTAGAATATCTAGTACAGAGGGATACTGTTGAATGATTTCTCAATCGCAATCAATCAATTTAAATTAAAACTCTATTCTTACTTTGCGACTAATCCTAGGCAAGCATCCTATCATTATTATATAGTGTAAGCACAGGTCATTCCACCAATACCAGTAACCACTAGTAATTACCCTAATTCTATATCTAGTTGATTTGATTTGAACAATCTTAACATATCTAACAATTAATTGATTACCAAACCCTAGCAAAAGTGAGTGTCAACACTTTAATGATATCAGATCACAAGACTATCCCTAATCTTGATTCATCACTAACCCTAATTCCAATTCCTTACAGCACATTCATTAATGGGTTTTTTTAAGTTCTTGAACTGTAGGAATCCCTAGTTTCGTCAATCTCTCTTTCAAGATGATTGAATTCTAACCTTATGTCTAAACGAAATGTTTTTCATCAGTAGATGCATACAAAATTGCATTAGAGTTCAAGATTCCTTAGAAAATTAAATCTTTATGCAGAAGGTTCGTGCAATCTATCTCTAGAGTATATTCAAACCTCTTTTCATGCTAGATCTATCTTATTAATCAATCTATTGATTAAATCAACAAGAATCAAACAATGATCTAATACTATACACATATTAAATCAAGAAACAATATAAACACATGAATAGATTCAAAGGAACATAAACTTCCATTAACAAATAATTCAATCTATACATTAGGGTTAACGTTTCTTAAGATTTAGGGCAAAGAAATATATTTTTCCATAGGATAAGAAATACAATGATAGAATAGGGAAAAATAGTAAAGAATTATGATTATAACATTTAAAAATGAAGTGTTATGATCTTCAATAAGCTCTTGCGTTTCTCCACTCTCAAATACCCAGCTTTCTCCCTAAGGTTCGTGAAAAGGAAGAAGAATAATGATCTCTTTTCAAAAAGATGAGTTAAGCCCGCTATTTATAGAAAAGGGGAAAATTGGTCCTGCACGGGCATCCTACACAGCCGATGTTCTAGCCCATGTACACTTAAAACTGGTGAAAACGTTGAAATCTGAGGCTACGTAACCACAAACATAGCTTGTGTACTATAGTCGTGTACTTTCAAAAACGATTCTGGACACTTTTCAACTCCTACACAAGTATCATGCATAGCTTATGTAGCCTGTTTGTGTATTTTAAAAATACTTACTGGTCACTTTTTTACTCCAACACCAGTATTCTACACGGCTTGTGTAGAAAGCTATATATGTTGTAAATCTTCACTTTCCCAATTTCTTCATCAAAAGCTTCATTAACTCATCGAAATATTTTCGTTATGCTCATCATCTTCCTTCATCCTTGAAATTGACATTTTAACTAAAGAAGTATCATTTTTCTTATTAATTCACATAAAATCTATATAAAAACATATCATAATAATGTGAATAATAAAGGTCTTTAGACACTTCTCAGTTACCCACTCACACTTATTTCTCGTGTTTCTTCTTAATTTCTTATTCCTCTACTGTGACCTCCACAATACTACCTAGTCATTGTAGAAAAAATCAATAGCTTCCTTTTTCTTTAGTGGTTCATCGAAAAAATCTGGAAAGAAAGACAAATTGAAGGAGAAGTTGCCGAGTGTTAGCAAGAGCCTACTATTAATATAGACGAGGATGCTACTGTTATGATTTTAATGAGCCTCGAAGTCTAACCTTGAATTCACACGTGACCAATTTCCTTCAGTTTCACCAGGTTTCGAGACGTTTAATCATGTTCACCATCAATAAGGGGATGATGACAACAACTCCTAAGATCCGAAAGTGGAACCACTACCACAATATGAAGCTGAATTATGGTAGTTCGTGTGAAGAAATACACCCTTCCGTCGAGGCCCATCCACAAAGCTATCTTGACCATGTAAGTCTAATCTATTTACTAAATATTTTAGGAAGGTCGAAGGGCTGGACAAGAAGACTGGGGCATGTTGCAATTATTGCAATGCAAACTATGCCTTTTCAAGGGAGATAGATATGGTAGTCTTTCCAAACATCTTAAGTGAATCATCCCAGCGAGTATGGATGGACCTATCGCAACAGCAAATATCACGATTTGGATCGAAGAAAGAACAAGGCTATGGCAATTCAAGGAGGAACCGTATCATGATGTTTTGGTGCAAATGACAAGTGGGTTGCATTTGGGTTTTAATGCTGGCGAAAATGCAAATCTTATCTATTGCCATCAAGAAACTCTACAACCACAAGCTCCTAAATGGAGTGTTTCAATAATGAAACGACATTATCTAAAAATGTACTAGAGGAGTAAAGTGCAGCTACAAGCTATTTTCGTTGATCTTGATACATGTGTATCAAACTATTCTAGCATTTGGATTGATATATAGGGTGACAATTCCTACGTGGGGATTACATCTCATTGGATTAATCAACACTGGGTAATGCATAAGAGATTGATTGCATTACAAAAAATGGATAGAGCCCATACGACACAAAACATATATGCAATAATACAGACAATTCTTGATGGATACAGTTTGACCCATAAAATTTTTTCGATATGTTTCAACAATGCTACAACAAATATAGCCAGTATTTCTGACCTATTGATGGTATATTTCTCTAATTGAGTAACCGAGTTTTAAATTTATAATCCTATATTTCCTTTTTCTAAACACGGTTAAAGCCAGGCAAGTGCACCTGTTGTTATGTAGTCTAGGATTAAGCATAGGGTCGTCTCCGACAGGGAAAGAAATAAACACTAGTACTAACCTTCTTCTTATTATCTAGCCTAAAATAAATCATATTTTAATGATAGTATTGAATTACTAATTACTATTGATTAACTAAAATGCAAATACGTTTATTAACACATAACGATGTAATGCAAACATAAAACAGGCCTGCAAACATGTAGTTTTACACCATTAATATGTTTTTATAAGTCTTAACAGTAGAATTCAATAAGCTAGGCGTAATCTTGATTTTATCTGTCGGAATCTCTTCCTAGGCTAATGGCAAATCAAAGGTCGCATTAAGTTTAAGAATTCCAAAGAAAATTGCGGAAGATTTCACCATCTTATCTCTAAGACTATGAGCAATCCCTTTCAATAGTCTAGATCTATTCACTTAGATGATTTCTCAATCTATCTAAATAAAATCTGGCAAAAATCCATGTCATGCACTACATAAATTAATGCTTTATATATACTACCATTGAAATTAAGAAGTCCAATAAAAATATTATGGATTTAACATATTTCTACATAGAGAATCATGAAATTTGCATAATACAATACAACAGACATTAACAAAACATGATAAGATTGGGATGAGAGATAGAAAGACAAAATCCGTTTCTTCCATTTCTAAAATTGTTTGAGAATTGTCTACAACGACACATTGAAGATCCTTCGCTGGTCTCTCTTGAGTTCCATGGATGAATCATCATAAATACAACACTCACACATCACTTACACTTACAACACACACACACACACACACACACACACATTCCCTTTGCAGGGAGGAGAAGATGTCTACATTATTCCTACACTAATTGATTACAATGAATAAATTGATGGATAAATCTCTAGATGATAATTATTATCCACTTGCAGATAGGTATATTTCTTTTTTATATCTCTTAGATTCTTGGGTGAAACAGTACAACACTTGGAGGAAAATTGTGTCTTTTGTCTGAACTGATACAGCACTTAAATGAAAAGATACCAAAAACGTCGGATAGTAGACAATATATCACGGGTGACCAAAGGGGACTTATTAGGCTGTGAGCGAATTTCTTTGAATAACTAAACCAATCACGGGCAACCAAAGTACTGGGATCCTTGCTGTGGTGTTGTTTTGCTCCTATCTTACCCGTGATTTGTATCCATTGTGCTTTGTTATGATTAAAAGTCACTTGAATTGAAAACATTATTGATTTAAGTATCAATTCTTAAATAAAAAATAATAATTCAAGTCCTAAATTTTACTTAAATAGCCATTAATAATTATAGATAACTCACGTCTATCACCTACAATTGTTATGCCAGTCAACACTTGGGGCAACCTTTTGTTCATATAAGATGTGCATGTCATATCTTAAATTTATATGTGAAGGATGGAATGGAGTTTTTAAAAATCCATATGTCTTCGATAAAAGTTGTGGTTGACTACATTATGGACCATCCATTGATTAACATAGAATGGCGGAAATGGTGTAGTGTACATGGCAAAAAACCAAAAAAATTCAAAAAAGATGTGCAACACCAGTGGAATTCAACCTACGACCTTTTAGCTAACACCATACCATACAAGGAATTGTTTTATAGCTTTGCCATTGCACATATACCAAGCATACCACTGCATCCCAATAAATGAAATGTTTGTACCAACTTGTTGGAACTGTTGAAGGTTTTTTATGACAGCACAAATGTTTTCTCTCGTGTGTACAACCCTAGTGTACATCTCTTTTTATTGGAGGCCTGCAACATCATCGGGATGCTCGTATGGGTAAGATCTGATCTAATTTTCCAAATGTGTGTTAACGATATGGCTCGTAAGTGGTTAAAGTATTATAGGGAAATTCCTGTGATATACAACGTGGTAAAATTGTTGGACTCATGCGATAAAGTGGAAGGACTTTGGGAAGTCTTGGATTATTATTATGAACATATGGATAAGTTGTCAGACACTCAAGATATTTATGCAATTTCTACTAGTAATGTCATCAAAGAAATAAATAATGTGTTGTTGAACTTATATTCCTAATTTAGTACCACTATGATGGACAGATGCCCACTAGTCCAGCAACCTCTATTAATGCTCCAACATCAACCACCGTACGAGAAACTCGAAGTGGTGCTCTAGCACTGGCGGTTCAAAAAGCACCGCGACACTGGTGGAAGTGGATTGGATTCATAGATTGACAAATACTTGCATACGACATTCGAGTTTAGTAACATGATGGATGCATACAACTTTGACATCCTAGATGGTGGAAACATCACAGAGAGACGTTTCCAATACTATCTCGAATCACTCAACAAGTATTGGCTGCACCTACGTCAACTGTGGTAGTTGAGCAAGCTTTCAGCATTGCAGAGCAGCAGTTGGATAAGCATAGGTTCAAGTATGGACTAGTGACGATTGAGGCACTAGTTTGCAACCATGATCGGACTTGTGTGAAATGACGACAACAAGACTTCAAGGACTACTTGAGTAAGGAGGACGGGTATTCTAGTAACTTCAACTTCTTCGCGGGAAGCATAGCTATCACCTCACTGGGGACTAGTCTAGCCTAATGACAATTGAGTTTACATTTAATTGTTTGCTATTATTCTAGCACAGGTGTTAGTGTTGTAGTTTGGCTTAATGAACTATGTCATTATGGTTAGTTATTTGTTATTGTACTAGTTTGTGTGTTAATTTGTAATGGAGGTAAGATGTAATGCCTCACCCACTGGATTGTACTCATCAACGTTCGAATGTATGTTAATATACTAGTATGTGTTTGTTAATAATGTTCTTTATATGCTAACCATTATTATTTATTGAAATAATTGTGAGTATATATTTACAATAATTGTGAAATAATTAGAACTTCTAAATAAAAAAAATATTTGTAAATTGTAAAAAAAATTACGGTTCCCAGTTCTCATAGAATCGGAATCGCAAGAACCAGTGGTTCTATGGAACCGTGAGCGGCCCTAACCTTGGCTGTTTTGGTTCCACGAAAAATGGAACCATGACCCTGTGGTTCTAGTTCAGATGCAAAACCGACCCAAACTGTATCGACCTCTAATCGATGGGACCATCCAATCAACCATCCTACCATTATAACAAATATAATAATTAAAATATTAACTATTTCGGTGGTTCAACCACGGTTAGGTATAGTGTGAGCCATTAAATAGTTAACGAAGCTGGTCCCGTCAAAATTAACTACAAGACTGTAGAATTTCCCATACACGCTCCATTCCATTTGATAGATATTATTAAATCTAGAAATAAATTTATCATCATGAACCTCATTCAATATAAATCCATTCTATCTGAAACAATTTCTTCCTACTTAGGTGTAAATGAGTTAAACAACTTATAAATTAATTATGGAGTTCTAGTTATCTAAGTAATTTATCAAATTCAAGTCAAGTTGTTATTGAGGTTCAAGCCCAATTATTATTATTTGATGTAAAATTTCTTTTTCAAATTAATTGAGTTCAAACAAGTTTAATCATTTTAAGTTTGAATTTCTTTAATGTCATTTTGAATCAAATTCAAAATTTCAGTAAGTTAAAGTCAAACTTAAGTTTTGAAACTTTAAATCAAGCTTAAATATAAGTTCATATCATACTTGGTACGCGAAAATGGACTTGAAACAAAATTGTGATTCTAGGTTTCATTCCATTTCCCATGTTTGTGTACACTTGTATAAGCAGCAATCAAGGTTCTTTATCATCAATTCCATTCTAACTTATTAATTAATTGTAGTCTGATTACTCTTTGATCGTATCACTTATTCATAATTTACATTTATTGTTAAGGACACTTTTGAAAAATAAGCTCCATTATGATCAATTATGTATACTTCCAAACATAAAAGTAGATTTATCATGGCGTAACTTATTACATTTCAATTTATTCTATTCCAGTCCATTTTATTTTAAATCATTATTATATACTGTTGACAGTAGAATATGGCTATTAGTCCACTCGGTCATTTGGGCCTCAAGGCCTAAGAATACTAACGAATCCAAAAAGAGCACACTGCCCACGACAAAGAAGTAGGAAGAGCCAAGGCCTCATCATGGGGAATGACACGAGATCTCCCTAGGAACCCTCACCTCAGAAAAGGTTAGCAGAGCCCATCTCCAACTACCAGGCAAACTCAGCTCTACGACTTCATGATCTCCAAGCTAAGCAAGTACTTCAATAATACCCCATGACCGGTAGGGGACGTAATCAGGCCGACTACACTCCGTGAAGTCTCAGCTCCTCAGCTTGGGCATCCCCATTAGCTCGAGTTCCCGGTTGGTTGCCAAGAAGAATTATATCTTGGTATGACCCTAAAACACTTTAAATACCCCCTTCCCCTAAAAAAAAAGAACTTTTCCTATCTTGTCACAGATATACCATGCTTATCCATAGACTGACTTAAGCATCGAAGTGGCCACATCAGGTAACCTCCTAGTACCCTGTTTAATAGCTTTTTTATGTTTGCAGGAGCCATCTCTATAGGAAGAAATTAACTTATGCAACACGTGACACAATCTGTAGGAAAGCATCTTTTTCCCCAGTTAACCCAACTTTCCTTTATTCCCCTGTCGCTTTCTCTACTAAAAACTGCTTTAAAACCAATAACACCACCCCAATAGACGCCCTCATTTTCAACAATGCCTAGACCAAAACGGAGCAAGAATCAGTTTGATTTTACCCTTATATAACCCATGCCTAACCCAACAAATGAGGAAGCCCCTAAGATGCCACTTCTTGAGCTGATTGCTACTATGAACACCTTAAGCCCCTAGATTTTTCAGTAAATATAAGTAAACCCTAGAACCGGAAGTCAAACAGAACCTTAAAGTTAACCTAGTTCTATATTTAGTCTAGTGAATCTAAAATCCAGCAATCTCATGTTCTTAAACTCTAGACAACGAAATTGAGATAATTATGGAAAATAGTTTGTAATAATATAAGAAAGCTTTAAAATATCATATTCGCAATTTTCTAGTGTCTTTCAGATCCAAACGAGATCAGTATTCGAAAATCATGCCCTGATACACTGGATGGTGAAAATATTCCGATAATACCATTAGATTCGTAAAAATATAAGGTTTTCAAATATATCAATTTTAGAATTTTTGGTAATAAAAAATATCAGATATAGGCCGTTTATGTATATTTTCTTTACTATCGGTATTTTCTACACCACATATTACTAAACTTCTCTTATACTTTTCTTCTAAAATTAATTTTTAATTACTCTTTCTTTCATGCCATCACTTTTCTTTTCTTTTTCATTTATTTAATTAACTATAATTTCTCTCCAACTTTTCCTATAAATACCCCCTTCTCTTTCATTTCTTTCACACTTCATGTACCCACAAATTCACTACCAAAACTCTCCAAAATTCTCCTCTCAATACTCTATCTAAATACTCTCTCAAATTCCTTTCTATATACCCTCTAAATTTTCTCAAACACCACCACTTTTCTCCACCATCAAATATCTTTTAGGTAATAAACTTTCTTTATATTACTTCTACCATGTCATGTAACTTTACATGACCATGGTGTGAGTTTCCTAAACTTATTGTTATGAAAGCTACACTATGTTCATGTATTGATCTTGTTCATGAATATCCATTTCTATATTTCTATTGTTGTTATTATGTTTTGCTCATATCATTAATGTTATTATGCTAACTTCTTATATATATTTAATTAAATATATTTATGTATCTATATATATTCTTTAGAGCATATAAGCTCACTTGTTATCTATTTATTTTCATGCAATGCAATTTATTTACTTTCATTGCAATTTATTTACTTTGATGCTATTTTAAGACTAGTCTTTCTAGTCTTAGACTTGTCTTTATCAAGTCAAAACAATGTTCTTTCTTTTCTTTTCTTTTTGGGACTAGTCTATTCTTAGTCCCGGGATACCTTGATGAAGCTAAGGTTTCCAATACTTGGTTTTACTATTATGCTCTTATTACATTTATTTTATCTTATTATGTTATTTTGATTATATTTCACATGACTACATATTCATGTTCATGCATAGGTATATTGATATTGTCTCAACAAAAATATGAAGAAAATATTTTTGAACTCTTTTCAAATAAATTTTGATTACTTAAAGAAAGAATTTTCATTAAAAGCTAAGAGTTTTACCTTCACAAACCTTTCCCAAAAATTTAAGTAAACTTATAACAAGTCTTAGCAATAATGGTACATTAGAGTTTCATCAAAAAAATACATAAAGTAGAATTTTCATATACTCTCTTTTCAAACCAATAAAATAAGAAAGTTTCTTTAATTTTACTAATTCTTCATTTATCAAAAGTTTTCTTAAACTCATTTGTAAAGTTTTCCTCAACATACTAAGGTTAAATAAGTTTTACAAAATCATCAAAGAATAAATCTTTTTAAAGATGAATGAATCTTACTTAGGAAATAGAATTAGAAGAACACTATTATTTTAAAATGGAACTAACTTTAGGAAAAACTAAGAACAAGTGAACTTTAAGAAAGTTTTATCACTATCACAGAAACATTTAGAAACTACTTTTTTAAACTCCTAAAAATGAAGTTATAGAAACAAAATTATTTTGGAAAATATTAATTGTTTTCAAGATAGATAAAGTTAAAAAGAGGAAAATATTTACTTATAATAAATCCAAAAATTTTTCCAACAAAGCTAAAATAAAAATTTCTAAAACATTACTTTTCCAACTTTTAGAACACCTTGTTTTACAAAAATCATCGTTGGGACAACTTCACTAAATCCATGCTTATGATATGAGTCAATATATATGTGTTCAAAGAATTTTCCAACTATAATAATATTTATATTTTGGTACAAATATTTTTAGATGGAGAAAAGTTTGAAAACTCGAGTTTTGAAATCTGAAATTTTCGTAACGATTTTGTACGTCACTATTCCGAGACCTAAATGACTTCTTTTGATAATAATAACCTTAGAAATGGATAGATCTATTCGAGTATGTAGAAATCGGTATATAATATGCGAAATTCCGAGTTAAAATGAGCAAGTTATGGCCATTTTAAGTTGGAATTTTCATTCATATGAATTTTGACGAATTCAATAAGATAGAATTAGAGAATGAGTAAATCTTGGATGAAATACTCATTTCAGGTATTTCTTTTGTTTAGGTGTCGAGGACCAAAATCTTCTCTTCTCGAGGATTATTTTGACTCATAGAAGATCGCTATGAACGAGTGAGTTTTCTTTACATTTATGTATCAACGCATGTGCTTGTAGAATAGAGCACTAGATGTTAGGAAAAGATAAAAATAGATATGCATGTGGGTTATCATGGGAATTAGGTGTGTGAATTGTTATGTGCAATCAATGAATGATAAGTATATCGGAACCCGATCTGTGATTGATATAATTGTTTCTATGTATGTATTACTATGTGTGCAATTATTGCTTGATCGCTTTGAATAAATTTATGTCAGATTGGATACCCCATAAATAAATTGCTCATACACATCACTTAAAATATCAATTCACATTTTTACTACTACTCCTCAATGTGGGACCGGAAAGGTAAGCTGCCTAGCTACATCTTGAGGATTTAAGACGTTTGGGGAATACGGCCTCAAGTTGTAGTCAAGCCAGATCGATCGCTTTAGGTTAGGAAAGCCCGGGGACTAGTAGTACGGTTCGTTAGAACCCCAAAAAGCACGCAACTTTTAAGGAGGTCATTTGGGGCCCAGTTCAAATCATTCCCTAACTACCGATGGAGGGGTAAATCCATCATACATACGAAACCGGATAGTTGTATGTACTGTTTGATCATATGGTTGTTGCATTTCATATGATTGTTTAATGAACTTGGTTGAATGCCTGTTATGAGTACTTTTGCATAAGAAATATCTCATTAAGCTAGTTATGCTTATACCCCAATAGACTTTTGATATTACAGGATCGTTGTTTTGCACCCAAGACCATCTTGATCATCCGGGTAGAATCTTTATTTTGGAAAGCTTTTGGAGGAACTCTATTTTGAAGTCTTAGACTAGATTTCCTTTAAAATCTTCTAGCTTTAGTTAATCTTCATATTAAAACTATGTTGCTATGGAAATTATTAGGGGAATGCTCCTTAGAAATATTAAGGCTTTATATTTCAATGGAATATATTAAGTGTTATTTTACATGTTACGCTGCCAATATCTTAAAATGCATTACTCCACCGGACTCCCTTTGATGTGAATGTATGCCTTATACCAATATGGAAACTTTCGAATGACTGAGATAGTCATTCTTAAGTTTTAATATTATGTATGGCGGGCTTTCACGTTTGGGGTACCCATTAGGGCGTGACAAACGCTGGTCTTCTAGACCCAAGACATATCTTAGAACTAGAAAATTTGTACAGGTATCTTGTGCACAAAAATATGAAAAAATGAGTTCTTTAATGCTCTCTAACAAGCTAGAATCACAAAGTTAGAAGAACCAAAGAGGTGCCCATTGAAGGGGACCATGGGCGTATTGCATTGTCGCCGCGGGCTAGCGCTTACACTAAATAGTGGTCCTACAATTTAAGACTAATCCCAAGTGAATATTGAAGATCCAATGCTCTTAAAAGCTTGGTAAGAGTTGCTCACAACATCTTACGAGGACACACATTGTCTCAGCACCCGGCTCAAGGTACCTCGAAGTGTCAAGAGGATAAGCAACATGTGAGAGTAAGGCTTACAGGTCCTGGCTCAACTCAAGCCTATGGGGAGAACGCACCTACTCTTGTCACCAAGGATACTGAGCTCGACTCTAACAAGGGACGGACTTTCGAAGAAATTAAAGACATGATGAGAAGGCTATCGAACATTAGAGAAGGCTTTAGGAGTGAACTCGCGGCCAAAATACTCCTAAAAAAGATGCCTTTTACGGCCAAGGTTCAATCTAAGGTACTCCCGACTAGAGCTCGGCTACCCATTCTAGCATCCTATGATGGGACAACCGACTTAGAAGACCACATTACTTGGTTCCAGTCTATCATAGTAATACACAATTTCTCATATGCAATATGGTGTAAGACTTGTCCTACCACCTTTCGAGGAGCAGCTCGGGTCTGGTTTAACAAATTTGAGTCGAATATCATAGGTTCGTTCACCTAGCTTGGTGACCTTTTTGTGGCGTACTTCATGGCAAGCAAACCACCAAAGAAAAATACCTCATGCCTCTACACGGTATGATAAAGGCAAAGTGAGCCCTTGAGAGAATATCTAACGATGTTTAACAAAGCATATTTAGAGGTCTCGAGCCTCAAGCAAGGGGTAGCCTTAGATTACTCCCCTATACTTGAACTTTTGTTTGTCATCAAGCAAAATAAATAAAACTAAAAGAGAAATCTGTCATTGAGAGTACAAAATTTTAACTTTCACAATTTCAAGCATCTTTTTATAGCTCATGACTTGCAATTTTGGTGCCTACCACTCTAACCACTAGGTACATGTAGTTAGATTACTACGATCAAAATTTAGTAGCTATTTTAGAGAAAACAAACTTTAATCCTGATATTTAGTAAGAGAACCTTTATCCAAAAGTAAATACCTAATCTAGTAAGGAAAATACCCATTTAAACTTCACTGGATATTTGCAAACATATAGTCCTTGTAATACATGGTGAAAGCATGGTGTATCTACTCTTTTCCTAGGTTTTCTCCCTCTTTATTATAAGTCTTATTTTACTTAGTGCTTTTGCGTTCATAATCTTTTGATTCATATAAGCATTTTTTTCCAAAATTCATGAATTAAACTTTTTTCTTTCCCCCATTCTCGTTATAGTGAGTTCATTGAGTTAGTACATCTTGAGTTCATCATCTAAGTGACCAGGTTTTAAAGGGACCCCGTGGACTCTTTATCACTCTAACATTCAAGTTTGGATACTCTCAACTCAATTACCTGAGTCATTAGAGAAAAGGTTATAATGATTTCTTTCTTTTCTTTTAACTGCTACAACAAACTTAAGACTTTTTTTAATAAAGGATTACTAAGTAAAGAGTTCCATCTACCTCTTTCACTAGATGTTGAAGTGTTCTCTGAATAATTTAAAAAGAATATATATAAGCTAACTTTTTCCTAGAAGTAAACATGTTTATTTTTCACTTAAAAACTCGACATACTCTCAAACTTCCAATTCTAAGCTAAATACAAGGTAAATTTGTTCTTTAAAGATTTGTTCCTTAAAGATTTCACTACTCAATTTCAAATAAGTATTCTAATTACAATAGCATGTGAGTGAGGCACCTAAGTAAGTCAATTCCACATTTTTTTACAGATGCTATCAACAATATTTAGTGTAATCTCCAAATTTCATGAAAATTTTTGGAAAATTTTGGCCTAAAATTGCCATATAGTGCTTAAGGACACAAATAATTCAAAGTATGGATAAAATGCAAGTTTAGATGTCATAGATATTTAATTAATTCAACAATTCATACATCAGAAATTCATACTCAGCTTCATTCTCTATATCTTATTATCCCTTCCAAACACTTAAATTGAACAATGTCCTCACCGTTCCAAATTCAACTCAAAATAGGAAAGAAATGAAGATAAAAGAGATAAGAAATAACGGTACTTCCCTAGTTTTAAAAAGGAAAATTCAATTAGTTTGAGTTTCAACCGATATAATAACAGAAAGAGTTGTCCAATTACATCCTTCTTGAAGGTCCATGCTCTTATGATCTACAATCATGTTCTTTAGCTCATGTTTGTTCTCTTATATGCACCAAAAGGGCACAAACATCAAGTAGCATAGAACAAAAACAAAAACAAAAATATTTACAAAAAATAAAAAAGATATTGGTGGATTGCCTCCCATCCAACGCTTGTTTTATAGTCTTAGTCTAACTTTCTGACTTTCTTCTTTAAGGAGGATCAAATTTACTAGTCTTTTTGTCATCCTTATTTCTTTTCTTGCAAGCTTCTACTCTTGAATTTTTAGATGTTGTGTTCGCCTTGGTAGATTTAGGGTTCTTTTTCCAGTGCTTCATGATAGTCACATTTAACTCTTTATTTCCAACCCTCAGCACCATTTTACTATTTTTCACATCGATAACAGCTTTAGCAGTGGTCATGAAAGGGTACCCAAGGATGAAGGGAATCTCTGAATCTTCTTGTATATCCAATACTACAAAGTCCATAGGAAATATGAACTTGTCCACTTTCAATAACATGTCCTCACTTACCTCTATAGGTCTTTTAATAGAACGGTCAGCCAACTAAATTGTCATCTCAGTTTGCTTAATTACATCCCTTAATCCTAATTTCAGCCATAGAGAAAGGTATCAAATTGATGCTTGCACCTATATCACAAAATGCATTCTTGAAACGAGTATATCCATTGGTGCAATTTAAAGTAAATTTCCTTGGATCATTCAATTTTAAGGGAAATGTATCCTTCAATGGCTCAATACATGCTTGAGTCAACATGACCGTCTCTCGCCTATTCTTCTTACTCATTACTTCATTCAAAAATTGCTTATATTAAGGTGACTGCTCTAAAACATCAGCTAAGGGAATGTTAACCTCCAACTTCTTAAACACATCCAGAAATTTCTCATATTCCCTATCTTCTTTCCTCTTTCTAGATCATCTCGAAGAAGGAATTGGTGGCACATATAACTTGATAGTGGGCTCAGTTACTAAAGGAGTGTGCTTTTGTTGTACCACATCTTCTATTTGATCTAATGTAGAAGCCAAAGTCTCTTCTTTTTTAACCAGCTTGCTTATCTCTGTACCGATCTCATTTACTGACTTAATTAGGCTAGAAGGTTTCACAATACCTTCAATTTGCCTTCCTAACTTCTCAAACCCCTTTAAAGTCAGATCTGCAAGCTTTTCAATGGCTGTTTCCTAAGCTAGTTTTTCTTCATTTGCTTTAACCTCACTGGCTACTGGATGAGTGCTCTTCAGTTTTTCTACATTGTACACAACTATTTCCTATTTCTCTTCATTATACCTTTGAGAGTCAAATAGGATTCCTGTTTCCTCTCCATTAGTAGGATGCTCCCATTCTTCACTTAAATTAGCAAGTCAAAATATAGAAGATGCAGATTTTGTTAAACTTGTTACCTAAGTCTCCATTTTTTTTATAACAGCTTATTGCTTTTCAAACTTTTTTTTCCCCATTTATGCTCTAAACCCCTTACAATTTCCTCAATACTTTTCTCTTTTCTTAGGGCTAGGGTAACTATATTTTCAGAAGATGAAGCAATATTCTCTTGGTTTGGAGTCTTGCAAGTGTGGTGATACTCCCGAGTTGACATATTGAGATCGATTTTTGGCCTACCACCTTGACATTGAGAGCAATCATGTGATCCATTACACCACAAACACACTACTAGAGGGAAAATATATGGATTGATGTATTGACTTCCTATCAATTCTGCAATCATTCCAAACGCCATTTCTATTAATTTCTCTCTAGCAACAGACCATATTATCATCCTATCATGGGTCCCTATTCTATTAAGGAATATTACCAATTGAGACCAAGTAGGTGACTCATGATAAAGGCATTTGAACATCGAATCGTGGTATATTCCCCAAACCTTTGACAAAAGCTCTCCCTCATACTGCTTAAATGATCATATCTCTTCCCCGAGCTCTTCAGTTCAACAATATGGGAAGACTGGTGCTTGTTAATCACCCATATCTTATCATTAGCTCAAAAATTCAAGCACCTGCAAAGAGAAAAAGAAAGCGAGTAGAATGAACAAATGGACCAAAGACTGGTATTCATAAATAATGAAGAAAGTATTTGTATTTTTTTTTTTCATTTTGCAAATTTTTTTAGATTTTCCCAATAAAGAGCTTAGTCTACAAAAGTCCTAAAAACTGAAATTAGCACCAATCACTCCCCGGTAACGGCGCCAAAAACTTATCACACTTTTTCTATATATCCTTTTAAAACTCTTTTTTAGCTCTTTTTAAATTCCTTTTACGAGCATAAATATTTGCTGACTAGTGTACCAAGTGTGTGTGTAGTAAAAAAAATTTCGTGAGTACTGAGTTGTGTCCACATAAAGTGAGGACTAGCTTTCAATTGTATTAGTCCTAATTGTAGTTAGGAAAATAAAAAAGATCATATTTTTGAATTTTCAGATCAAAACTAATCTACAAAGATTTTGGGATTTCCAACACCTATAATTGAATTAGGTTTAGAGCCAAAAGATTATAACAACAATTGAATGTATGCTATTGACCCAGAAGATGCTTGCGAATCCCAATTACCAATGAGTTTAGCGCTTTCAATCAATCAAGTGCCAAGTAAAAACTCCTTTTCCCAAAGAAAGTGATTACCCTAATTTACCAACTAAATTTCCCTATTCTTAGGAAAGTGATTAATTGACTAATCTTTATAAATTCCTAAACCCTAATTAAATTAAAATCCATATTTTTATGTGATTTGTAATCCAAATTAGCTAATCACATAATTGGTTAGAAAGAAATTTTCTAATTGTAATCCTAACCTAACATGCATTCAAAAATCAATCCAAAACACATGTTCGATCAATTAGCATCAACAACACAAACACAAGCAACAATTCAATCAATAGTAGAAATCATCAATTGAATAATTCAAGTCATCAACTCAAAACCTTAAATAAGCACAAAAGGAGCAATTATTGAACACCGTCCACAAAATGAATATAAGAAAAGAACAAAATCATCTTGTCAAGAAAATCCTGTTCTTAAATCCAAGTACAAATGATGTTTCCCACTTAATCCCAGTGTGGAATATTCAATTAAAATAAAAGTAAAAGTTTACTATTGATCTAAGCCCTAATTTCTATCAAGGAGCAAAGGAAATAAGCTTTCTTTTCGGTATAGAGTTCATCTCATCTCTTTTACAAAAGATCCACAAGAGGAATATATATATATATATATATATATATGAAAAGACACATAGGGACATAGGATGGCGGCCTTGAATTTAATTTGGCTAGCCTTGTAATTTAGAATTCATTTTTGAAGCAAAATGGCCGTCAACGTTGAAGTGGCATTGAATGTAAGCGGGCGGCTTTGAAGTTGTATTTACTGACGTTGGTTGAATTGATGAAGGCTGGTTCCATTTGTTGTTGTAAGATGATAGCCATGATTCCTAAAACAACTAGCATTGAATTCTTTAAAGGTTAGCGTTGTTTAGTCTTTGAAGGCCTACTGTGTTTGTTTCTAGGCCTATGGTTTAGCTTTTGAATTGGCTAGCTTTGCTTTTTTTTTTTTCCCTCCATATTTTCATAAAACTTCTCTTAATTGCTTGTATTTGTAATATAAATCCTTAAAGACATGAAATATCATAATTAGCATTCTTAAGTGCCATTTTTTATGATTTCTATAAAATCAATAATAATTAGGCATGATTCATATGATAAAAGTGAGTATAATATGCTTTTATCAGCCATCAAGCAAGGATTCTTCACAGATAGCTCATTCTTTAACTCTCTTTCGAAATGTCAACTCAATACATCGAGTAAGCAAGAGAAAAAGCATAAAAATACATTTGACAAGAAGACATTAGAAGCACTAGGAAAGAAGTCCAAGCTTGATTCGAACCTCCAAGAGTTGAAGACAATCCACCTCGAGACAATGGACGACAAAAAGATCCTCGTGACTTTAACCGAGCCGATACACATCAAAGTTGCAGAGATAGCAATAAGCAGAAACTTTTTCCAATGTACGATGAGTTCACCCCTTTAAAACTATCGATGCACGATGTACTCCTTGAGACAAAGAACCGGGGCCTCCTACTACTACCACATCCAATGAGACTCAACTTAAGATGAAAAGATTCAAAGGAATATTGTCGGTATCACCCCAATCACGGGCATGATATAAGGAATTCTTGGCAACTTAAGAATGCCTTAGAAGAAGCCATATGACATAGTTGGCTCAAGCAGTACATCGATCACAACCTTAAATCTGAACCACCTGCACAGAAACGTAAGGCCAATGGACAAAAGAGAGCAGTGATTGCTCGCGATTACCCAGCTCAGCCCCAACCTTACCAACATTGCCATGGTGAAATCAACACTATCATAGGCGGAACCCTAACCTTGACAAGAGCAAGGCTATCGCTCGGCTCAAGCTCACCTTAATAGATAATGAACTTAGAGCCCAAAAGGGATAAGGTTGACACCACCATCTCTTTTTTCGATGAGGATTACGAAGGGGTCTAAACCTCTCACCAAGATGTCTCGGTGATCTCTGCCCGCATTTTGGGCTAGAAGATTAAAGGGTGCTAATCAACACAAGAAGCAGCACTGACATCTTCTTCAATTAGGTGTATGAGCAATGAAACATGAGCTGAAACCAAAGTTGAGGCCTTATGAGCATGAGTTATATGGTTTTGATAATTGGATCATCCGAACTCAAGGAATCGTTACTCTACCCATCGATCTCGGTGAGAAGTCATGTAACACCATGCACCAGATAGATTTCCCCATGGTTGACTGTTGGTCCCCCCAAAAATGCCATATTAGTAAGGGCCACGCAGTTGATATTCAACATGATCGTTTCCTAACCTCACCTCAAAGCGAAGTTCCCCACTGCAACTAGGGTAGGAGTGCATCGAGGAGACCAGAAACGATCCCAAAAACTGTACATTATGGCATTAAAAGAAGATCGTGTATGTGTTGTAGATACCAAACTAGAAGACAAATCTAAGTGACGAGGCAAACCAGCTAAGCTTACTGAAAAGGTCGCATTTGACAATAACCTCGAGCACACCACGAAGGTAGGAAAATTGATTCCTACCGACATAAGGGAGAGTTTGATCATGTTCTTGCGGGCGAATAAAGATGTCTTTACATGGTTGCTCTCCAACATGATGAGCATAAGCTCGAGCGTGATCACACATCAACTAAACATCAACAAGACCTAGAAGCCAGTTTGCCAGAAAACTAAACACTTCGGCCTTGAGAGACAAGCCACCATTGAAGAAGAAGTCCAAAAACTGCTCAAACCAGGATTCATCAGAGAAGAAAAATACCTGACTTGGCTAGCCATTGTGGTCTTGGTCAAGAAACCCAATGGAAAATGGTAGATGTGTGTGGATAACACTGACCTGAACAAGACATGTCCGATAGACTGCTTCCTACTACTACGAATCAACCAACTCATTGACAATATCTCATGTCATAAGCTACTAAGTTTCATAGATGCCTTCTCAGGCTATAACAAAATCAAAATGAAAGAAACTGACGAGGTCAACACCTCCTTCGCCACTTCCTTTGGCACATACTGCTACAAAATGATGCCATTTGGACTAAAAAATGTCGGTGCCACCATCCAATAGCTAGTCATTAAGGTATTCAAATCTCATATAGGTAGAAACATGGAAGTTTATGTTGATGACATGCTTGTGAAAATTAAACATGCAAAGACTCACTTACATGACTTTCAATAGACCTTTGATTGACTCTGCATCCACAATTTAAAGTTCAATCCACAAAAGAGCACATTTGGCACCTCATCGGGAAAATTCTTAGGTTATGTGGTGTCCTGAAGAAGGCAAGAAGCCAACCTCGACAAAATCAAAGCGATTTTGATGATGACGCCACCTACATTGGTAAAAGAGGTGTAACAGCTCACTGGTAGAATAACCTCATTGAGCAAATTCTTTCCTAAGAGTGCTGAAGGTGCTCGAAATTCTTCAAAATCCTAAAAAAAAAAGTCGGTCAATTTGAGTAGATGGAAAAATCACAACAAGTCATCGATAAGCTCAAACAATTCCTAACAAAACCTCCATTTTCAATGACTCACTCCAAGGTGAGGTGTTTAGGGATGCAACTGGATGGATCATTTAAGGGCACCAAACTCGCCCAAACTATTAAAGATCTTATAGGGTCTAATCTTATAGGGTCGCGGGGGTGGGTTTGTAAAATCATATGTCGACTATATAGGGTTTCAGGATGGATTCGAGTCAATAAAAAGACTCGATGGGTAACCCGAACCCGTCATATTATAAACAATTTGAAAAATTGTATTTTAAATTTAAAAAAAAAAAACCATAGACTTAGTAATGTACTCTCACAATTAGGCTCCTTTTTCATTTTCAAAGTTTAAACCAAATCAAAAACATTTTCACTTCAAGTCTCCAACTCCCAAGCAATAGACGACAATAACAACAACAAGGTCATCGCCCACCATTTTCCACCAGCTACCAGTTTGTTGATCGCCTCCATCGCTTACTAGTCATGGGTCGCCACTCGCCTTCATTGCAGCCAATAGGACCACTCCCTCTATCACCATAGTTTATCGCTCAATCTAGTCATCACGTGCCTCCATCGGTCATTGCTCACCAAACTTGACTCACCAAGCGTCATCGACCTAAACCAAGGCCAGACTATCATGTGTCACAAGACCACCATCTGCCATAAGACCACTTTGTCACTGCCACGCCGTTGCTCATTAGTCGCCATCATCACATCCACCAGTGAGCATACTAGACTTATGTCTTCATCAACCTAAGGCAACTACCATTCACCATCACAGCGACCTGCCTCCGACCTCTGTCATTGTGTTTACTTTGTTTTGGTACAATGTTCGCCACTACGCCTATTTCATAATGAATTTGTCTATTGTTTGTGTATCAATTCATTGTATGTGGACTCTGGATAGTGTGTTTTGTCTATTGATCTAACATTATTTGGGGATAATATTTTTATAACATGAACGAGAATGGAGTTTCAATTATCTTTATACCCCCAAAAGGGGTTTTAATGTAGCTATTTTAAAGGAGTGAAATGGACAAAATATTTGAGATTATTCTTTTGGTTGTAAAATGAGAGATGTGACAAATATCCCCTTTTAAAAATAGGAAAGAATTTCAAATATTAACCCATGTACCAAGTGGTGTAATAATTGAAACGAGTTTCTTTTAGAAAATCCCTAAAATTGAAGAGTTGTGCTGTTAGGACGGTTTTTTATGAAACAAGAAGTTTCTCTCTTATCTTATTTATTTCACCTTCTGCTTCTTAGTTCACTTAATTTACATAATTTGAGCATGTTTAACATATTAAACTATTTTTCTAAAGAAAACTGGTTAATCTTCTATTGTAGTGACTGTATAGGTTTACAATCAAACACAAAATTAGTTCTTTCTTATTGTTTGTATATGCTTATTCTTTTATAGTTCTGTGGTAGAAATGTATATTATATAGAATAGTTATAACAATTAACATAATAGGTATATCAATTATTTAATTATAATTGTGTTTGACAAAAATGAGATAGTAAAATTGTGGTAGGAATCACTTGAAATGTCTAAAAAATTTTATCATGACAAAATTTTAACTAAGAGTAGAAAAGAAAAGAAAAAAAAAGAGAAATAAAAGCGAGTCACAGGATAGGATGAGTTAAGGTCAAAACCCTATAAAAGCAAATTTAGATATTGCATAGAAAATCATATAGGGTCGTGAGTCAAGTTTGGGGGACCCTATAGGGAACTGGGTTAGGTTTGAGTCTATAGTGACCCATCCCAAACCCGTCCTGGCCGCATCCCTAAAGGTGTTATACCGTTATCTTATAGTAAGCCATCGAGCTCTCTCATCTGTGTTAACACGAGCTGAAGGGAAACAATACTGACCAATATATTACATCAGCCATATCCTCCAAGAACTGGAGCAAAGATAAACAAAACTGGAAAAATTTGCCCTAGTGGTTATAATATCAGCACATTGCCTGTGTCCATATTTTCAGGCACACCAGGTTGTTATCCTCACTGATGTACTAATAAAGGCAGTTCTCCAAAGTTGGATGTTGCAGGAAGAATGATGAACTATGTGATAGAGTTCAGCAATTATGGGGTGCAGTACCAACTACGAGATTCCATAAAAGCACAAGTTCTAACTGAATTTGTGGTTGAATATACTGGGATACCTGAGCCTAATGACAAACAAAAGCCTGCATGGACCCTCCATGTAGATGGATCCTCCACATAGGGGAAAAGTGGAGTTGGCCTAGTATTAAAAGGACCCCTCGAGTCATAATTAGCTACGCTTTGAAATTTGTTTTTCCCACAAGCAATAACGAAGCAAAATATGATGCCCTCTTAGCCGGATTTAAGCTTGCTATGTTTGTTGGAGCAGAAATAGGGGACCTCAAGATCTTTTCTGACTCCTAGTTTGTGATGCAATTGGTCAAAGGTACGTGCGAGACAAAGAATGAAGAAATAGCCAGATACTTAAAAGTGATCCGATCTCTCACCAAAGAATTACACTCTTCGGATATCGTTAAGATACGTAGAGCCGATAATTCAGAAGCCGATAAGCTTTCCAAACTTGCCTCCATGATACTTCCTAACCAAGGAAAGGTCGAGGAAAAAATCTTCATCGAGTTCCTCCTTGAAAAACCCACCATTACAAAGGTTCATGTGGTGCTAGACCTATAATAGACAACTTTGCTATAAAGCTCGATGACATCGATAAAGGAGTACCTTAGACACAATACCCTACCCTTAGATAGAATGGAAGAAAAAAAGTTGATGTACGAAGTAGCTAACTATACCATGATCAATGGAGTTGTGTAAAAAAGGGGCTTTAGCTTCCCCCTTCTTCGTTGTTTGCACCCAAAGGAAGGATGACAAGTCCTAGAAGACCTCTATGCTAGGAAATGCAGCAACCATGTCAAAGCTTATTCATTGCTCGTGCAAGTTGGCTACATTTGGCTAACAATGAAGGCTAACACAAAAGAAATCGTGCAGCAACGTGAACATTGCCAAGATTGGCCTGATTGACCATGCCCTAAGTGCAAATCTACTCTGCCTCACTAACCTATGGCCATTCGCCATGTGGGGATTAGACATACTAAGCCCATTTCCTTCTTCAATGGGTCAAAAAAAGTTTATAATACTTGGATATGATTATTTCACAAAATGGGTAGAAGCTAAGGCGGTAGCAAAAGTTATAGATAAAAACATCCAACACTTTATCTACACAAATATCACAGTCAAGTTCAGGGTACCACACTCATAGTGATGGACAACGGTATGTAATTTAACACCAAGAGAATCATGCTGAAAAGCACATCACCACACGCTACATCTTGGTTACACACCCTCGAGTAAATAGTCAAGTCAAAGCAATCAATAAAGCCATTATGCAGAGTCTAAAGGCCAGGGTAGATAGCTAGAGCAGCATATAAGTAGATGAATTACCAAGTATCCTATGGGGATAACGTACTATGCGATGAACCACAACTGACGAAACCCCCTTTCGTCTAACCTTCGGATAGGAAGTCGTCCTACCCAATCCTATGATGAACTAATCAACAAGGTCAAACTCCGCACAGAGCTTGATGCCATTGAAGAAACTTGAGACATAGTAAGCAAGACGATTGTCGCCTACCAATAGAGGGCAGCTTAATACTACAACAAGAAAGTCAAGTATAAGGTCTTTATCTTGGGGTACCTCGCTTGCAGAAAGTTAGAAGAAATGGGGTCAGAAGAAGCCTGAGGAAAACTTGCCCTAAACTTAGGTCCGGTTAAGGTGAAGGAAGTTTTGGGAAATTAAGCATATAAGCTTGAAACACTATATGGTAAGCTCATTCCCAAAACTTGGAATGCAAACAACTTGAGAAAATTTTTTGAATAGCTACAGCTTACTTACATGTAAAGCGTGAATATAAGCAGAAAAAATCACAAATGAAATGAAGATTTTACATTGAAAACGCATCTCCAAGATCTTTCCCTTATGTATGCAATACAAAAAAATAAACAAAAGATATCCAACAGGGGCCTTGGGAGTTTAAAGAACTCCACCCTTTTGTGCTGAATCAACTTGGATAACTATCTCTTAAGGGTAACTTCCCTTGTGAGCTCGGGTAACTCCCTCTTAAGGATAAGTCCCATCGTGAGCTTGGATAACTCCTTTTCAAGGGTAACTCCTCCGTGAGCTCGGGTAACTCCCTCTTAAGGATAACTCTCCACGTGAACTTTAGTAAGTCCCTTTCAAGGGTAACTCCTCTCATGAGTTCGAGTAGCAACCTCTTAAGAATAATGCCTCGTGAGCTCGGGTACCTCCTTCTTAAGGGTAACTTTCCTCGAAGGGCTCAAATCTCTTCAAAACACACGCACGCATGCACGCAAAAGTGATTAAGCTCACTAAATATAATACGGGCCATGCCATTTATATAAAAGAAAGTCCCAAAGAAGTTGCAAATGAATTCATTAATTTGAAAAAAGTCATTATAGTAGTTTTAACTAGTATATCGACCAGATTAGTTTTGATTGGCATTTCGGCCATGGGATGCAGAGTAAAATTTTCATAAGTACAATTGTTCGGGTTGAACACAACTTTGAGCTAAAGGACTTTGGAAATAATTTGAACCTCAATTAGAGGAGTCCTCCCATACCCAGCTGACCACAACTCGAAAATGTGGGTTTGGGCTGAATACAACTTCACCTCTTTAACCTCACAAATGCAAGCCTGAGCACATCCATTGACCTTCAAGGACGATAATGAAACTCAGCCAGAGAAGAACTTAGCACGCTCAGGAAGAGGAGGGCAAAGTCGATCCCCCACGGCAAGCCAATACCCAATAAGCCATTAGGAGATGGGCTAAAAGAGGAGGACATGCCCCTGTTTCCCCAAAAGCCTCCACTAGCCATGAAAATGGCCAAAAGAAAGGAGCTAAGAAGCAGAAGAAAGAGTCGAATGGCTCCTTCTCGACGAACTTAACCTCAAGCAATACCTCGAAGGCTCTGATTGATGATGGAGGATGAGCCCGTACTCACCTAGAACATGCCATCGTAGTCACCACGGCTTCTCCACCAAGTAATAGATCTTGACGACCTCAATCCTGGGACCATGAAAGAGAAGCACAACCCCAAATTGAGTAGCCAAGGTAGAAATGGGAAATAAACTTCAAGCAACACACCCAACCCACTGACCGACTTTAGTGACAAACCTATGTAAACAGGGGCTATAGAGCGCTAAGGACATTGTATGATTTACAACCTCTAAGGGTTCGACATCTCAACCCAAAGAGGGTTAATAGGAAGAAAACTCATGATTTGTTCGACTCCTAGATACCAAAAAGAGAAAGAGACACCTTTGGTTTATGAAGTAAAACGAGAGGAGCAAATTTAGTTCATAGAGAAATAGTTTACCTGCCAGCATATGAGCGAGAAAAAAAATGCACCAAAATCAACATTTAATATATCAAAATCTCGAGGATCGCCAATACAACTCACTTCAGCTGTTCGATCAGGCTTGGGGAATTAACGAACCTAAAAAAGGAAAATTATCTAGCATGCACACCCTTGCTTGCAAAACTACGTCGCTCGCCTCTGATAGTTGTACCAATAACCTATTGTCAACCTAAGAGCAAGACGATAAATATTACCTCATCAAAAATAAAACAAGCCAAAGTAAGCGAAATCAACGGTAGCAAAGATTGAGCTCACTGAATACCAACCTAAGATACGATAAAATTATAAGTAGGGATGCAATCAGGGCGGGTTCGGGACGGGTTTTTTGAAACCCGAACCCGACCCGAGTCCTTAATGGGTGTCCCAAAACCCGAGAGAAACCCTATATGGTTTTTTTTTGTCAATCCCAAAACCCGACCCGCTAGAATTTAAGGAACCCATAACCTGACCCGACCCAACTCCAAGATTTTTAATTTTTTTTGTTTAAAAAAAAACAAAAGAAAGAATTTTGTTTTAAGTTATTAATTATACAAACACTTATATTGAAAGAATGAATTTTAGACAATAATATCATATAAAATGATGCAAACACTTCATTTCTACTTACTTTCACATACATATAATATAAATGGGATCCTTGCTTTAATAACTTAATATTTTTAATTTTTTAATATTTTGAATTTATACCGGATCGAGTTTTCCCAACGAGTTACATAATAAACCCAAAGCCCGACCCTATAATTTATCGGTTTTTTTTTTAATCTCAAAACCCGTCCCAAAGCCCTATAGGGTTTTTAGCGGGTTTGGCAGTCGGGTACCCTATAACGACCCGCCCCGTTTGCATCCCTAATTATAAGTGCAAAAAATGAATATAGACAAAGCTATGAAGAATCCATCGATGTATTAGCCAAAGAAAGCACATCTACTTAAGGAAAAAATTACAATAAAGCAAAGCCAGTAGTAGGCCAATAGATAAAGTGAGCAGACAACAGAGCCTTGAGAAAAAAAAAAAAAAAGAAGAAGAAGAAAAGGAGAAACAAAGGCTCCTTGAGAATTAAGAGGGACCCAGATTAGTTAACCTTACAATCACCAAAAATCTCTTCATTCGTCGCTGGCTGAGGATCTATTGTGATAACTTCAACCTACCTCTTAACCTGACCCTCGGCTTGGGGTTTGACCACAATCGCATTATTCACAGCCGTCAATTTCGGAATCTATTAGCCGAATCCCTAGATCATGAACACAGGAACAACTTCACATTGTTCGGCTCCTTGGACCTCAGTAGTGTTAGCAACCTCAACTTAGCCTGCCTCAACAACCGGTATTCCTTCCCTCACCCCCCTCTCCATCATCCTCTTCGTCTTTAGAAGCATATGCGGGAACCTCAACTAAACACATAACTAGAAAACGAAGGTCCAAGTTCATATACCTTTTCAGCAGCTCTTTCCTTATTAGCTTAGTTGTATTAGAAATGAGCTTGACCCGGACCTCCTTCCATTGCTCACTCTCGAAGAGCTTTCTTAAAACCTGCGTCTTGGTTACCCCCAGGATGAGCCGACCACTCTCTAAGTCCTTTACGCGGGCCTTCAACAACGACCAGGAAACAATGAGGAAAACTTGAATAACAAGAATTAGTCACATAGCAACAAATTCAAATGACCCTACCTTTAAGCTCTGCCACTGCATATTGGTTGACCAAAAGCTATCCCTCAACTTGTTTATCCTTGAGGTAGTAAGCTCGAGCTCCTACCTTTTCCTTGCATACCCTAGCTTGGCATCACTTAGCTGTCATATTGTGGCATCGACGTACATTAGCTGCTTCTTTGCCTCGAGCATGTCGACATGATACTGTAAGACCTTGTCATCTATCTCCTTGTATAGCCTTTCGTTCTCATCTGTTATAGCCAATAGCTCGTTCTTATACCTCATTTCACTCATATTGATCTCGGTTAGCTCATTCTTGAAGATTTCCTTCAGTACCTTGAGCTCCTTGGAACCCTAAACTAAAGGAACTAAGGTCAAGCGAGAATAACCAAAAATTCAACAAAAGAAGAAATACAACATACCACTTTGTGGTTGCCCCTTAACATCCTAAATGCTTAGCAATTGTGACTAAAGCCTGAAAAAAACAACAAGAGAGCCTAAACAGTTAAGAAATAACACACCTCTATTACAAAAAAAAAAAAAAAAAAAAAAACTCTTTAAAGATAGCAGCGACCTCACCTCGTACATCTTTCATCTCTAGAAATCCACAGCTAAGCCCATTGATGAAAGTCTACCATAAAGGGTCCTCAACCTCTTCCTATTTTTGAGATGGCCTATCTCCTCAAAGGAAGGCCATTCTATGGACACATCACTCCACTTCAAAGTTCTCCCTTCAATAAAGTCATTAGGCCTTCCAAGAACTCCTTCTTCAGGCTGACCTCAATGACCCTTAACTACAGCCTGATTGCACGGAGTGCTATTGCTACTCCCAACAGCCTCCACCATAGGAGATGGCACGTCGTGAGCTCGAGTAGGTATAGGGGAATATTAAGTGGGACTCCGCTCCTCACGAGACCAAACACGACTAGGGGAGAAGGGGTACACCAAGCGGATATCTGAGTCAACACCTCTAACCTCAACAACAACACTCCCTACCTCGGCAGTAGCACCTCCTGACCTTAACAATGGCGCCTTCCCCTCCCCACACATATAGAGGCCTTGGCCTCTAAATTAATAGTTGGCATACCAACCTTAATAGCCTATGGCTCAGTCTCAACAGAGCGCTTCTCAGCAGGTACCTTCTTTTTGGTTGAAGCCCTTTTCCACTTCTTTGATGGACCAGCAAGAACAATGTCTACATCCATCACCGACATCTTAAGCTTTGAAAAGAGATAAAAAAGAGTTAATAATAAAGAATAAAACACCTATCTAATCGAGCTCAAAAGCTTAGTAGTTTCAAACCGTCTTAACAATATCCTCTCTCCAGAGCTCAACTCGATAGGTGATGGAGGGAGAGAGAGAGGCTATGATTACATGCGAAGAATCAAGCCACACCTCCATTAGCGATTGGCTTCCTACTCAAAAAGTTCTTCATTATGAGCTCGACGTCCAGTTGCCTCCCACCTCGAGAGCTTATAAACTCATCAATAGCATGTTAGGTGCCAGCATCGTAAGGCTCCAACCTTGGCAGCATCGTATTACGAATAGGCTTGCACAAGTTTACCTAAAAATCAAACTAGTGTTGGGTGTCTTCCTTAGCCCGAATGATCCATAGCCACTTTCTCCAGTGTCGACCATTGAAACTTGTAAGCCTACCAAATTGCATAAACGAGCTCTTAGGTTACCTCGCAAGGTACCACAACCCTTTGTTGGACCCCTTAAAGCAATAATATCTCTGGAACAAAACTGAAGTGGGCATCAAGCCAGGACTAAGACATAGGGCCTCGAAGGCCACCAACTGTTGCTAGGAGTTCGAAAGCAATTGCGGAGGAGACAGTCGTTGGTGGCTGACAAAACTCCTTTTGCAACTGAGAGAACGACATCCGCAGACCAAAGTTGAAAGCTTTATCATATAGGCCAAAAGCCTGCTATTTCAGCAAGCAGACTTAGTTTGAAGAAGAAAGGAGGACGACTTCCTAATCCTCAGGATAGCTATGCATCTCGTTCTTTTGACACTCGTTGAGCTCTGCCCTTGCAAGTGTGCTATGGACTCCATGACAACCATCACCAACAACTGCCCTATCATGCAAGGTACCATGAGATTCCTCCTTTACCATCATCTGCGTAGTTGTCTAAAGGAATCCGATATGCTGCCTCAATAAGCTTAATACCGACCCACATATCGGCGGCCCCATTAAGTCCCTTCAGGTTGATGAACTTCCACCATCGACTAAAGTGCTCTTGTTGCCGCATGAGCTTGACCCTTCGGGCTAGTACTTGTCTCCCTTTCCCTTCTCGTCACCTCATCAACAACTTTCTAGACCCTACTGCTTGAATCATGAGAGAAGAAAAGGGGTATTACTTAAGCTCGACATCACTGGAACCCTAAGTAAGAAGAAGCATAAAAAAACATTAATGATCTAAAATAATAAGCCTCTCCTAACGAAGTATGAATAATGAGCAAGTGTAGTGGAAAAAGGCCCTACGAGGAACAGGTATTTATAAAGAAAATGAGGGAAGACGTGAAGTCCCAAACCCCTTGGGATGTGTGAGTCAACCTCAAGGTCATGATATTATGACTAACGATCGCAGTTGTGAAATGATAGGGATTAATTATTATAATAACCTTTCAAATCCATAAGGCTCCTCAGGAAAACCCCCATGATTCTTGCCACTATAGAACATGTTAAGAAAAATATGTTGAGGGGATTTAGTAAAAAGTTAAGTGATCATCATCACAGAATGCTTGCGACATGGGAAATGCAGCTTGCAGTAAGATATAAATCGCCCAAGACAGGTAGTAACTGCATTAGTTGAATGACCTTGTAGACTATACACTCTTTTTGTCCTTCCACAATGAGAGTAAGGGGACAAACGTTAATAGTGGAATATGGTCATTGATCCACTTGGTCCTTTAGGTTTTAAGGCCCAAGAATACTAACGAACCTAAAAAGAGCCCATTGCCTACAATGAAGAAGTAGGAAGATCCAAGGCCTCATTAGGAGGAATGGCATGGGATCTTCCCAAGAAACCTCACCTCGAAAACGGTTAGCCAAGTTCATCCCTAGCTACAAAGCAAGCTCGGCTCTACGACCTCATGATCTCTAAGCTTAGCAAGTACTTTATTCATACATTGTAACCGTGCGCCGGAGGAGGGGGGAGGGGGGGAGGGGGGGTGCGCGCGGCGCATAATCAGTCCAGCCACACTTCGCGAAGTCCTAGCTCCTCAACTGGGGCGTCCCCATCAGCTTGAGGTCTAGGTTAGTTTCCAGTAAGAAGTTTACTCTGATATGACCTTAAAACACTATGAATACTGTCTTTTCCAAGGGGGAGGAAAAAAAAAAAGAAATTTTCCTATCTTGTTATAAATATACTATCCTTACTCATGAATTGGTATAAGAATCAGAATAGCTACACCAGACAACCTCCAGTATCCACTCTAATCGTTTTTTCAATATTTATAAGAGTCATCTTTATTGATAAAAATTAGCTCATGCAACAAATACCAAACGTGATATTAATATTATACCAATTAATAGCAGCTCTTTCTACGACCTAATCCATACACGAGCAATGAAAAATCTCATCCATTATCTATCCGTCAACCACGTGCAACGAGTGCACAAGTCAGGCGAGTCCCCATTGTTGCTGACCACGTTAACATTTACAGCCTCGCAGCAAAACATCATGGACCCCACCACCTTGTCTCTCTATTATCTCTCCCTCTGTCCGTTTTATTAAAAATCAATCATTCATCCACTACCCAACAAAAGCACTACCAATCATTTTCCAGTTCAAATTCAAATTCCCCCAAACATCATTCAAACAGACCCCCTCCATTATTCCATTCTCCTCCAATCTACCAAACTTTTTCAAATTACCCAAACAAGGAATACCCAATTTCACTTGAAAGGGGTCCTGCCCTAATTCCCAATCCCAAAGTTCTGTCTTTTTTGCAGAATTCATCCAATACCCAGCTGAAAAATCGCAACAAGAAAGCTACTTTACAATATTTGACTCCTTTCCCCTAAAATGAGGGCATCATCGGAAACCCTAGCCGACGCCGTTGACGCGGCGGCGCCACTCCTCAACCACCCGATGGCTGACCACCTCCTTCGTAGCCGGCGCTTCCTCCGCAGCGGCCGTCCCATCCCTCCCATCAGCGGAGCCGCCGCGCGTCTCCTTCGCCGTGCCAGCGCCCGGAGGATGATGCTCCGCGAGCCGTCTCGGCAGGTGAGAGAAAGCGCGGCGGAGCAGCTCGAGAGCCGCCAGAACGACTGGGCGTACTCGAAGCCGATTGTCGTCCTGGATGTGCTCTGGAATTTAGCCCTAATTGCGGTTGCGTTTGGGGTCTTGGCGGTGAGTGTGAATGAGATTAGTGAGGTCCCGCTTAGGGTTTGGGTTTTTGGGTACGCGTGTCAGTGTTTGTTTCATATTATGTGTGTGTTCTTTGAGTATAGGAACCGCCGGAGAGAGGCGGGTGCGGTGGAGGAGGGTTCGGACAGGAATGGTGGGTGGGCTAGTGGTGTGGACTATAATTCGGGTTCGGGGAGCGATGAAGTGGAGTCGGTGGATTCGGGTAGTGAACCGATTCGCGATGACGATGGGACTAGGTAGGAATGCTGTAGAATTTGCAATTCTGAGATTGGATTGTTCTGTTTTTTTTGTTTAGAATTGTCGGCTTTTGTGCTGTGACTTACAGTTTTTGTTGGTGAAGAAATGGCTTATATGATTTTGGATTGTAGTATGGATTTGGTTAATAGTTAAGGATGGTTTGGACATTGATGCTGAGTTTTGTTTTGATTGGAGATAGTATTAATAGAATTTTCGGTAAATGTTACGTTTGCGTTGTGCTTAGTTTACTGGAATGGAAATCGGTATTCTACCTTACAAAATTGCTATTTTTTGTTTGGTTCGTAAAGAATTTCATCACAAGGAATATTAGTTCCATTATAATGTGGAATTGGTGTAGAATCTCCATTCTTTCTTTTCACCAATTGTTATTTCTTGGGGAAAAACATTTTTCTTTTCTTAAAACTATCCTTAATCATAAAACAAAAGAATTGTTATTACTCTCCTGTTTTATTACGCCCCAGGAAACTAAACATGTTGATACTTGAATTTTACGTGAAGTTTGAAAGCATTAAATATTCTTTGAGTTGCTTAACAGTACTAAGTAAGAGAGTTAATTGCAAATATAGATAAAATTCAAGAAGTTAACTGTAAAGACCGACAAGATTGGAATAGTTAATTTTTAAAATCGATAGGTTTTAGGTAGTTAATTATAAAAATAGGAAATGTTCAAGCACCTACATGTGTGTGTGTGTGTCCATATGTTTACAGTTTGTGTTCAATAAGGCATAGAATAATCAGTATTTCCTTTCCATGTTTGGTAGTCAGTTAAGAAGACTTGCTGGGCTATGCTAATTGCTCTATTGTATTAGAATTAATATTTACTTGGGAATATAGGAGAATGCTATGGTATTATTTGTTGTCGTGTTGCTTGGAGGACATTATGGATGTTTATTACCTTTAACATGTTTGTTGACTAATGGACTTCATTTCTGCATTGGATGGGGATTGTACTGGTGTGGCAGTCCTGTGAAGCACCTGGAATCCGCAAATACAATGTTTTCTTTTATCTGGTGGATTGCTGGGTTTTACTGGGTTACTGCTGGTGGCCCAGACCTGCCACGCACTGCACCTCAGCTTTACTGGTAATATTTTATCGTGACTAGTATTTGAGTTCAGTTCATGGTCAGGTCTTGTCTTCAGGTGTTTCATGCATATTTTTGCATGGTTGCATTATTTGCAGGCTTTGCATTACACTTCTCGCATTTGATGTGGTGTTCGTTGTGGTCTGTGTTGCTGTTGCCTGCCTCATTGGTCTTGCAGTTTGCTGCTGTCTTCCTTGTATTATTGCAATATTGTATGCAATGTCAGAAGAGGTATGCACAATTATGGATGCTGAATGCTATTTATATTGTTCATTTCTTCTTTGTGAACCACCTTAGTCTTTCTTTTTTTTAATCAAGTCTAGGCTTGTTTATCTATGGCTGCAGCTACATATTTCAATCTTCATCAAGTTTACCGATTTAACATATGCTTGGAGGTTGAGCATTATATTTAATCCTAGTATGTTGGTCAACCATCTGACTAGTTCTGGTTGCTATCTGTGAAATTTTATCCATCCTGATTGCTGTGTTACCATCTCGTGGAACTCATTGATAGTATTGCAAATCAAGTATCCCTATGCTTGTGCATACTGTTATTACATGGATATGCTATTCTGGAAGCATAAATCGACAGTCTTTTGAAAGGATACCATTTAGAAGTATATTTACTGCCAAATCTTCACTGAGGGATCAACACTTTTTTAAGAAATAGGATGTTCAAGTAGGCTGGGGCGGGAAAATGGTTTTAACAGCTAGTACAATTTACAAGAGCTTATATGTGAAAATGCATATATTGATAAATGTGCTATCCAATGAATGGAAGGATATTATTCTAGTTGAAACTTCATTTGTTGTAACCATTCAGAGATCTATAATACTATGGGAAACTTGCTTGTTGAAGGATCATGTTTTCACCTCCCTTGCATTTAAGAAGGAAATTTCAGTTCAATCTCTTACTCTTCTCTAGGTTAAATCTATAGTAATGCTTTTGAATGAATTGTTATCTTAAAGACCTACCCGTGTGTAATTTGGCACCCAGGCATATCTGCCAGTTGTTGTAGAATAATGTTATATGTCGTGGCAGCAGTTTCATTTTGTCAATATGTGCCTCGCCAAGAGAACTGGTTGCATGGTTTTCTTTTTGACAACTATTTTGATCTTCCACCTGTTTTTGATCCTTGACTAAAAGTATTTTCGCAAGAGCAGGAGGGTGCATCTCAAGAAGATATTGATAGTTTGCCAAGGTACAAGTTTCATAAGTACAATGGTGACAATGAGAAAGTAACTGAGGATATCCAAATATCTTGTGGAGGTGTGATGATGGAATATGACACTGATCCACCCGTGGAACATGCGCTTTCTCAGGATGATGCTGTAAGTGCAATATTGTTGTAGTCGAAAAACTATTTATCTTTATGAGCATAATGATTAATGATATGTACCATCAACAGCCAGTGGCCCAAAACATTAACTTTTGGTGAGACCTTATTTCTTGTAGGAATGTTGCATCTGCCTATCAGCATATGAGGACGGAGCTCAGTTACGCAAACTTCCATGTCGTCACCACTTCCACAGAGATTGCATCGACAAGTGGTTGAAAATCAATGGGATCTGCCCTCTGTGCAAGTTCAATATTAGAAAGTCTCGGAACAAGAGTGGTGATGAAGCAGTTTAGAGAAGCTGCCTTCCCAAGGCCATGGTGGGTCGGGTGTCAAATATCTTTTGCGGCTTGCTTGTTTCTTTTTCGAATCTAGTGTATCTATATACATAAATATTCTTGACTAGTCCTATGTATCTGTATAGCAGAGATAGTATCAGCGGATTTACATGTATATTGTTCATACCTATTACATTTAGCCTAAGGGGGGCTACTGGGGATGTAATTCTCTTTTGACAAACTGCGGGCTTCCTAGAGCATGAATCCAATATGGTGAAAGATGGAAATGTGCATTTTAAGCTGCGTATATATAGTATCGTAGTTTATAAACATTACCCTTTATGTTATTTCTTGCTTGTTTCATTTCCACGCACTCTTCTATTTTTAAAATTGTGTGCTTAAATTCCTTAATCTTTTAAATATATGTATTGTTACTACTTTAAAGATGAGGGAATTTGAGCGAATGAGGAAAGCAAAGTGGATATAGAGCAAACATAAAGAGGTATTTGTAATTCATCCAATACATAATTCTGTCTTTTGACAAAATGCAGGCTCCATTGGTCCAGGATATATTGAGACAGACATATGATCTTTGATTGCGTCGTTTGTCTTTGATTTTAATCTATTAAAACATAAATATTGTTTCAATTCTATGTTATGGGGGAAATTGCCAACAAGTGTTATGGCTGGGGGGCACCTTTGTACCTTGACATATACCAGTGTTTTCATCATGTGGTATTATACTTAGTGCACATAGGGCTATTATATGTACTTGAGATCCATGGAAAGATTTAGGGTCTACTTTTTTTTATATGTATATAGACCTATGAACAAGTCAAGTTGAGATGATATAATATTAAGTTTGAGGTTGAGCTTGACTTGAAATTTTAAAACTTCAGATTGACTTAAGTTTAATCAAGTTTAAAATTCTAAACTCGCTTATAAAATTTAAGTTCAACTTGGTTAAACTTGTTTCAGTTTGATTTATTAAAAATAATTTATATTACTAATACATAAATTTAATTCAACTTTGATTAATGTTTATACTTGACTCAAGTTCAAGCTCAACTTGACTATTTTTTAATCTAATTCGAATAAACATGGAGCGAAACTTAAATACTTTTTGAACCGATTTGATTAATTTACATTTTTCCCCTTTCACACACACACATATATGATTTATTGTAATTGGAATTATTAGAAAAAGACACGAATAAGTAAATGTATGTTTTATATCATACAAAGAGGAGGATGGAAAGGCTCTATGATTGCTTGGATAAGATAATTAAAATGAAGTCCCCATGATGTAGTAACACTTTTTAAACTTCGTCAGCTTTTTCTAAACAGATGTGAGTGATAGAAATTTTCTATGATTTTTCTTTGCCGCAGGATCTTTTAATGAAATTGCAATAATCAATTACAAGTAATTTGATACATACCGTTGTCCATTGCTTTTGATTTCCAGTCGAAAGAAGAAAATCTGTCACGAACTTTGTCTTGATGATTTCTCCTACTCTACCCTTTCTTCTTTTAGATTTTTCTTTGATGGTGTAGAAAATTCTCTAATGAAAAAGATACGTTGTTTTCCTTTTTCTCTTATGGAAAAGATACGTTGTTTTCCTTTTCTCTAATGGAAAAGATACGTTGTTTTCCTTTTCTCTAATGGAAAAGATACGTTGTTTTCTTTTTCCTTTTCTGTCTATTATATTTAATTAGGGAGAGAGGAAGGATTTTAAATCCTATGACTTAAAATTACTATTATGCCCAAATGACCATCATATTAGGCCTTTACATTAAGTCATACTCTAAGTCACATGGACCACTAATGTTAAAATAATTTAACAATCTCCCACTTGGTCCATGTTACGACTTGATGATTCACTAACAATTAAGTGTGCACCATATTTAGAATGCATCAAGTCATAATTCTTGATTGAATTAAAATGACTGAATCATGGCGGTCACACACCATTTAACGATGTGATTCCTTCCATGTATTACAAGAACATCATAATTCATGATAACTTAATTGAGGAATATTAAAATCTTTAAATCATTATCTCCAATTAGGCTACTAGTTATCTCACAAACAATAATTGTATACAACTCGATGTAGATAACTAATAAGCAAGCAAAACCACAACTTTAACTGAATTCACAAATGTCATAACAATATGAGCAATACAACCATATGTATATATATACATATACATCAAATATCAAATCAATGAGGACCTATCTATAATGCCCATCCGTTCAACATGTCCAATAAATGTTTTGGTGGCAAACCCTTAGTTAACGGATCCGCTATCATCAGGTCAGTACCGATATGCTCAATTGACACTCTTTGGTTTTGTACTTCTTCTTTAACAGACAAGTATTTCAAATCCATATGTTTCGCACCTTTAGAATACCTATCATTCTTAGAAAAGAAAACAGCTGCAGAATTATCACAATAGATTCTTAACGGCTTAGCTATACTGTCGACTAATCCAAGCCTTAAGACAAAGTTCCGCAACCACAATGCATGAATAGTGGCCTCAAAGCATGCCACAAATTCAGCCTCCATAGTGGAAGTAGCGATGACTGACTGCTTTCCACTCTTCCATGAAACTGCTCCTCCAGCCAACAGAAACATGTAACCAAATGTAGATTTCCTCGAGTCTACACATCCAGCATAATCTGAATCCGAATATCCTACTACTTCAAGATGATTTGATCTCCTATATGTAAGCATGTAGTCCTTGGTACCTTGTAAGTACCTAAGTACTTTCTTTGCAGCTTTCCAATGATCAAATCCTGGATTACTCTGATATCGGCCTAACATTCCTACAGCGAAACTTATGTCCGGCCGAGTGCATGTTTGTGCATACATCAAACTTCCAACCAGTGATGCATAGGGAATAGATTCCATTGATTTTCGTTCCAAGTCATTCTTTGGACATTGCAATTTACTGAACTTGTCCCCTTTCTGAATTGGAACTATTCCTGCAGAGCAATTTTCCATTCTAAATTTCTCTAACACTTTATTGATATAGCCTTTTGAGACAATCCTAACAATCCTTGTGATCTATCACGGAATATCTCTATTCCTATCACATAAGATGCCTCACCCATATCTTTCATTTCAAAAGTTTCAGAGAGAAATTTCTTTACATCATGTAACAAACCCATGTCATTAGCAGCTAAAAGAATATCATCGACATATAACACCAATATAATAAACTTGCTCCCACTGACCTTCATATAGATACACCGATCAACGGTATTCTCTACAAAACCATATGACGTAATGGTATTATTAAACTTAATATACCATTGTCGGGAAGCTTGTTTTAATCCATATATCGATTTCTGTAACTTACACACCAAATTTTCATGCCTGTGGTTATAAAACCCTCAGGTTGGTCCATATAAACTTCCTCTTCTAAGTCACCATTCAAAAAGGCGGTCTTTACATCCATTTGGTGAAGCTCTAGATCATAATGAGCCACCAAAGCCATAATAATTCTTAAGGAGTCCTTCTTCGAAACTGGAGAGAAGGTCTCTTTATAGTCAATACCATCTTTCTGAGTATAACCTTTGGCAACAAGTCTGGCCTTGTATCTTTCGATGTTGCCTTTTGAGTCTCGCTTGGTCTTGAAGACCCATTTACAGCCAACTCGTTTTGATCCTTCAGGCAACTCTACTAACTCCCAGACTTGATTTACATCCATTGATTTCAACTCTTCCTTCATGGCATTGAACCACTTTTCAGAATCATTACATTCCATGGCTTGTCTAAATGAGACTGGATCTTTATCAATGCTTAAGTCAGATTCTTGCTCAAGTGAGTAAACCACATAATCATTCGATATAGCTGGTCTTTTCTGTCTTGTAGACCTCCGTAATGCCATTTCTTGTGGTATCACTTGTTCATTTGTGACTTGCACATTGTCACTTGGTTCATCTCTAATATGTTCACTTTGTGTGTCTCGAACATCAATTTGTTGTCTTAGCATGTTGCGTGACTGTGATGCAACAAAAGGAACAACAACTTGAGTAGAAACACTGGGTGTAGGGGTCTCCTTTTGAAATTCTCTAATATCCACTTTTCGTGATTCCCCACTCCCACTGAATTGACCATTTTCAATGAACCGAGCATTACCAGACTCAACTATTCTTGTACTATGGTTAGGACAATAAAATCTGTACCCCTTTGATTTTTCAGGATAGCCGATGAAGTAACCACTAATGGTTCTTGCATCAAGCTTCTTTTCATGTGGATTATATATCCTTATTTCTGCTGGACAACCCCAAACATGAAGATGCCTTAAGCTGGGTTTCCTACCTGTCCATAGTTCATAAGGAGTCTTAGGGACTGCCTTACTAGGAACCCTGTTTAGCAGATATGCAGCAGTTTTTAATGCATGCATCCATAAGGATAAAGGTACAGTGCTGTAATTTAACATACTCCTAACCATATCCATAAGTGTGCGATTCCGCCTTTCAGCCACACCGTTTTGTTGCGGTGTACCAGGCATTGTATACTGTGCACATATGCCTCGACTTTCAAGGAATTTTGCAAATGGACCAGGACATTGTCCATTTTCATTGAATTTACCATAATATTCACCACCCCTGTCTGACCTCACTACTTTCACTTTTCTATCTAACTGCCTTTCAACTTCATTTACAAACACCTCTAGGATGTTCACTGATTGGGACTTTTCATGCAGTAGATACAAATAGCAATATCGTGAGTAGTCATCAATAAATGTGATGAAATATTTCTCACCACCCCATGTTGGAATGTCAAAAGGACCACAAATATCAGTGTGTATCAATTCAAGAAGTTCATTACTTCTTGTGGCAGGATTCTTTGATATGTGTCTAGTTTGCTTACCTTTTATGCAATCAACACATATATCCCAGTCAGTAAAATCCAATTGAGGTAATATTTCACCTTTCACCAACCTCAATACCCTTTCTTTGGATATATGACCTAATCTTTGATGCCATAAGAAAGCAGAACTATCATTATGTGCATTACGTTTGTTACCTATACTATGCTCAACAAGAAACAGAGATTCAGCATACATAACATCAAGATTAAAACGATATAAATTATCAACTAAAGTACCAGATCCATAATAGTACGAATGTTATACAATGAAAATACACCGTTTCCAATCTTAAAGTTAAATCCTACTTCATCCAACTTTGCAACAGAAACTAAATTTCTAGCACATTCAGGAACATAGAGACACTTTTCTAGATCCAGGTAACACCGGTATCCAAAATCAATCTGTACGTCCCGATTCCTTCTATTCGTCTTCATTTGTTCCCCATATAAAGGAACTGTTCAGTTCCTCTTATGGGCTGGATCGAAAGGAATCCCTGCATAATATGTGACACATGAATAGTAGCTCCAGAGTCTAACCACCAAGTGTTATTAGGCACTTCAATAATATTTGATTCAAAACATACTGATATACAGTACATACCTTTCTTTTCGAACCAAGCCTTTCTTTTTGGACAATCTTTCTTGAAGTGACCAATCTTCTTGCAGAAAAAACACTTCTGATCCTTATGGATCTGACCTCCACTAACTTTCATAGAGGCTTGTTCTTCTTCTTATTCTTCTTATATGGTTTAGACTTGCTACTACCAGCATCATTATGAACAGTGAGATGAACAGAGTGATCCTTCATCTTCTTTAATCTCCCTTCTTCCTGAACTAGCATGGCCTTAATTTCCTGAAGGTTCCATTTTTCTTTAATGGTGTTGTAATTCACCTGGAATTGACCAAACTCAGGAGGAAGCGAGTTGATGATGAATTGAACCAAAAAGGACTCACTCACATCCATACCCATTGACTTCAGTTTTGCTGCTAGATTAGCCATACTTGTCACATGATCATGAATGGGTCGTGACCAATCAAATTTCTTGGTCCGTCAACTCACTCATGAGGTTCCCCACAATAGACTTGTCAGCTATATCTGATTGTGAGTACTCTTTAATTTTCATCATAAATTCCCTTGCATTTTCGGTTTTAGGCATTGACGGCTTAACATTTTCAGCTATCGTCATTCGCATCAAGTTCAAACTCAGCCTATTAGACCGTTCCCAAGCCTCATAAAGAGACTTATCAGATTCAGTACTAGTCTCAGTTATGGCTGCAGGCTTTTCATTTGAAATAATTGCTAAGTCCAAATTCAAAATACCCAGTTGAAACTGGATCTGTTCGGACCATTCGCATAGTTCAGCCCATTAAACTTGATCATTCATTGCCCAAAGCTAATAAACTACTAGAAGCTGCAAACATAATCCAAATGTACACATTAATGCTTTGATTTAACTTAAATAGATTCAGATAAATGTAAACTTTAACTATGTATTTAAGGTCACCTTTGGGTGATACCTTAATGCATAACTTTTAATCAATAATGATGCTTGGATAAATATCTTTGACAGATCAATCAATCATATTCACCCAGTATATCAATGAATCACTTTTAGTATCATTAATTATAGGCAATGATCCATCTTTGGATGATCTCCTAGCATTATAATTAATGATTACAATTGTTCATTTAAACCTTTATATCATTTACTAGCATCACATGAACATGAACAATTGATAAAATAAAATTTTAATGTTTAAATTCTTTCAAGCTAGGCCATTTTGGTGACTAACAAGCTTTCATTACAATAAAC